>CM035156.1:57779522-58098197 GCA_020205615.1 Panax quinquefolius
TCTCCACATCTATAATCGAGAATCGAGTGGGTTTGAAGGGAGAATAAGGAGATGAATGTTTTTAAAAGCGAGAGGGAGAAGAAAGAAGTATTTTAGATATTTTTTTTATTGTTATACCCTCTTTCATAGCGTTTTGGCGTCGACATACCACCTGGCTGTTAATTTGGATGGAAAAGATAGCGATTTCCTTGACTCAAAAAGTCGAGAATTTAAATGTAACTTTCTTGAGCTACAGGTGGTTAAGTGAGAAGCCGCTTTCAAACCTCGGTGGTGAAATACAGAACAACCTTCTTGTACCATGTCCGATTAGGCAGACATAAAGAGTTTTGTCTGAGCGAAAGTATAAGAAAATAAAAAACAATAATAAATTTAAAAAACGTTACATATGTTAATATCAATAATTATTTTGCAAAAAAGCATTTGAACAAGTGATTTACAATGATCCTCTTCATGGTCTCATATGTTGTAATTGTTTCAAATCAACGAGCCATCAATAGTATCAAATATGTCTTTCTAAGGTGTTGTCACGAGAATTAATGAAAGCCTCATCTTCCTTCTATAAATGCTCTTTCAAAGTTTGCCGTTGCAACTAAATAAGATTAATACCTAAACAATTGAAGACTCGAAAAGAATGAGAAGTGTCGATTAAAAAAACAAAAAACAAAAATAGTAACAACAACAACTACATAATTATCAAGATGAATAAATATTGTAATGAGTTTTCTATTCAAATTAAACCAATAATTATTTATGTACAGTATGATAATTAAAATTTCTATAATGTATAATAATGTAGAGCATCTTAGCTCGAATTAGCATATTGGTATTCAACCTTTGATTATAAAATTTTGAATTGAATATGATGGATTGATAGAGAATTTGTTTTTGTGTTTGTATTTTCTAATATCAAGGGGGTAAATAGGCAGATGAATAGTGAAAATGAATTTTTTTAGGAATTGATATTTTGTAAAGAAAAGTGATATTTCACAAGTCTTTCTCAAATATGAATAACAGTCGACTCACCTTCATATGAGGTTATACCTTTGTCAAAATATCATTTTTGTGTTGAAATAGTCCCGATGTTCTAAAAGAAGCAGCCCAAGCGGGAGCGGAACGTGAAGGGAGCCTAGCGCCCTAGAGAGATAAGCGGGGCACTTCAGTGAAATTTTATTTTAAGCCAATTTTAATATTTTATCTAATATTTATCCAAACAAAGCGATAATATAATGCAAAACAACTTATAATAAAGATAATAAAGGCATTTACTTCAAAGTTCGAAACATATCCATATTGTTAATGTTAAAGTTCAAAAACACAAACATACGATTGTTCAAAGTTCAAACATATTTTAACGTATTAGCTTTATTCATAAACAAGATTGCTATTAAATAATAAAATTTAAAAATTTCAAGAATTTAATTCAATATTAAAACTTAAGAAACTAAACATAAATTTAAGAATTATATTGAATTAAATTAAATATTACAAATGTATCATCATTTATATAATTTAAAAGTTGGTACAAGTTCAAAATTACAACTATAATAAAATTATTCATTTTGACGATATTGTTCACTTTTTTGTTGTGATTGATATGCTACAATCTGTATTATGAATATGGTAAATCATTAGAAAATAAATATACTCAAGATCTGGTTTGGATAGTTATTAGAATAAAATTAAAAACTCTCTAGCCTAGACCCTTTAATTTCCTAGAAGGATTTTTGCATGGGCCCTCAGGTAAGGTGTCGGGGCCTAACACCTAGGCGAGGGGCCTAGCACCTAGGCGGGCGCCAAGAGAGACCCCTAAGCGCTAGTAAGAACTGAAGTTGAGACATTCAGAACACTAGAAATAGTAATTCTCTTCTTATCTTGAAAGTGAATATGAACATAATTGTACGAAGTAGCAATACATTACTTGAAAAGTTTGTCATTAGCCCCCAGATTGCATAATATTGCAATATGCCATATACCTAAAAAAGTAATTAAAATTTCACACTCGCCCAAGTGTGGCTCAAGTCTGACATATCATGTGTCATCTCCTGTTGAGGTTTCATATTTCATTTTCACGCAAAAATCACCGGAATAAATTATTTATTATATATGATACAATGCTATTACCCTGTAGTAGGAATGATATTTTATTAGCTAATATCAGGCATAATTTTTTTGCATATTTTTGTTTTGTTGAATTTCATGACACTTATGTAACATAGTAGGGGCTATAGTGGGTTTAAAATTCCACCAACATCATATTCTTCTTTTGTTGTAGGAACTGGTAAGCAGATCAGTTTCAGAATGTGCATCTCTAGTGATTATGTTACCTTCACATGTAGTGTTTACTTCTAGTGATGTTTATCTGTATCATAAAGTTCAAATTGTTAATCCTCATGCTAAAACATGAACTTGCATTCCCTTTCAATTATTAGACTCATAATAATAGTTTGTTGTGAAGAATTTGACTGTACTGAGAAAGGGCTGTCTTGAAAAAATAGAATCATGTTATTATTGGCTGAAAATATAAGAATGAGTTTTCTTCATGATTAAAAGCTAAGTTTTGTTTCTCAAATTATTGAGGTCTCTCATCCGTCGACAAGTTTTAGAGTAGTGAACCCCCACCCCCCACCCCTTACCCCCACAAATTAAGTTTAGTTCTGAACTACTAGTCCTACCAAACTAATAATTTATAGATTTCAATGCTGCATTGTTTAAAAAATAAGTCTAAATTAATATATTCCTACCCCCTATGCAAAAAATACACATTTCCACTTTTAGCAATCATCATGGAGTCCTAAACTTCCAAATGAAACAAACCTATGATTCCCACTTAGAAACTCCAAAATAAGTGCATGGGAAGTCCTCAATCACGCATCCATTATAAGAGGACTACTCTGAAAGCTACCCACACTATTCATGTTAATCCACGCTAAGACATGCTTTTCTACAAAAAATTGTGCTCTTTTGAGGGAAATGCATTAGCTTCACACTATTGTTGAATAAAAATACAAACAATTTTCTGGATATAATATACACAAACTAATTAATGAACAACTATTTTGTCCCAGTAGTGCATGTGCTTCTGAATTTGATCTCCTTGATAATGAAAGAAAATGAATTGAACTCTATATGTTTCATATGCTATCAATCCTCAACTATCTCTTTGATCATTAAAATTTATTAATATACTTTGTTGCAGAGTGAAAGAAAGAATTCTAGCTAATTTGGCAAACTTTGCTTATGAGTCCTTACAATTATACCTTTTATGCCAGGTTAGAACCACATATAAATACATCAATCTACTTGATGGTAATTCCTGTTCCGTGTTTATGCCACGTGAACAAGTTTTAATGATTTTAAACAGCTTAATGTGTTGGAACTTTTCCTGGACTGCATAACAGACCCAATGAGGCTTGTGGAGTTTGGTGTTGGCGGGATTTGCAATGCTTGTGTTGGTAACTTAATAGCTTGAGCCCTTTGGGTATTTGATATCAAAAACTAATTCTAAACACCCTTTCTACAGATCCAGCAAATGCTGCAGTAGTCACTTTCGATGCAGTGGAATCCCTCTTCTTGTTAGTGTTTGTCAGAGTCCTGTTAGAAACACGGTGGAGAAAAGCATTGGCATTCATGAATCTATTACCTTGATGTATCATTCAAATTTGGCTCACCAATTTTGGTTAAAGCATTTTTGAAGTTGGATTAGCAGGTGAATTATGCTATTGGGACTCTCTATTATATCTGTGATCGTCCGGCAAGGAAGAGATTTTTGAAGCCAAGTAGTGGATGTCATTAAAAGATATGCTGCTGCTGGTGCAGTTGGTGTAAGCTTCAACAATCTGGCTCAAGGCATTTCTGGATAAGCATGTCCCCTGAACTACAAGTGACAGATATATACTAGGAAAACAAGTGTAAGAGTAACCTTGCCTCTCTGTGATGATTGTTCTATACTCTCCTTGTTCCTAAAAACGAGCCCATTTACAAAACTTGCTAACGTTAAGGATGTATTTTGTTCTCCACTAATCCATGAAAATATTAATTTTGTTGGGTTAAGTAATAATGGCATGATGATGAAAGTATGAAGAAGAGTAAATTTGAGGACATTATGGCATTTATACAAACTACTAGAATAAAAATAGGTTATAGCTAAAGTTATAAGGGCTAATCTAATATGACATTTTAAAAGTAATTGTGGGCTTTGCTTTTTATTGTGGTGGTGTTTGTGTTCCTTTTGTTATGAATGTTTTGTGCTTATTGAAATATGCGATTTAATGGAGACATATCTTGGACTTTGGAGACATGCATGTTTGTCTTATTTCCATTGGGAGAATAGAAAACAAAAACTTAAAAATATTTTCTCCTTTTGCTTTTCTTTTATACGTTTCTTGTAATTCTTTGTGAGTTTTAGAACTGATAAAAAAATGAGATACTTGAAATTTCAAGTTTTGTACATTTCTCTGTTTTATGAAGATGGAAAAATAAAATAATATAAAAAATTAATCCTTTCATGTCTCTCTCTATATATATAGAGAGAGAGAGAATCAATCATCTCTTTTATTTAACGTCATTGCTCTCATCAACTTTGTGCGACATCGGGTGATGGTTCGATTAAAATCGTGTATATTAGAAGCTAGTCGTTTCAGCTTTTAGTGATGCGTCGAGCTATACGACATATCAACCGTTTAATTGTTACATAGCGACGGACTAAGCTATTCTGCTGAGGTTATAATCGGCCCAAAAGGTGAATAAGCGGGTATGTAAAATAAATGGATATCTTGTAGAAAGCGAACGGTATGTATATATATATAGTTAATATGTGGGTGGTCGCATGTAAATCACTTTTAGCGACAATCGATTCGTTAAACTCGTCATTATAAGGTTTGAATAAAATTTATGTCGCTGGTTTTGGAATATAGCGGCGGTTTTGACCGAATTTAGCGATTATTTTATACATTCTTCAAAATTGGTCGCATCTGAATACCGCGTAGAAAACTATCTGTACAGTCAATTAACTCAATATTTGTTTTTAACAAAATATTTCGTTAAGCTAGTTTGATTTTAACAAAAAAGCTGAGTTGGTGTATGATTAGAAAAGAAAAAATCCACCATAATCATGATGTGCTTTATTAACTCATTTATCAAGAAAAATTACTAATTAATCAAAAAAATAAAAATAAATTATTTCTCCTCTCTCTACACCATCTACACCATCGGCGCGACATCAATCCTACAAAATTTTCTTCAGATCTTCAAATTGGAGAAAATTAAACATAATCTATTTGAATATGAACATTAATTAAGCAAAATAAAGAAATCAATTACATTTTTAACCTTTGTTCGAAGAAGATGAACATGAGGCGGCTTGAATGACAGATAATGGTGAGGTTCTCGATAGCAGTTATGGTGTCTGACCATGGCTTCAAGAAGAGGAGGCACCGATTAGGGTTTAAAAAGTGACATTGACGAAGATATGAAGAAGATGATCTGAAGAACAATGTCGCGAAGATCTGATGTACCCGTTAGAGTTTCAAAAGTGACGCCAGTTAGATCTGAGTATTTCATGACCGTGAGGCAATTAATGGATCCTATGATTCTGACTTTGATTTTGGTACTCTAATTATTTCCATCTGTTTTCCATATTTTTTTCTAAATTTATTTTCAGTAAAAAATTGTAATTTAAGATTTAATGAATAGAAGCCGATTTGGAGTCCATATTTTCAAAAATTAAATTTAGTTATTTTTTATCGCCCCTTATCAACATGTGGATTTGGCTAAATTCGGTTTTGAATTACGGGAAAAACAAAGCAATGTGCTATGTGTAAATATGAAAAACTCAAGGAATTAAGTCAAATTGTATTTTCCATAAAAATAAAGGATTCTATTTGGGCTTATGAGTATTTGATTATATTTGAATAGTTCTATCTTTTTTTAAAATCAAGAAAATTACAGCTATGATTAACTACACCTCATAATTTTTTTTTGAGAGGACTAATCATAATTTAGAAGAGTAAGGGTAAGGTTTTTGTGAATTGCCGTGTGCAGAAATTGGTAATTTATTTCTCTACAGTCTCTAGTAACTATACATTTCATCCCATGCTTATGGGAAAAACCCTTATACATTTCATCTTATAACAATAAAATTCAAGATTAATGCTCTTTATCATGCTATACTATGGATAATTGTAACCTTTCAATCCGCATTGAAAGATATGGGAGTATATAAGTAATTAAGTTATTACTAATAGTACGTTCGAGGTTATGACGGCTTTTAGGGTGGCTTTGTAGTGAAATTTAGATAACACAAGAATATCTTATTGAAATTTGAGTGGTTTAAAACTTTTATTTGGATGGATTTGATTAAATTTGGACTTTAGATTTGACCTAAGATTTATTAGGACTTGAGATTTGGCGCGAGTTGTTTCATATGGTATCAGGCGAGACTCTTGAAAACTTCAGGTTGGGTCATCCGTCGGGTTGTCAAAGGTGGGGACCTGAAAGTACTTTCGGTCGATGATGATGGGCTCTTGAAAGTTCGGATCGGTTCGATGATGGTGAAATTTAAGATAATAGAAGATCTTATTAGTTCGATCGAAGATGGTAGGCTAAGATAACGAAGAGATAGCTATTGAGCGATTAAAATTTGGGCCAGATTTCAATAATGCTTAAATATTTTTAGGAAATTCCATATAGATTTTTTGTTAGAAATGGGTTTGAAACATTAAATATTAGAGCATTTTGAGGCTCAATTTAATGAGGGACCCACACTCCAGAAAATGCCGGGTCCGTACATCAATCGTTCTCCTCCGCAAGGAGTATAACGTGGTATATTTATGTGTTCAAATACATTAAGAATTGAATGAGAAAATTAACTCAAAAGTCACTACTTGAAATGTTGAAAATTGCAAAAGTCTCTACATGGGGCGTTAGTGGGAAAAATGAAAGAATTTATATATGGGATGTTTTTTACTCGATGGGAAGAACTGAGGGCACCACTTTGTGGAAGGAGAGAGGGCGTAGCCAAGACTTGGTTCGAACCCACAAGTGCTTTCATCTGTTATATATATTTTTTGGACAAAATTTGTTTAAAAATTATCATCGTGATTCTACGTCGTTTGACAACAAATTTGAGCAGCTATATCATATCAACTAATAAACTAGCGAAAATGTTCTATAAATAAACAATGTAGGAATCTCTGCTGACATAAGTTTTATATATTCCAGATTTACATTTCCTTCCAGTTTTACGCAAAATAATTCTTGCTACATTCTCTTCCTTGCCAAAAATACAGTGTGCAATTTTCTCAATTTTCTTCATTCCTTCCAGTATCTACATGCATCATTACTATAAGTTGTATTTACATGCATCATTACTGTAAGTTCAGTACATAACATATAATTTGGTTTGAAGTATTCTTAATTTTGAAGTGCTTCTAATTAAGAATTGAAAATCCGTTTTATCTTGGGAAGCAATTATTCAATAAATTCTTTAGCACCACTGAGGGAATAAATTTGCTTTAAAGAGACTTTGTGAATTCAAAGGACTCAGATTTCTTTCTGTGTTATAATTACATCATTTTATTATATATATATATATATATATATATATAAATAATATCTATATATTACGGATAACAATCTTAAAAGCAAATTTATTAGATTACGTAATTATAGTTTTATTTAATATAATTACGTAATTTGTATCTATATTAAAACTTTTAAAATCGAATATTTACAGTTTAATTATTTCAATGAAAAATTGTTTTATAAAACAAGTTTTTGTTGAAACAGAATTTATTCATTGAATTTACGCAAATGTTGTTGAATATGAATACATAGTATCTTTTGTAATTGTAGTATTATTTAATCTGCTTATTTATGTAAGCAGTTTATTTTATAAAAATAGTAATTAAACATAATAAAATTACATAGTATTATGTTAATATCCAATATTTTGAAATTGTTTGCATGTTAATATACATAATATTACATTATTGTTTGCATGTTAATATATACTATTGTGTTAATATCTGAAATTTTACTGCGTGTTAACAAATTTATAAACAAAATTTGTTACATTTTTACATTTTCACAACAAAAATTTGTTTACATTTATTGATAATTTTCTTTGTATACAGAAATGGCATCTATTAGCACCATTCTCTTTGTGAGTATGTCTCACGGAGAAAAGCCTGAAAGTTCAATGGGCGATTTCAAGCGTTGGCAACAAAATATGCTTCTTCATCTCACAACATTGAATTTGGCAAGGTTTCTACAAGAGGGTCATCCCTACTCTTGTTTAAGGAGAAACCGACAAGGAAAAGGTGGTTGCAGTTGATGCATGGAAACATCTGATTTCCTTTGCGAAATTATGTAATGAATGGATTAGATAATATATTATATAATGTGTATTGTACAATTAAACCGCAAAAGAACTTTGGGAATCTTTAGACAAGAAATATAAAATGAAGATTTGTCATGAAAAAAATTTATTGTTGGTAGATTTCTTGACTATAAAATGGTAGATTCTAAAGCGATTATCACTCAGTTCAAGAATTACAAGTAATTCTACATGACATTCATTCGAAGGAATGTCATTAAGTGACTCATTTCAAGTTGCTGCAAGAAACTTCCACCATCATGGAAAGACTTCAAGAATTATCTGAAGTATAAACGAAAGAGATGAATCTTGAAGAACCGATTGTGCGACTTAGGATTGAAGAGGACAATCGAGGATCCGAGAAGAAGATTGGGAAAAAGTTTCATTAAAGCAAAGGCTAATGTGGTAAACAAAGGCAAAATAATAACAATAAAATTTGGAAGCGTGAAGGCAAAGATACTTTCAAGGCCAAGAAAAAATTCAAAGGCAAAAGTGCTTCAAATGTGGCATCGAGGACATAAATCAAATGAATGTCGCAAGCGAAAGAAATTCAAGAAAGAACAAAAGGTTCAAGCAAATGTGAGAACTAGAAAATATTTACGAAAAATCTATCGCAGATGTAACTTGATAGAAACCTTAAAGAATGGTGGGTGGACACTTGGGGCTACTACCACATTTGTTCCAATGATTGGATGTTTTCTACCTACAAACCAAGAGAAAATGATGATCAACTCTTCATGGGAAACTCCTCAAGTTCAAAGGTTTAAGGATGTGGAAAGATTGTCTTGAAAATGACATCCGGAAAGAACTGACTTTGAACAAAGTGCTTCGTGTGCCGAGATATCTGCAAAAATCTAGTTTACGGGTCACTACTTAGCAAGAATGGCTTCAAGTTGGTGTTTGTTATAAATAAATTTGTACTTACTAAAAATGATATGTTTGTGGGAAAGGGCTATATGACCGATGGACTCTTTAAGATGAATGTTATAACCATGTATCAATTAATAATAATTATTTCTTTTTTCTTCTTCTTACTTATTAGAATCTTCAAATATATGGCATGCTAGATTAGTACATGTTAATTATAATACTTTACGTAGATTAATTAATTTAGAATTCTTGCTAAATTTGATATTAATCAAAAACATAAATGTGAAATTTGTGTGAAATCAAAATGACAAGATTACCTTTTCATTCTGCTTAAAAGGAAAATCGAACCTCTAGATTTAATTTACACCGATATATATGACTTAAAGTTTGTGCAAACAAGAGGTGGGAAAAATATTTCATTACCTTTATTGATGATTACACAAGATATTGTTATGTATATTTACTTGAGAAGCAAAGATGAGGCTATAGAAATGTTTCAACTTTATAAAAATGAAGTTGAAAATCAACTTAACAAAAAAGATTAAAAGCAATAAGAAGCGATAGAGGTGGTGAATATGAATCACCATTTGAAGAGTTATGCTCTACTCATGGTATTATTCACCAAACCTCGCTTCCTTATTCACCTCAATCTAATGGTATTCTTTGAACGCAAGAACCAGAACATTGAAAGAAATGTTGAATGCTATGTTAACTAGTTACGGAGCACCCCGAGAATTTGTGGGGGACAGCTTTTGCTTTACGCCAATTATATTCTTAATAAAGTGCCTCATAAGAAAACTCACAAAACACCTTATGAATTATGAAAAGGTTAAGATAGGATAAATAAAACAATTGTCTAAAGAAAGTGATGGTTCAAAACTTAAAAGGTTAAGATAGGTTAAAATAATTGATCGAAAGGTATGCAACAGCATAACAAAAGCAGATTTATCGCTTTCTTGTTCATAAATCAAATTTCGATATTCATGTTAATACTTTTATTGAATCAAGAGATGCATCATTCTTTGAGAATATTTTTCCATATAATGAAAATAAAGATTTAAATTCAAACAAAAGACCTTTGGATGCTACTAGTAATAATCCTGAAAATATAGACAAAGAGTCTATAGTGGATGAACCTAGACGTAGCAAAAGGGTAAGGACTTCAAAGTCTTTTGGTCCGGATTTTCTAACATTTTGTTAGAAAACGATCCTCAAACGTCTGAAGAAGCAATATCCTCTCCGGATGCTTCTCATTGGAAAGAAGTAATTAATAGTGAAATTGAGTCCATTATGCAAAATCATACATGGGGAATTGGTGGACCTTCCACCGGTTCCAAACCTTAGGGTATAAATGGATCTTCAAAAGAAGATGAAAGTCGATGGTTCAATTGATAAATATAAAGCAAGGCTTGTTGTTAAAGGCTATAGATAAAAGGAGGATTGGATTATTTTGACACTTATTCACGGTTACAAGAATTACATCTATTCAGGCTAATAGCAATAGCATCATTAAATAGACTTGAAATACATCAAATGGATGTAAAAACTGCATTTTTAAATGGTGAATTAGATGACGAAATATATATAGAACAACCTGAAGGTTTCATTGCTCCTGGACAAGAGAGGAAAGTATGCAAACTTGTTAAATCCTTGTATGAATTAAAACAAGCACCAAAACAATGACATGAGAAATTTGATAATGTTATGTTATCAAATGGATTTAAAATCAATGAGTGTGACAAATGTGTTTATGTCAAAAGCACTCACAAGGAATATGTCATTGTTTGTCTTTTTGTGGATGATATGTTAATCATGGGTAGCAACAACGAAGTTATCAACTCTACCAAACGTATGTTGGCAAATAGATTTGATATGAAAGATTTGGGGGTTGTTGATATAATATTATGAATCAAGATTTCTAGAACATGTGATGGAATTATATTATCTCAAACTCATTATATTGAAAAAATACTTGACAAATTTAATAACTATAATATAATTCTAAATAAGACCCCAGTTGATATAAATCTTCATCTAGCCAAAAATGAAGGTGATAGCATATCTCAACTAGAATATTCTCGTATACTAGGCAGTTTAATGTATGTCATGAATCGTATTTAGACCGTATATAAGCTTATTAGGTAAGTAAGCTAAGTTTCAGATATCTGAGTAATCCAGGTAAAGATCACTGGAAAACTATTTTGAGAGTTTTGGGATATTTAAAACATACTCAAAAATATGGACTGCACTATACAAGATATCCAGCAGTATTGGAAGGATATAATGATGCTAATTGGATATCTGATAATAAAGACTCGAAATCCACAAGTGGATATGTCTTTACCCTTGGAGGTGCAGCGGTATCTTGAAAATCCTCAAAACAAACTTGTATTGCAAGGTCTACAATGGAATCAGAATTCATTGCTTTAGACAAAGTTGGAGAAGATGCTGAGTGGCTTCATAATTTCTTAGAGGATATTCCAAATTGGTCAATACCTGTGCCAGCTATATGTATACACTGTGATAGCCAATCAGCAATTGGAAGAACACAAAGTCATTTATATATATTGGTGTAATAGCATATATATACGACGAAGACATAATACCGTTAGACAATTGCTCCCAAATGGAATTATCTCAATTGACTATGTAAAGTCAAAAGATAATATTGCGGATCCGCTTACGAAAGGTTTAATAAGAGAGCAAGTGGAAAGATCATCGAAGGGAATGGGTTTAAAGCCTATTGTTTTAAATAAGAGTTGTTATAGTGGCAACCCAACCTAGCTGACTGGAGATCCCAAGATCTAGGTTCAATGGGCAAACCAAACTATGTAGTACTCAGTAAAGCACTGAGGAGATATTTACTCCTAACCATTCCTATGATGAGACAGTGCACATCTGCCGCGAGAATTAGGATAAGTTACGCTTTTAATGACTTTTATATCTTGAAATACGTTCAAGTGGAGTATTGCAGGATACTCTTGATAGAAGTCACCTACGTGAGTAAGAAGGGGCCACTTACATGAGAATTTTAAAAGGTCAATTTCTCAATATACTCACGAAACCAAGAGGTGTTTTCAAGGCCAAAATGAACACAAACGTGAGAACCAACTATGTCTCAAGAGATATTTTGTGAATTCTATTGTCTTGGTTTACAAAAAGTCGACAGCTTCAAAGACATCAAGTCTCATTGATTAGCCAAGTAAATCAATATAGACTTTACTAGGGCAAGTTCAAAGCCACTAGCTACTTAACCCGATGATGATATCTTTTCTCATGTACTCGAACTAGTGTCTCCATATTCATAACATAATTTTTTTTTTTCCTTTTCTCATGATATAAAAAGTCAATTTTACATTCATGTGGGGATTGTTGGAAATAGGTTTGAAACATTAAATATTAGAGCATTTTGAGGCTCAATTTAATGAGGGACCCACACTCCAAAATGTTGGGTCCATGCACCAATCGTTCTCCTCCGCATGAGGAGTATAACGTGGTATATTTATGTGTTCAAATCCATTAAGAATTGAATGAGAAAATTAATTCCAAAGTCACCTACTTGAAATGTTGAAATTGCAAAAGTCCCACATAGGGCATTAGTGGGAAAAATGAAGAATTTATATATGAGATGTTTGCTTTCGATAGGAAGGGCCCCAAGGGCACCCCATTTTAATGGAAGGAGAGGACCTAGCAAGCTTGGTTTGAACCCACACCTTGCGTCTTTGCCATGGATTAAATGCAGTGAAGTCGAGGCGGGTTGGTCGTCATGTGATATATATTTTTTGGACAAAATCTGTTTAAAAAATTATCATCATGATACTACGTCGTTTTGACAACAGTTGAACTCTAACGGTCATATCCCAACTAATTAACCGCGCGAAAATGTTCTATAAATAAACAATGTGGGAATCCCGTTCAACATAAGTTTTATATATTCCCGTTTCTGTTCCTTCCCGTTTTTTTGCAAAATAATCCCCGTTCCGTTCTTTGCCAAAAATACAGTGTGCAGTTTTCTCTGTTTTCTTCATTCCTTCTAGTATCTACATGCATCATTACTGTAAGTTATATTTACATGCATCATTACTGTAAGTTCAGTACATAACATAGAATTTGGTTTGAAGTATTCTTAATTTTGAAGTGTTTCTAATTAAGAATTGAAAATCTGTTTTATCTTGGGAAGCAATTATTCAATAAATCCTTTAGCACCACTGAGGGAATAAATTTGCTTTAAGGAGACTTTGTGAATTCAAAGGACTCAGATTTTTTACGTGTTATAATTTTGTTACATTTTATTATATTTATATATATTAAATAATACTATATATTACTTGATAACATTTTTATTTTAAATATATACTCTTGTTATGACTTACTTAGTAGACACTGATGATATATATGGACTATAAATTAATATACATACATAAATAATTAGTAATTAATATTTTATTTGCAATAAGCATATTTTTTTGAAACAACTTAATTTTTTTTGGTAAAATTAAACTAAATTTTAATTCTGATATCTTGCAAATTCTAGTTTTCTTTTTTGGAATGGATCTTTCTTTCTTTCTTTCTTTCTTTCTTTTATTTAGAAAGCGATCATTTGTTGGGTTCCTTATTATTTTTTTTATTAATGGAGTCTTGATTTGGGGTTTCACATACAAGTTTATCTGAGAATTACATTTCTTGAGGCTTTTTAGTAGGTGTGTTGCTTGGATTTCTTTGTATTGTATAAACTTACGCTTTTACAATGTGTTTTCTGGTAATTTTGAATGAGAGGGAGATTAGAATATTTGTTTAGTAGTAGAATCTTAGTAGTGGGTACTAGCAGTTGGAAGAAAAGAAAAAAAAGAGGCATTTTTTGTTGTTAAGTTCTAGGTCAGAAATCTAACACATTAATAAGAGAAACTAAAGTATAAAATTGAAACAACTTATCTGGTAATTGAATGAAGTCGAGGCATAGCGAAACTACTGTCCTAAAAAGTGATTCTACCTTCATTGGCTCATAACCTTGGGTACAATGGACTCTGGCGTTCACCCTCCAGGATTCAACAGTTAATCAGACTCGTTTTGTAGGAGTAAACAAAAGGAAAAGAGGTGGGGTAATGTTCAAGCAGAAAACATGGAAATGTGAGAGTTAAGGGACCCCGATTTGCACCCCCCCTTGCGCGGGGCGTATCAGATACGCATTAAAGATTTTCTGGCCGAAAGTCCAAAAGATCCAAAGCTTGGCCCAATACAATTCCTTAGCCAACCTCAAGTGCGTGAACCCACTCTTTTTACCTCAATCATGTTATTAAGCCCAACAATAAAATGTACTAATATACTCAAGAAAGTTTACCATAATGAGCAATGTAGGACTTAGCTGAACTCAAGGATTTTTGAAGCACAACTAACAATCCCCCACATGATTCAAAATTATCATTAAATTTTTTTTTACAAAGGAAGTAAAATGGGCAATGGATTTTAGATATATAACGTCGATATCTTGTGGGTTTGAATTGACACTTAGTGTAACAAGCTCATGATTGCAGATTATGGGTGAACTATACTCTTGAACCCACTCTCTTTGATCTGAACAATTGATCTTGCACACATACCAAAAAAATTCCGAATCCACAGAAGTCCGCGGTTTGGGTGCGTTCTCGGCCATGCACCATTTCCCAAATTTTCATTAAGACTCTAGAGAGTTTGCCATATGCTCTCATAGGAAGCGGCCACCACCTCCACCTTTATATAGGTGAACCCATTAAATATAAAGCGGCATACACCCACCCTTTATGGTTATGAGTTTTATTAAGAATCTAAGCGATTCATCCTACCACAATTTGTCGATAAGCACCACACGCGCACAAAGAGAGACATAAATAATTGCAGTGCTATAATTAAGTAATTTTGTGACTTTTTGTTACCCATTGAACCCAATTCATGGGATCTCCAATCACATGGGTTGGGTTTTCATCACGTATCACTTACTCAAGATGTTGGCAATATTCTCATCCCTCTTGATGCCTCCTGGACAACCTTTGTAGTCAATCCCTTTGTGAGCAGATCTGCCAAATTCTTTTTAGACCTCACGAATTCTTTGGAAATAACATCGTTACTAATCAGTTGTATGATATTGTGTCTCAAGCGAATATATCTTTGTTTGCCATTATAAACATGGTTCATTACCCGACCAATAGCTGTTTGAGAATCACAATGTGGAGAGATAGAAGGAATTGGTTTTGACCATAACGATAAGTCTGCCAATAAATTCCTCGGTCACTCTGCTTCTGTACCTGCCAATTCTAATGCAATAAATTTAGATAGTGCAAGTTTGTTTAGCAGATCTCCAAGAGATAACTCCTCCGCCTAAAGTAAACACATATCCGCCAGTAGAGTTTGTCTCATCATTATCAGATACCCAATTAGCATCACAATATCCTTCTAAAACATTAGGATGACCAGTAAAATGTACACTTACATTAACTGTTCCTTTTTAAATACCTCATTAGTCGTGAATGCATTCCAATGATCGTGTGAAGGATTATATGTATATCTGTTAAGTCTACTAATGGTATATCTTGATATCTACGCAGACGAGTTCAATTCATTAAATACATTACACTACCATTGATTTTGGCATATATAGTTTGTGCTTGATACCAATCCCTTTATTTTTCTTTAAGTGCACACTAGAGTCATAAGGTGTTCTAATGGCTCTTTATTAAAAAAATTAAATTTCTTAAGAATATTTTTCACATTAATGAGATTGAGATAAAACCAAACCATGTGTAGTTTTATTAATTTTCATGCCAAGAATCAAATCCGCTTCTCTTAAATCTTTCATGTCAAATTTAGAAGATAAAAAGGTTTTAGTAGTTTTCAAAACTTTCTTGTCAGTATCAAATATTAGCAAGTCATCCACATATAAACAAATAATCACACCACAATTTCCATTGAATCTACTATAGACACAACTATCAGATTCAGTTGTCACGAAATCATTAGACAAAGGAGTTTTATTAAATTTTTCATTCCATTATTTTGGGGCTTATTTCAAACCATACAAGGATTTTACCAGTCTACACACTTTTTGTTCTTCTCATAAAACTACAAACCCATATGGTTATACATATATATCTCTTCATTTAACTCTCTATTCAAAAAAGAAGTTTTAACATTCATTTGGTGGATTATTAATTTATGAATAGATACCAATATAGTTAAAATTCTTATGCTTGCAATTTAAGTCACTGGTGAGTAAGTGTCAAAATAGTCAAACCCTTCCTTTTGAGTAAACCTTTTAGCAACAAGTCTAGCCTTAAATTTATCAATAGACCCATCAACTTTTAAATTCTTTTTGAACACCCATTTACATCCAATGGGTTTACGTCCTCTAGGCAAATTAACTAGTTCCCATGTGTGATTAGACGTAATGGATTCTAGTTCACTATTAATGACATTTTTCCAAAAGGTTGCATAAATGGATTTCATTGCTTCTTCATGAGTTTTAGGGTCATCTTCAGTTATAAAAGCATTTATAAAATCTGGGCCAATTTTTTTCTCAAAACGTCGTCTTTTACTTCTAGTAGGTTCAGGTTCTTTATCTTTCCTTTTAAGGTGTTCGTTTGAAGATGAACTGCCCTGATCTCTTGTTATCATCGAAAGTATATTTTCAGAAAATTTTGCATCCTTAGTTTCTAAAATAGAATTATTTTGATAATTATTAGTCTCATCTTTAATTACCAAAAATCTATATAAACGACCTTTGTTTGAAGCATATCCATAAAAATCTGATCCATTGTTTTAGGTTCAATTTTATCCCTTTTAAATTATGGTATAGTTACTTTAGCTAGACACCCCACACCTTAAGATACCCCAAGTTAGGTGCATGATTCTTCCATAATTGATATCGTGTAGAGTCTATCATTTTATGTGGAACTCTATTTAAAATATGATTTGCATAAAGACAAGGTTCTCCCCACATATTAGATGGTAAACCAAAGCTAATTAACATGACATTTATCATATCTTTAAGTGTTCTATTTTTTATTCCCGACTCCATTGGACTATGGAGAATAAGGTGGAGAAGTTTCATGTGTGATTCCATTTAGTTTGTAAAATTTTCTAAGACTTCCCGAATCATATTCACCTCCACGATCAGATCTAAGTCTTGTAATTTTTCTTTCTAACTGATTTTCAACCTCTGATTTATATTTAATAAACATTTCTTCCGCTTCATCTTTAGAGGAATGGAGATAGATTTGAGTATATCTAGAAATATCATCCACAAAAGAAATATTTAATTTTTCTTACAACCTATACTCGTAGTATTTTTAAAATGATCATTGTGAATTAATTCAAGAAGTTCAGTTTGTCTTTCAACACTTTTAAAGGGTTTCTTAGCATGTTTTGCTTCCACAAAAATTTCACATTTATTAAATTCGGTATTTGCAAGATAAGGTATAAGCTCAAGTTGTCTCAACTTTTTAATAGATGCCACATTTACATGTCAAATGCCACATATTCAAAGATTCAACAATATAAGAAAAAGAAACATTCTTACTATTTAATTCAGTAGAAGCAACACGTACAGATAAGCCCCTATTACAAAAGTCTTTCCCCACAAAATTCCCAGCTTTGTTCAACAATGATCCAGTCACAAGATTTCTACGAATATCAGGCACATGAAGCACATTTTGCAACATAATCGTTTTTCCTTAAAGTTAATTCAAGTAAACTTTCCTTTTCCTGCAACTTTGGTGGCTCGAGAATCCCCATAAAATATTTATTCCATTAGTCACATTTTAAGTAATTAAGGATTACGTCTCTATTTACACAAATGTGTTTAGTGGCATCGATATTTACCACCCATTATGTGAAATTTTCAACTAGGTTTACTTAGAGACAACAACAACAATAATGTCATCGGATTGACCGAGTTAAGCTTGGGGTTTAAGTTGGAAGTTATTATTTTTATTATTTTCTTGCCCTTTGCGAAAGTGATATTTCATAGAAATATGGCACAGTTTCTGCGACACCGAAGCAAAGAACCTTTAGTGAAAAGTTTCTGAATCTAATTGGGATTCTTGAACCTATTATCTTTATGTCCAGTTGATTTCTGATTTTTTCCTTTGTAGTTTTTGGACTATTGTTAATTTAAATAATTTTGGGTCTTCCATTCTCGCCTTTGTTCTACGAGATTAGCCTTGACACTATGATTAGCAACTATATCTCCTCTATCTTTTTCCCTATTTAGTTATTCAATATGTAAGTGTGCCACTAGTTCCTGCATAGTAAAATATTTAGTTTCATGTTTAATGTTCATCTTATAATCTTTCCATGATGGTAGTAATTTTTCAATAAGTGCAACAACTTGAAAAGTCTCGCACATTTTCATTCCTTCCCCAGTAACCCCCCATAATAGTCTGATATTTATGAACTTGCTCTATTACAGATTTTCCAACTTGCATTTTAAAATCCAGAAATTTTCCAGCAACATATTTCTGAAGTCCAGAGTTTTCAACAACATATCTAGATTTCAGGGCATCCCAAATCTTTTTAGCACTTTTTATACGGATAATAAATTTCAAACATCGAATTAGACAAGCAACGCAAAATATATCTACGACATGTACGATTATCCTTACCATGATCCTTTTTTGCAGATCTATCCCCCATCAGATTTTTCAAGAGTTTCAGTAGCAGAAGTATTATCAGAAACATAAATAGCAGGAGTAATAGGAACATCCACATATAACACATATTTCAATTTCATAGTTTCCAAATAAAACATGTCTTCAAACCATCTCTTAAAATTCCTACCATTAAAGCGTTCAATTTTTTGCAAGATCAATAGCAGGTTTCATCTTCTTAATATATCGAATCACTTCTTAGATTGTTGAAAATTTAACACATTAACAAGAGAAACTAAAGTATAAAATTAGAACAACTTATCTGATAATCGAATGAAGTCGAGGCGCAACGAAACTACTGTCATAAAAAATAATTCCGCCCCCACTGGCTCATAACCTTGGGTACATATGGGCTCTAGCGTTTACCCTCTAAGATTAATGGATAAACCTCTAATTGTGTGTACTTTTGGACTTGTCTTAGTGGATTGTCAGGAAGAATAGCAGAGTTTTTGGTTACTGAAGAAGAAGAGTTTTTCATCTGTTTTTAATCATTATTATCAGACTCGTTTTGTAGGAGAAAATAAAAGGAAAATAGGTGGGGATTTAACGACTAAACATCCAATAGTGTGTCTTTCACAAAAAGAGGTTTTGGACTTGTCTTTGTGAATTGCCTAGAAGAATAATAGAGTTTTTGTTTACCGAAGAAGAAGTTTTTCATCTGTTTTAATCATTATTATCAAAAATCGTTTTGTAGGAGAAAATAAAAGGAAAATAGGTGGGGTAATGTTCAAGCAGAAAACATGGAATTGCCAAAACGTGAATGCGAGTTAATGAACAAATTAAGGTTTTCTGGCCAAAAAGTCCAAGTCCAAGATCTAAAGCCTAGCTCAACACAATTCCTTAGCCAACTTCATGTGCAGAAGCCCACTCCTTTTTTTTTCAACCAATAATAATGTATTAATATACTCAAGAAAGTTTTCCATAATGAGCATTGCGGGACTTAGCTTAACTCTAGGATTTTTGAAGCACAACTAACATTCTACACATTAATATTAACATCCCCAGGCTCATTCCAGGTAATTAATTACCTTTTGCAGTGTTTGTTTTTTTAACTATTTTTCTTATCACCTGGACCTGGTGGAATAGAGCTGAAGTAATTACTCATATTTTCAGGGTGGACAAGCCAATATATATGCATTGGAAGGCATGTCATGCTTTTGGTGATCATTACCGAAAAACTGATGCAGTTATCAAAGGACCTGGAAAACTTAAATTGGTTTTTGGTAAACTTATTTTCTCTGTTTCCAAACCCCTCCCTTATGGACATCTTTTTGAATTCTCATTGTCATTTTAGCTGCTTAATTTTTTAAAGGTTTCAAAATGACTAAATTTGTATGGTTGTCACTGCTTTAGTGCTTTATTACCTTCTCCACCTCTCTATTTTTATAAAAGTATATAAGAACATTTTTTTGTGAAAGGGCGCTTAACTAATTTTATACAGTACCTGAAGAAGGAAAGGATGAAAAAACAGTGTTGGAAGTTTACAACTTCACTGGTGCTGGAGGTGTAGCTTTGCTTTGCAAGTTGTTTAGTGGTAAATTGAATTCAAATTGATGGTTTCTGCAGAGCAACTAACATGCATCTCTTTTTATATTTTTCCTCATGTATTCACTATGTACTGATAATAATCTTGCAATTTTTCACTGCAACTCATTGATTGTTGGCTAATTCTCGTTTCACTCCTTGATCTTTCAGTCTTGTGGTACTTTTTTGCACCTGTGTTGCTGGGTTCATAATTTAGTTGTCTAATTCATTTCTTTTCAATAATGAGGATTTAATTAAGGACATATTTCAAGAAGTTTATGAAGCAAGCTGGAAATCAAAGTTTGAAGCTGCTGGGATATTGTTAAGTAGTGAAGTATGTAATATCAACAAACTTTTTTTTAGACTTCCAATTAAATTTTATCTGGCATTCACTTCTATGATGGAATTTGTAGGTATGAACACCGTCTTATTAATGATATGGTTTCATACGCTCTTAAGAGTGACGGAGGTAATGTATGGGTATGCAAAAACTATTATGGGGATGTGATAGACTTCCATGGCGCTTGTTTGTGTGAGGTGGTGCGTCATGGGATCGTTCTAGCATTTGTTGGGTGAATTCTTTGACATCTTAACCCCTCGTCTATCTTTAGGCAGTAATCTTACGTCTGATTCTTCGCGTTGAAATCTGCGTTGAATGGACATAAGCGACACCTTGACCCCTAAGCTTATAATGAAGCGGTAATCTTGGTACTGATCGACGATTGATGCGGTGAAAGGCCTTGGCACAACTATGAATTGTTGTATGATAAGTCAATTGAATCTCGAAAAAATAACTAAAATTACTTATTCTTAGGAATTCTTGAAAAGAACAAAATAGAGAATAAACTACTTGAATATATTGAATAATAATAATGAATAATGTGTTTGATTACATAACTTGGACCTCTATTTATAGTACTCAAAAAAATCCAAATCCTAATAGGAATTTATAAACTAAAACCCTAATAGAAGTCAATTTGGAAAAGAAATTCTAATTAAAAAAAAATAAAAAAAATAAAAACAAATCCTAATTACAATAGAATTTATTATCTAATAATTCTTCCACGTGAACTTGCTGTGTATAAGAAATCAATTTGCGCGTGGAGGCTGCTAAAAACCCGTGTGAATTGATTTGCATGAAAGATTACATGATCTAATGTAACTGCAGAATATAGAATCCATGTAACTCCTTTGCATGCCAACAGCCCTTGTTGTCCACGTGTACATATAAAATCTTGTGCTTGCTGAGACCATTCCTTTAAGACTTGCCCATATCATCATATATCCAACATAATATGAAATTTGATAACTTAAAAAGGTCCGGCCCACATGACAGTTACTAAATTAATAAACCAACCCACGTGAATAATAACTTCCCTTGCATGTAAAATATGTTGACTTTGCTAAGAAGATTAGAATTTGGGCTTTTATTAAATTGACCCAATTAAATTGACCCAAATTTGTGTGTCATGCTCTTTTGCCTTCTCTTTGGTCTTCCTTGCGTTAAACTTCACCAAACTTGTCTTGGATCGATCCATTTGAGACCTTGTTTGAACTTCTTGGTTACAGCGCTTGCTTGATCTCCACGTCCCTTTAGTCTTGTTTGAATCCACGCGTGCCATATCCTCATCATTCCTCTCCTCTTGAAAAGGATTTGTCCTCAAATCGTCACCTATATCAAAATGACTTAGATCGATGCGTTAAATGTAGCACTAACATTATACTCACAGCAAATCAATTTTCAAAAATTGGTTAAATGGTCTAACAAGCGTACATCTCTTTATGCATATGTAGGATAGTTCAAAAGTCGCCCCTCAACTTTTCACTAAAATCGCCACTAGTTTCCTTCTTGCATCAACCTGACTCCAATCCCTAAACACGAAGCATCACACTCAATCTCAAAAGTTTTAGCAAAGTTAGGCAAAATAAGTAAAGGAGCATTTGTCGATTTATCCTTAATCAAAGTAAATGCTTTTTCCTGTTCATCACCCCACTTAAAGCCCACACTTTTCTTGATGACCTCGATTAATGGTGCTTTGTAATCTCACTAAAATTACGAATAAAGCGTGGGTAGAAACTTGCGAGTCCATGAAAGCTTCATACTTGACTCACATTGGTTGGACTCGGCCCGATCCGGATCGCCGCGTATTTTCTCCTCATCAACTTGGACTCCACTGAACTCCACAACAAAGCGAAAAATAATTCTATCCAAATAAAACATGCATTCTTCCATGTTAGCAAATAACATTTCTTTACGAAGTACATCTAAAAGCGATTTTAAATGCGATGCATGATTTTCCAAGTTTTTGCTATAAATCAAGATATCATCAAAATAAACTACG
Organism: Panax quinquefolius; assembly: GCA_020205615.1. NCBI lineage: Eukaryota > Viridiplantae > Streptophyta > Magnoliopsida > Apiales > Araliaceae > Panax > Panax quinquefolius. Next base: position 57,802,310 of record CM035156.1, read on the forward strand.
ACAAATTTTCCGATGAATGGACGCAAAACATGGTTCATTAATCTCGTGAAAGTCTTTGGGTGCATTAGTTAACCCAAAGCAGTAATACTAACCACTTTCATAAAGACCATATTTAGTTTTAAACGTTGTTTTCCATTCATCACCCTCTTGCATTCTAATTTGATGATAACCACTTTTAAATCAATTTTTGAAAATATCTGAAGACCTATGTAATTCATCTAACGTGTCATCTAAATGAGGAATGGGATGTTGATATTTTACTTAGTAATGTTATTTATCGCTCGATAATCGATGCACATCCTCCATTTTCCATCCTTTTTTGGCACTAGAATCACCGAAACTGCACACGGGCTCATACTTTCTCTTACGAATCCTTTCCCCATCAGCTCGTCAACTTGCCTTTGTAACTCCTTCGTCTCCTTGGGATTACTCCGATAAGCTGGACGATTTGGAATCGTCGCATCGGGAACAAAATTAATTTGATGCTCAATTCCCCGAATAGGTGGTAGTCCATGAGGAAGCTCCTGATCAGGAAATACATCATTGAATTCCTGTAAGAGAGATGAAACAACACTAGGCAAAGAATCATTAGCGTTAGTATTCAAAAGCGCCTCTTTATAACGAAGTAAAATCATAGGCAGTTTAGAAATCAAAGCTCTTCTCACATCACTCTTTTTGCTAGTATATTTGTTTTCTCTCATCTTTCTTTTCTCTCTTTTTTGATCTTGATTTTCTTTTCTTCACTCTCTTTTCTTTGTATATAATCTTTCTGCAAATGAATTTGATCTTCATGTACTTGTTGTGGTGACAAAGGGCCTTGAAGATCTTCTTCTTCATGTGAACAAATGAATATCGTTGGTAAACCCATCATGTTGAACCCTCTATCAAACTACCATGGTCTTCCCAATAACATATGTCACTGCTGCGTAGGCACCACATCACACAATACCTCATCAACATCTGACCAATAGCAAATGGAACTAACACTGTTTGGTTACTTTAATATACGCATTATCATTGAGCCACTTTACAAGCGATACGGTTGTGGATGTTTGGTAGTAGGTAACCCCAATTTCTCCACCATCGTAGTGCTTGCCACATTTGTACAGCTGCCTCCATATATGACTACACAACAGATTTTTCCATTCACAAGACATCGAGTATGGAATAGATTTTCCCGATGTTCACTGCTCTCCTCCTTAACCTGCGTACTAAGTGCTCTTCTTGTAACCAGAATTTCACCATGTATCAGATCCTCACCTATCTCCTCTAATGGTGGCATAGAATCAGTGTCGCTTTCTTCCCCCTCAGTCTCCACATCTCCATTGTCAAGCAACAACATTCTCCTCTGATTTGGACATTGGCTAGAAATATGGCCCCTGCCTTGACACTTAAAGCATACAATATCCCGACTACGACCAAAAGAAGGTTGTTCAGTTTTACCTTTAGTTTCTCGGCTAGTCGAGCCTTGCTTAGGTTCCACCTTTGGCTTGAACGCAGCTGTCTTTTCCTCTCGCTTTGCCAAATTAGGTCTCCATGATGAACTAGCATTAGATTGTCCTCGTTGTCCTCCTCGCCTCTTGAGTTGTTTCTCTATCTTAGTAGCCGTATGTACAGTTCTTCTAACTCTAAATAATGTTGTCGTTCAACCAAGTACGCAATCTCCCGGTTCAATCCTGCGAGAACCTAGCCATTGATGTTTCATTATCCTCAATTAGGTTAGCAGATCCTTGACATCTCCATCTCCTATAATATTCATCCACACCAGACTTCCTATTTAAGAGTTTGTAATCTCACGAATGATCTCCAGTTGACGATTATCTTTGGTACAAACCTCTTTTTCATGATAGCTTTCATCTCCACCCAAGTTGTAATTGGCCGCTCTTCACACCTTCTCCAATTAGCTGTCAACTAATCCCACCATATCAATGCATACCCCGAAAACTCCGTAACGTTCAGTTTGACTTTCTTAAGGTCTGAATAATTGTGACAGTCAAAGATTCGCTCCATCTTGGTTACCCAATCCAAATAAGCCTCAGGATCACCCGTGCCTTGAAAAATTGGAATCTTCATTTTATCTTTATCAAATTGCCATCTTCTACATCTGAAACCTCTTTTTCCCTAGCACCTCCGGGTCTTTGATGCGAAAAATTAGATTCACGATCTTCCGCTGCACTACTGTCCTCACCGTAAGGGTCTTCCTTTCTTGCGTCAGTTTGTTGTTCCCTCTTCTTGTTATGCATCCCATGAGTGTTTTGGGATAGCTCATACGTAGACACCCTCATCTCTTCAATTGTTCTTGTATTTGCTCCATAGTCTTTCTCAATCTTGATCCCATTCTTTATGCATGGCTTCCATCCCGAAATTTCAATTCAAATTTGTCGAAGGTTGTTCCTCATAAGTTCCTTTATCCTTCGAGCTAGACATATTTCCTGCAAAATAAAGGTTAGTAGAAAATAGTTTCCTCAGCACTCCGTTACGTGTTTCGCTCGAATCAATGGTTCACTCGTGTATACTCTCAATAAATTGGCTTTTACCCTCGATTAATCTCACCACTAAGCCTTTTACCTCAAATACTCTAATAGGTTCTTATTGAATTCCCTAGAAAAATTCTTGGTTTTACTAATCAATTCAAAATTACTTATCACGAAATAAAATTATAGATGTTGTGACTATCAGAAGACCACAAAATCACCGATCGATTGCCTTGTACTCCTCTTGTATGCCTTAGATTTGTAAATTATAGCTCCGTTTCAGAATTGATGATGATAGAACGGTATGAACTCTTGGTTGGAATTTGATGATTTGATGGTGTGCTACAAATTTGGTTAGCACAATGGAAATAGAATATGAATTTTTTTCCTCTTTTTTTTTTTTTTTTTCCTTTTCCTTTTTTTTTTGCAATATATATTTCGACAGGAAATTAAAGATAAGTAACTCGCTAGAAAAGCTTAGCTTTGATACCAAATGATAGACTCCACGACATTGGAAGGCATGTCATGCTTCTAATTAAAAAAAATAAAAACAAATTCTAATTACAATAGAATTTATTATCTAATAATTCTTCCATGTGAACTTGCCGTGTATAAGAAATCAATTTGCGCGTGGAGGCTGCTAAAAACCCGTGTGAATTGATTTGCATGAAAGATTGCATGATTTAATGTAACTGCAGAATATAGAATCCATGTAACTCCTTTGCATGCCAACATCCCTTGATGTCCACGTGTACATATAAAATCTTGTGCTTGCTGAGATCATTCCTTTAAGGCTTGCCCATATCATCATATATCCAACATAATATGAAATTTGATAACTTAAAAAGGTCCGGCCCACATGACAGTTACTAAATTAATAAATCAACCCACGTGAATAATAACTTCCCTTGCATGTAAAATATGTTGACTTTGCTAAGAAGATTAGAATTTGGGCTTTTATTAAATTGACCTAATTAAATTGATCCAAATTTGTGTGTCATGCTCTTTTGCTTCCTCTTTGGTCGCGTTAGCTTCAGCCCAAACATCTTGGATCAATCCATTGAGACCTTATTTGAACTTCTTACTTCTAGCCTTGTTTGATCCCCACGTCCCTTTAGTTTTGTTTGAATCCACGCATGCCATGTCCTTATCAGGATGTACAAAGTGATTTTTTAGCACAAGATTTGTTTGACAAACTTTTATGACATAAAGCTACTTAATTGTGCAAATTTTTGTATTCTGTGGTCACTTACACACATACAAGCACATTGGTCATATCCTAGTAGCCAGCTTCAAACTAGTTTGTGTGTGTGGCCTGTGCCTACTATCCCTTATTGCTTATAGACCTCTTATAATGTAGTGTTGCTGGATGAAGTCTGCCACTTTATTATATGGATTCCATTTGATCTCAGATTTAACATGACTTACAGGTTTAGAATCCCTTGGATTAATGACATCAGTCCTGGTATGTTACCTTTCCATATATATTCTTCAATTTTGTTTATATGTTGTCTTTTTGGTGTACCTATGATATAGACTTATAACGTCGTATACTTCTTATTTGTCCATTTACCATCTATTCTCTAGGTTATCCTCCTTTGTACCTTAAAGTTTAATTGTGTTTTCGGTTATACACCAAAATGTAACTGATCTAATATTTTGTTTCTTGGTTCGTATTTCGTTGATTTTTTTTTTGCATTTTCATTCAAAATATTATGTTCTCATATTTTCAAGTTTGTCCTGATGGAAAACCCATTGAAGCTGAAGCAGGCCATGACACAAACACAAACAGCATAGCGTCAATCTTTGCATGGTCTTGAGAGCTTGTACACAGGTACATGATTATGGATTGTTAGTTTGCAAAGCTGGACATCTTTTTAAAAAATTTCTATCTTACGTACGGAGTATAGAATTGTAGTTATCTTGGTTTTCTTCACTATATTGAATGAGCCAACTTTGCTCGTGTCAAAGTTGGATGACAATCTTAAACTCCTGGATTTCACGGGAAAGCTAGAAACAGCTTGTATTGGTACTGTGGAATCTGGAAAGATGACCAAATATCTTGCTCTTATATATTCTTCATGCCAATATCCAAGTAAGTGACCCTTAATTTAATTGGTGTTCTCCTTCACATGATTGATGTTGTACCTTATGTTTTTCTACATGGTGCAGGCTCAGTAGGGAACACTATCTGAACATGGAGGAATTCATTGATGATGTAGCAGACAGATGATCAGAAAGCAAAACTCTCTACCTAGGCATAAATGTATGTGCTTATATTACTATTACTATTCAGGAGCATTATGGTTGTTGTTGGTATAATCCTTTTCGCTTTATTAGTAGGGACTTAATAAATTTCTTTCCTTAGATTATGTTATTAACATGTCTTGATTGGTCCAGAATGATTTGGTAAATTCTTGATTATTTCGTTGGGTCCTTTCGGTTGGATCCGGTCGTTTGGGTTATTTCAGTTATTTGAGAACTTAGTCATTAAATTGGCTCATTATACAAATTACTTAACCCAACTTTGGCCGTGTCGTTATCTTAAAATAATAGTTGACTCTATATATATACACCTTTCTGCATGGAATTAATCGGGATGGGACTCGGATGGCCGTGGTGGCAAAAGTGGTAGCGCAGTGAGAAGTATCTTACATACTTTAATTTGAAATAATAGGAGTGGGGAAAAGGTGTCGGGGAGGTGATGGGTGGCACGATGGCCCGAGATTAGAAATGCGTATGGGGCTAGGATCACAAAAGAGGTAGGTAACAAAACATTACACACAATCATATTATTATTCTCTCTCGGACATTAGACATTATTTTTTCTCCATTGTTAACCTTGTGATCGTGAAATCTTGACTCTCGCGGAGCTATCCCGTGACAGTCGGGCCGTCGAAACTTTTGGTATTGACTTGTTGAATTGTGTAGGATATCGGACGCGTCTTGGTGATTGGGACGTGGAGAAAGATCTTGGCGTTAACAGTTGTCTTGGACTCGGTTAGTATGAAGTTGCAAACCCAAGACCATCGGTCAGTTGAAGTCTGTCTTGCCGACACATCATTACCTGAATTAACGGGAGAGATTCAAAAGTTCCGCACGACGTCGTTTGGCGAAGCGCAACAATCAAATGAGAAGTGATCGGCACAAACAAGTTCTGACAGGCGATTTATATTTGCCCAGGCAAATCGATTGATGTCCAACGGTAGATTTGGCGACATTGTAAAACATGTAAAACAGAGCTTCTTGGCGTTAAACCGATGTGAGCGAAGATTGAGATTGAAAGGCACCTACTAGCAACCATGTAAAACAGAGCAACCACGTATTGATCTAAAACAGTGCTTCTTCATTAAATTAAGAGCAGATTCATCTAAAAACAGAGGTTCTTCATTCTTGGTCTTTGATTGTCCTCATCAATAGTTGTAGGTGATAATATTGAGGTTAGTATCTATAAATGTGTTGAACAATAGTTATGATACTAAAAAGAAATATTTGATGCATTAAACTCCAATATATAGTAGTAATGAAGTTATAAGTTATAAATTTAGAAAAAAAATTGTAAGTTATAAAGTAATGTCCCTCTCGCACATGTACAGAGTCTACATACAAACCAAGATTAATCACAAGCCACAAACATAGTCTAGGCTCAAGAGTATATCCACCAACATAATGGCCTTGCCGAACTAGAGCTTTCATAACATGTGAGTTACCAGTGACACTGTGTTAATAAGTTGTTAGAAATAGACCATCGATACATCACATGCTTCAACGAATTAGTGGCACATCCATGACAATTTAGGTGTCTGATGCAAGATTCTCAATAGTTTTTATAAGCCTGCATTTCCAAATATTTCGTTGATGTTCATAAATTTTTGTTTTCACCCAAACTGGAGTAAGATAAATCTTTCATTCGGTTTATACTTGTGATGGGACCATGGTCTCAATACTGTTATATGTTGTATTTTCTTGTCTCAATCCTAAGAGTCACACTTTTTTATTTAGATAGTATGTTCTTCACATCATATTTGATTTCGCCCCCAACTTTCTGTACTAAAGGCAATGCATATCTTCACTTCCTTAGTTCCATATATGTTGTCCAAGTAGCTTATTGTTTGCTTCTGGAATTTTGTAGGTACAAAAGTTCGACAAGAAAGAAATATTGTTATGTTTGTACGATCTCATTTGTTTTGACAGTTGAAACATAGAAAGAACTAAATGGAGGAGAGAAGTTCGAAAGGTGTTCCACTTATTGAAAGTCCTTACATAGGACAAAAATTTGATTCGAAGGAGGATGCGTTTGATTTCTATAATAATCATAGAAGAAAGTTAGGATTTAGTGTGAGGAAACAATATGTAAACATAAACAAGCTTGGTGTTGTTACTTCAAGAATATATTCATGCTTGAAGGAGGGTGAGCAGATGGAAGTAATAGTAGAGGGGCAAGAAAAAAGGAGTTAGACTACCTAGTAGATTCAATTGTTAAGCAAAAATGAATGTAGTACTTGATAAAACAATACAAAATTACGTTGTCAACGACTTTGATGAAAATCACAATCACTTATTGCACATTCTTGAATGCATTCATTTGATGCGATCTCAATGGGATGTAACCAAAACACAAGCGATTGAGATTAAATTAGCATATAATTCTGAAATAAAATCAAAACAAACCCATGAGTTGATGTCTAGACAAACTGGCGGGAAGGATTGTGTTGATCACACAAGATCAAATCAAAAGAATCATTTACAAACAAAAAAGGCAAAGAGATATGAAATACGATGAAGCTGTCAGTCTCTTATTGTACGTACTTTCAGAAGTAGTTGTCTGAAAATACATCATTCTTTTATGCAGTCCAATTAGACAACGATGATCAGATAACAAATATATTTTGGGCAGATGCAAAGATGATAATCGATTATGTTCAATTTGGGGAGGTCGTTACTTTTGATAGCACTTACAAAATAAATAGCTCGTATAGACCTTGTGGTGTTTTTGAAGGTTTTAATCACCATAGGCAAGCTGTCGTATTTGGTGCAGCATTAATGTATGATGAGACAACACTGTCGTTTGATAAGTGTTTTACAGTTTTTTGGATGCCATGTCCCAGAAGAAACCCATTACAATATTCATTGATCAAGATCATGCAATAGCAAGTGCATTATCATGGGCTGTGTACTTGGCATATTGCTCGAAATTGTGTGAAGCGCATGTCCCCCGTGATGAAAGAAGATGGTCAAGAATTTTTACAAACATTTATGAATTGTGTCTATAAATATGATAATGAGTCATCATTTAAAAATGCTTGGGCTGAAATGATCGCTAAATATAAAGTTGAGTCAAATGACTAAATGCAATGTACATATTCATTGAAAGAAAAATGGGCAAGATGTTATAATAACAAGACTTGTACTTTGGGAATGAGGAGTACACAACTCAATGAGAGCCTGGCGCAGATATCAAAGATTACTTAAGCTTAGGAATTAATTTGGTACAATTCTTCACACATTTCAACCGCTTGCTTGAGGCTAAGAGATATAAAGAGTTAGAGGCCGAGTATGAGACAAGGGAGAGAGTACAATATGGCAGAGTGAAGAGGACACCAATGTTGAATGAAGCTTTCATTCACTATACCCCTGTAATATTTTCTGAATTCGAAGAACAATTTGATAAGTCACTTTGCCTTGTTATAAAGTCAGTTGAGGAGAAGGAGTAAGGGAAATTCGAGTACATAGTAATTTACTTTGGGAGCGATAAAATACGAACTTTTATAGGCAACCCTACTCGCCAAGAAGTTGCGTGTTCATGTAAAATGTTCAAGACAGAAGGTATCTTATGCTCTAATAGACTGAAAATTTTGGACATTATGAATATCAAATTGGTTCTAAAGAAATATATCTTAAAAAGATGGACAAAGTTTGCGAGGAATGGGCAGGTAATAGACAATTATAGGAGAGAGGTAGAGAGGGATCCAAAGCTGAAATTAGGCAGTCAATATCGATTGTTAATGCCAAATCTAGTTTAAATTGCTCATCAAGCTGCAGAATGTGAAGAGGCAACGAAAATGGTTAATCAAGCAATTGGTGAGCTATCTGTACGTGTTGAAGAAATATGTAATAGACAAACAAGCATCCAACAAGAGAAAAAACAATGATTCTCATGAAGTGGAATAGTTGTTAATTCCATTACAGTTAATGTACCTGCAAGAGTAGGAATTCTAAAAGGCAACAGTACGAGGAATCAAAAAAATGTCGAGATCATATAAGGGTCAGTCACGACTAAAGTGTTGGCTAGAAAAATTGGCAAGGAAAAAGAGGCAAAAAGTTGGAAGTAAAAAGGACGAGGTATTGATAGCAATATTATATAAATATAAATATTGAATTAGTATGAATTGGTGTTAATGAGTGCAAATATAAATATACATACTTTTTACATATGTATACAAATGTTATTAATTTTAAAGCATGGATAGATGACGAGATTGAGCTCCGAATCAAATGGAAGGCATAATGATGAACAAGGAAGTGGACACTCATCATTTGAAAGGTATGATGATGAACAAAGAAGTGGACACTCATCATTTATCATTTACTGACCTGTTAATGTCTCCATTTAATAGCGAACTTTTGTAGTTAATGTTACTACCATGTAATATGTGAAGTTAAAAAAAATTCATATTGTGCTTCAACCGGTGTTGCTTCAACTACTTATAAATTTTCCTATTTGATGGTCGTCGTCGTCTCCGAGGGGAGCATACTCCAAATGAGGTCCTCTCTCCAATTCTCCATCGCCCTCCCCCACCCCCTCCCCCTCCCCCTCCCCCCCCTTCCTGTGTTCATTTACAATTTTTTCTACTGGTTGTGCATCTTTTAACATCTTTATTTTTTGCATTTTCAGCTTGAGATGGAAGATGGCGACGAGATTGATGTTATGTTACACCAAACTGGTGGTGTAACCATCTAAATTGTAGCTTTATTGGTTTTTGTGGACATTGTTTCCAAGTACTACTTAATTTTGTGGACTTTGTTAGTTCCCAGTAGGCACACAATAGATCTAGAAGGGGGGTTGAATAGATCCTTTTTAGTTTTGAAATACTTTTCCCTGTTTATTTTGTATTGCTAATGAATTAGCATATGACAAACATAAGAATCTTTTCAAGCACATCGAAATAAATAAAAGATCCTCTTCATTGATATATTTATGAACATGCATACATTATTCGTAGAGTTAGTTAAGTTATAAGCAGTTATAACATACATAGCATTTATAGCAGTTAGGTACATAATGTAAATAATAGAAAGTAAATGACTGACTGTAAAAAGACATAAGGGATTTTAAGTGGTTCAGAGAGTCAAGCTCCTAATCCACTCTTTTGCTTTAACGAGCAAGAATTCCACTAAGGAAGGGCAGCACCCTGAATCACTAAGATTCCTTCAAGGCCAGTAGCCTTGGAACTTCAGTTCACTTAGAACTCTTCAAGCTCAACAGACTTGGAACTCCTTTAGTTCCCTAGGAACTCTTCAAGCCCAGCAGGCTTGGAACTTTATTTAGTCCCTCCGGACAAGGACCCCTCAGGCCCTGGCTTCTTCTTGTTATTGTTGGTGCTGAGCTGCTAAGATGTCTTTAAACTTGAACATCTTTTATACTTAGCAGCTTGGTGTGGTCCTCTTTATATTCTGCGTAGAGTCTGTGGTCCTCTTTATATTCTGGTGTGGTCCTCTTTATATTCTCTTTTGGTGCAGCTGATCTTCATTCTTTTCTGCTCATCTTCATCCAATGTTAGCTATGTACCATCACCATTTATTTTTGCTAAGTGTTTGAGCTTTTGGTAGACTTTATATGACACTTAGCAATCCTTGAACCCTTCTTGACTGGTTTGCAGACATGGTTCTATATCTGTTCTGTTTCAGCTTTTGGTTCATGGTGATTCTTAGAGTGGCTCTCTAGATCTTCTTTGTGCTCTGCCACTTTTCTGAATGCTATCTTCTTGGCCTTCTCGGCTCTCAGCTTAGCTACCATCTTCAATGGCATTCTCATCCTTGTTGAGTGAAGCTTTAGTCTGTTCAAGTCCTTCTTTAAATCTTCTTCACTTCCACCTTCGTAATCTCACTCTTACTGAGACTTATTCCGTTCAGCTCTGGTGGAACTCGTAGAGTCAACACTATAGCATTCCAATAACTCAACGATCCTTCAACTCGGCAACTCTTGATCTTTGAAGCTTTGGCTGATATATACTTCTTCCCAATCTTCTCGTTGGAATATAGCCATTTAAATCTATTTGAATTGCTTTGTAGATCTCGAGTTATTTGGTGCAGACTACTTGATGTGACATGACAGCTCTTTTATGACTTTACTGACACAGCAGCCTGCTACCTTACCTACCGCCTTAGATTTGTCACCTTTCCATGTCAGACAGGTAGTCATCTTTATTTCTTCTTTCTGACTTCCTGATTAGAACATCAAAAATTATCCTTTTGCATCGATGCTCTAAAAAAACATTGTTTAAATGTCGGTCTTCAGATTGAACCGTTGCCAATGCTTCAATCTTCAGATGTTCGAACTCTACGATTCTGATGCATATGTTCTTGGACCTGATCGTAGTGTGTCTTGTTGAATGTTTCTCATTTACTGATTGAGACAACACTACGATCCTGAAGAGTGTACATTGGATCTTTAATGTAGAATACCTCTTCCTTCATTTGTGCAGTACTTCAACACTTCTGTTTGCCTTCGACTGATCCGAGGAACTAATAGCTTGAGTCCTTGTTCTAGTCTCTTCTGAATAGCAAGACACCTTAGATTTGTGGCATGCCCATCTCGCTTTCTCCTTATGATCTCCTGTTCACTTATCATCATTGGACTGACCCATGCTTAATCACTTTCGCCTTGTTCTTCATAAGATGACCAATATCTTTGTGTAAACTACATCAGTTCCTGCTTTGTTTGGCGCCAAATACTACGATCCTAGTTGATCCCAAGATCGTTGTCTTCTGTTCTCTTGACAGCTACTACATCTGTTGACTTTCCTTAGTCAGCCATTTTTACTAAAGTCTTATTTTGATCTACTTGTGGAAGGCTTCATCTTTAATGGCTTCACAACTCAATCTGGATGCTGATTGGGTTGGTGCTTAGATTTTCTGTTAGCTTGCAAGCCATTCGTTGAGTGCTCTCTGGTTTCTTTAAGGTGGAATGTATCTTTGCAGCTTAGACCAGAGGCTTCATCCTTTGGATATTCTCGGAGTGCTCATTTGTTGAGAATTGTGTTTACTCTACGATTCTGCGTTGGCGTTGTGAGCACTTCTGTTGAAGCCTTAGCTCTGCAGACTACGATTTGGCTTTTGGTCCTGCAGACACTACGATCTCAAGATCAGACCGTGATAGACTACGATTTATCATTCACTCCACCCGCTTTCTGTTGCTTTTGCTCCTTCACGATGTCGTTAACGAAGTCCGACACCACCGCGACGGCATTCCGCCACCTATCCTTCTCATCTGCTCTCGTCAAGGCCACATGGGCGCTTCACACGCAGTCGGAGAGAATGCAGTGGTGGTGGCAGTTCGATTGAGAGAAGGAATAAGGTTTGAGTATAGGATTGTTGTGGCTTAGAACTTAGAAGAAAGCAAGTGACCGAAACCCTTGTTTAACTCTAACCCAACCGTATGGTCCAATTTTAATTTCAAATTTTCAGTTTCGCATTTTTTTTCTCCATGTTTTTTATATAGATAACATTTTTTTTAAAAAAAATGTTATCTATTTAAAACCAAAAATTGCCTTTATAAATACATAACATTTTTTATATGTATCTACAACGTTTTGTTAAAAAATGTTGTAAAATATGGTTTTGTACTAGTGGGATCTTTATTTGGTTCATCCGCCACAAAGTTTTGGGACGTTATAACTGGTACATTGTTGTTTAGGGTTAGCTTCTATTTTCCATGAACTCGATGGAAGTGGTTTTGATGATCTTGGTGTGGTCGACAGACATGTACCAAGATTGAGTTATCTTCTGAGCTTATCTCAGATCTTCTGGTTAAGAATTCCACTTCTTCATTTCTGCTCCCTAAGCTTCATCATCTCCATATCTCTAATTGTTCTTCCATATACTTCCCTTCCAGGCTGTACTTAGCGAACTTTGATGCTGACTGAAGGGACATTACGATTGAGATCATTATACCATAATCGTTGTATATTGTTTTGTACAAGCTGGACTCAGCCTTGATCGTAAAGAACATTGCGATTTTCCTTAAGTTCTTTGACAAATTACACTCGTGAAGTTCTGCTTCTTTGATGAGTTCTTCATGATTAATGCTCAATGACCCTCTGATGTGAACTTCCTCGAGGGTTCTTTTCAGACAATATGCTTTGCATGAATAAGCATATGAGACCATTTTCATCTTAGCACGACTGGTCTGCTTTTATATGGAGATCAATAACCATGTGAGCTTCATTCATGTTGGCTTAGTAAGTCTTCAAGAACAGGCTTTGACAAAGAAGGATTTTGTCAGGAACATTTCTGAACTATCTTAAGCCTCCAGCTGGTTGAATCTTCTCGACTGAAGTCATCTACTTCAGTATTCCTTAGTGTGGTCAAATAGACCAAATACCTGCAGATTAGATAAATTTCTATTTTTGGTATCCATGGTTAAATGAGTCCTGCTATGTTAGTTTCCAAAATCTATGTTCCTCATATATTTGAATTTTCATCACATTGATCATTAACAATCTTATTTATGCATGTATTCAATTTAGGTATGACATTTTAAGATGCATGATGATGAGTGTGTGTAAGATTAATTATTTTAATAAAACACTCTTTTTCTTTGATGGTTTCATTATTTGCTTGGTTATGTTCACGAATTTTAAATATTCACAGAGTGAGAATCAGTTCTATCACTTATTTGTATCTGGTTGATTCACGGAGATTATCAGTTTCTATGAATCTTCAAGATACTCATATTGAACTGATCATACTCTATGTATTATCAAAAACCTAGAACAGAGGTTTGTACGTATATTCTAACCCGTCAGCAAGGATTACTCCACTTGGGATTAACTAAATCTTGATATGCTCATGACCTATTTCAGAATTCTTTTCAAGATATTATCTTCAGCCTAAAACTTGGATGGAGAGAAATTTTGTTAGCAGTTAAGTTTCCAACCTTAGCGTACTTTCTCTCTTACCCTTTTTAGGTAGAATATGGTCTCTTGATAGAACACTATTACAATATATAAGTGGATGCAACATGATGTTCACATTAATATCACTAAGGAACCATACCTTTCCACTGTCAGTTTCTTGACAACCATTTATCTTGATATAATGAGGTTAGGCATTGATGTGCATATCTTTACATTCATTTCTGAGAGCTTGTTGCTCCAGTTATCATTCGATCAAGCAGTCATAGTCTTGAAGATGTAAACAAAGAAAGTCTTGGCATCCTTAGTTCTTTGACGACCTTAAACCTCAAGGTTCACATCCAACTGCTGGTTAGCCAAATATATATTTGAGAAATTCTTCTTTCTCCTCTGGATAAATATTTCTTAGAATGTATAGCCTTTCATCTTCTAGGCTGGTGCATGCTTGACTCTTTGCTGTTGATGCTTCTGGACCTATTTCATCTTTGATCTTCAGATTACGAGATTGACTGTGGACAAAGATTGGTCTTATTGCTATAACATTTAAGAACATGGACCAATCTGAGCAGCTTCAAATGTATATACACATTTACCTATACACAATATTTCCAACGTGTGAACTCATTTGCATTTTCAAGTAACTTACCAATAAACTAAGTTTAAAATAATATTTGTGCCTAGGATCAGGCTCAAAGCGATTAGCTTTTGAATATAGCATGAGAAAATGCTCTGATACCAATTGTTAGTTCCCAGTAGGTACACAATAAATCTAGAAGGGGGGTTAAATAGATCATTTTTAGTTTTCAAATACTTTTCCTTGTTTATTTTGTATTGCTAATGAATTAGCATATGACAAACATAAGAATCTTTTCAAGAACAGCGGAATAAATAAAAGATCCCCTTTATTGATATATTCATGAACATGCATACATTATTCGTAGAGTTAGTTAAGTTGTAAGCAGTTAATACATATATAACATTTATAGAAGTTAGGTACATAATGTAAATGGTAGAAAGTAAATGACTGAATGTAAAAGACACAAGGGATTTTAAGTGGTTTAGAGACTCAAGCTCCTAATCCACTCTTTTGCTTTAACGAGCAGGAATTCCACTAAAGAAGGCGGCCACCAATCAATCACTAAGATTCCTTGAGGCCCAAAGACCTTGGAACTTGATTCACTTAGAACTCTTCAAGCCTAACAGTTGGAACTCCTCTAGTTCCCTAGGAACTCTTCAAGCCCAGCAAGCTTGGAACTTTATTTAGTCCCTCTGGACAAGGACCCCTCAGGCCCTGGCTTCTTGTTGTTCTTAGTGTTGTTGTTGGTGGTGCTGAGCTGCTAAGATGTCTTTAAGATTGAACATTTTTTGTACTTAGCAGCTTGGTGTGGTCCTCTTTGCATTCTGCGTAGAGTCTGGACCACTTCTCTTTTGGTGCAGCTGATCTTCATTATTTTCTGCTCATCTTCATCCGATGTCAGCTATGCACCATCACCATTTAGTTTTGCTAAGTGTTTAAGCTTTTGGTAGACTTCATCTGGCACTTAGCATTCCCTGAACCCTTCTTGAATGGTTTGTAGAGTTCTGCATCTGTTCTATTTTAGCTTTTAGTTCATGGTGATTTTTAGAGTGGCTCTCTGGATCTTCTTTGTGCTGTGCCACTTTTTTGAATGCTATCTTCTTGGCCTTCTCGTCTCTCAGCTTAGCTGCCATCTTCAATAGCATTCTCATCCTTGTTGGGTGAAGCTTTAGTCTATTCAAGTCCTTCTTCAAATCTACTTCACTTCCACCTTCGTAGTCTCACTCTTACTGAGACTTGTTTCGTTCAACTCTGGTGGAACTCGTAGAGTCAACACTATAGTATTCCAACAACTCAACAATCCTTTAACTCAGCAACTCTTGATCTTTGAGGCTCTGGCTGATATGTACTTCTTCCCAATCTTCCCGTTGGAATATAGCCGTTGAAAGCTATTTGAATTGCTTCGTAGATCTCGAGTTATTTGGTGCGCAGGCGCTTGATGTGACATGGCGGCTCCTTTATGACTTTCTTGACACGGTGATCATTACCTTACCCTCGCCTTAGAGTTGTCACCTTTCCATGTCAGTCAGGTAGTCATCTTTATTTCTTCTTTCTAGCTTCTCGATTAGAACATCAGAAATTATCCTTTTGCATCAATGCTCTCAAACAACAATGTTCAAATCTCAGTCTTTAGATTGAACCGTTGCTAATGCTTCAATCTTCAGATGTTCGAACTCTACGATTCTGATGCATATGTTCTTGGACCTGATCGTAGTGTGTCTTGTTTAATGTTTCTCATTTATTGATTGAGACAACACTACGATCCTGAAGAGTGTACATTGGATCTTCAATGTAGAACACCTCTTCCTTTATTTGTGCAGTGCTTCAGCACTTCTATTTGCACTTCTATTTGCCCAACTCACTTTCTCCTTGTGATCTTCTATTCACTTATCATCAATGGACTGACCCATGCTTAATCACTTTCGCCTTGTTCTTCATAAGAAGACCAATATCTTTGTGTAAACTGCATCAGTTCCTGTTTTGTTTGGCAAACACTACGATCCTGGTTGATCCCAAGATCGTTGTCTTCTGTTCTCTTGACAACTACTACATCTATTGACTTTCCTTAGTCAATCACTTTTACTAAAGTCTTCTTTTGATCTACTTGTGGAAGACTTCATCTTGAATAGCTTCATAACTTAATCTGGATACTGATTGGGTTGGTGCTTAGATCTTCTATTAGCTTGCAAGCCATTCATTGAGTGCTCTCTGGTTTCCTTAAGGTGGATTGTATATTTGCAACTCAGACCAGAGGCTTCATCCATTGGATATTCTGGAAGTGCTAATTTGTTGAGAATCTTGTTTACTTTACGATTCTGCGTTGGCGTTATGAGCACTTCTGTTGAAGCCTTAGCTCTGCAGACTACGATTTGGCTTTTGGTCTTGTAGACACTAGGATCTCAAGATCAGACCTTGACAGATTACGATTTCTGTCTTTATGCTTGTTGTCCTTGTCTTATCTGGCTCGGCTATGATTTCTGCCTTTAATATGATCAATAGACTCTACGACTTCAAGTGTGGTCTACGATTCTTGACTTGGCTTTGGCAGATGCTCGGTACAGACTACGGCTTTGAGGAAGTTCTTCTTGACACACTACGATCCTTCCTCGTCTCTCCTGACAGTCTACGAACTCCGAGATCTACTATCTTGCAGACTATGATTCCGCCTTGATAGTTCTCGAGCTTTCCTTGACTCTCCTGGCAGACTACGATTTTTGGTGCAGTGTTCGACGATCAGACATGCCTATCTATTACATTATAAGATCAACCTAACAAGCTTGATCTTTCTATATTTATAGTCTTTGTACATCATTTCTTTTTAAGGACTTTACAAAGCTGTTTTGCTTATGTAGGATCAACCTAACATATTATCAATTCATTCTAAATACTTGTACATATGTTCCTATTATCTATCAAAGTACTTTACAACTTTTCATAATGCAAGCATATTTGCATATTCATTCATTTATATCATAATCAAATCATATATAAATAAGAATAACATTCTCATGTATATTCCCAACAGACTTGATGATAGGTTGTGTAAATTAGACCTTTGAAACTTAATGAACAACTTTATGTGTTTTCTTGTGTAAGCTTCAGTATTCTAGAATTTTAGTAGCAATTGAAGTATAGTTGTATGAATCATTTCAAATTTGTGTTTTATTTTAATTTATTCTTTTAATAGTTTCATCGGATGGGATGAAGTGGTAATTCTGGCATTTTGCTCCTATTTCTGGGATGTTTTTTTAATTATTGTTATTTGTTGTGTGATTGATTAATGATTAGTTTGTGTGATGGTGATACCCTATCATGCATTGTGAGGGCTTGAATGAGCAAGATTGAGTGCCAGTTTGTTTGTGTCGAAGTCAGAGAGAGATGTGTTTGTAAAAGTTGAATTCTTTCGGGATTAGTGTGAACAATTCTTTTGAGGCTGCAATCATGTTTTCACTAGTTAGTGTATGACACTTTATTTTGCAGCCAAGCCAATTTCATATCAAGGTATTCATATTATTAATATTCATGTTTCCTCATTTTAGTATCTTTTGTGTTTTTATTTGTAGTCATATATGCTGCTGTGTCAATTTAATTGTTCAGCTGGGACTTTTAGTTCTTAGTTGTAATTATAATTTTTTAGTTGATTTATGGATTGATAAACCTTCAGGCAACCCAAAAAATGAAGGACCTTATAGTTTGATGTGTGATTAGTGTTAGTAACTTAACCTAATGAAATGGTTCCAAATGAGCAGCACAACATTTGAGATACATCACAACATTCATGCAAGTTATAAACCATTGATTAGCCAAATGTAACTGGTAGTACATTTTTTATGCCACTAAAAATATGCATATGTTTTTTACATTTGTATTATTGTATATATGAAAAAGGCCTCACTATCAAATATGTAGGGAAATTACTCCTCTAACATGCAAAATATCAGATGAAAAGAAGTTTGTTTTCACTTATATATTCAACATTATTATGAAGAGATCCCGGGCCAATTATTTGAAGGTATCCACTATTTACTGCAGCAAACACGAAAACATATCAGATGAAATATGTGCCTTGCATGCGTTCATATCTGGGCAATTATAGGCTGTTATAACATGATACTTTTTTGATAATGTTTGAGAAACTTGGGTAACAATTTCATATACTCAATAATATGCTCAAGCCATCAGAAAAAAAGAAGCATATAGTACAGTTGCCCCATTTTGATAAGGAAAGTTATATCACTCCAATGCTAAATCAAACACAATAACACTACTAACATTAATTTCATTCAAGTCCATTCACAAATAATTAAACATAATAAGATTAGTTCCAAACTTCTCCTTACATTTTGACAGTCATTAGCTTACACACAAATAGCCACAGTAGGCTCTTCCTAATTTTTACATCAATAACCTTCATTAGTTTACATAAATACCCATAAAGGTTCTTCCAAACTTTTACATCAAAAACCTTTAAATATTATCAACAAAATTATACATTTTTAAGCCCAAGGTTAAATCAAAAACTGACTACTAAATAACCCAAAAATCAACCAACCAACAACCATCTTCATGCAGAGACAATAACCCAAAAAACAGGCACCAACAACCATCTTCATGCAGAGACAATAAGGACAACCACAAGCAAAAACAAAGCTCCAAGAAACCCATAGAACACATGTCTCTCTTTCTTATAGGTGGACAATAATTTCGAAATGTCAATTACCTGACTTTGTAAATCACCTTCATATTGAACAACTTCGGTGAGCTGGTCTGTCAGATATTTTTCATGTGCACGACAAGCTTTCAAATCAACAATAAGGTTCTTATTTTCAGTCTCTGTTTCATTGAGTTTGTTCCAAATCCTAGGAATAATTTCTTTCCCCTTCTTACATAGGATCAATCCACTCAAAAAGCCCACAAGTAAGTCCCATCTACAAAATAAGATTTTTATTTACTAATAAATAGATTATAAGAACGTATTAAGTATTCATAGAGGAATAAAAAAAATTCTTATAGATAGCGGGCTCCAATAAACACATCCATAAAATTGGCACCCCAAATTTCGTACAATCCAAGCGGTCTTCAATTGAGCTAATTTTCCACAATAGCAGTATTTGGGATGATCGGAAGCACTGGATTGGGTGGAACGTGCAGGTTGCGTACGTTGAGTTGAGTGTAATGTTCAATTAGAGGTGGAATAACTTTGATTAAAACTAGGTTGTTGAGACATATTGAAGAAGTATGCTATTACTAAGAAGAAGAACCAGTTGGGTGGAGATGAAAGAAACAGATAGATGCTATATATAAGGAGGAGAAGGAGCAATTGGCGCCAAATCTCCCACTCAATCTTCGGTCGCCGCCTCTGCTATATAGCGGTCAGACATCAATCAATTACGTCAGACGTCAATCTTTGTTTCAGTGCCGATTACTTCTTATTGTATTTGATCGCTACATCCGATTTATCAGAATTTTCTTTGCCAAACGACGCCGTGCAGAACTTTTGAATCTCACCCGTTAATTCAACTGGTAATGATGTGTCAGCAAGACAGGTTTCAACTGACCGACGGTCTTGGGTTTGCAACTTCATACTAACCGAGTCCGGTTGTCTTTGTGATGTACTTTAGTTTAATGTTTTTATAGAACTAGACTGTTTATCAAATCGAAAAAGATAGTGGGTGGGACGGGTCACTCGTTTCAATCACCAGTTTAACCGCAATCAAAAGGGTGACATCATAAATACATAAAAAATATTATGAGTAATTAGTAGGATTTTAAAACATCTCTTCTTGCTGAACTAAAATATAATTTTGCAAAACATTATTTAAGTATATATTAATATGATTTTAATATAATTTTGGTTAACATTGTGACTGAAGCCAAGCGTTGAAAATTAATTAAAAATAAAGACGGTATACTAAGTCTATTTTACCATTTTTTATAGTTAAATCACCCGTCTGACCGGTGGTCAAATGGTGCAAATCAGTTTTGTACCACTTCCGAAAACCATGATCAACCTGCTCATTTATAGGACCAGTTTCTAGTCTAATTAACTAGCCCAACCCTGATACAAAATGCAACTAAGCTAACATTAACGTGTAATTAAAGTTAAAATTAAAATTTTATGTTGGGGCTATATTTGAGTCGGGGGATAATGTTATTGAACATATATACATGGCTAGTTAAGGTTGTCATTGGGTTCAAACTGAGCTCAGTCAGTCCATACGAAGCTCGACTTGGTTAGCTTTGAGCTTTGAGTTGATCAGAGACAAACCGGGCCTCTTATTGTATACTTTTAACATATATGGTATGTATTCTTTCTCATTTATATATGTTCTCTGCTGTTGAATTGGTTGTAGGTCCAGATAGAGTCATGTGGAAGTTGAAGTGATCTGGGTAATTCAGGTTAGTTTTGCCCAGAAGAAACAATGAAAACAATCGAGAAGTTGCTGGCTGGCTTAGTTTGGTTATTTGGTCTATCCAAAATACATTTGTTTGAATATTTTACCATTAGATAATAAATAAAATAAATTTTGTAAAATAAATGTGAGAGTCCTAATGTGTCATAATCATAATTGACTAGAAGAATTAAAATGTGACAACAAATGGAGTATAAAACATATACTCCCTCCGTTCCGAATTATCTGCTGTTCTAGAGTTCCACACAGATACCAATATATGTATGATAAAAATACTAAAATATCCTTTGTGCTGACTTTTTTGTTTTCCACCAAAATTCCACAAAACAATTGGTGAGAATATGAAAAGGATCTAGCTTGAAGAGAAACAATGATTAATTGAAGAGAGAGAGAGAGAGAGAGAGAGAGAAAGCAGCGGCTCCAATACCCAAAAGAGTATGCAGAGAGAGAAATTATGAGTGGAAGTGAATTGGGAAAAAAAGAGGCGTGAATCTTTATTGGTGGGAATATGAAAAGGATTTTTAAAAAAGTGGAGAGGCATGAATGAGAGTAATGACTATCAACAATTAGGGTAAATGGGCAAATTTGGAAAACAAAAGAAAAAAATGCATTGGAATCTTAAAAAAACAGATATTGTGGGATAATTTTTTTTTTGCTAAAACAGCAGATAATTCGGGACAGAGGGAGTACATGTTAATATAGACTAAATTGCAAATCTATCCCTTCAATTTGTCATGTTTTTGTGAGATTCTTAAATTTATTTTTTAGCACAAGTCTCCCTCATAGATACATTAATTATACAAAACTGTTCTTCCATCCATTTTTCGTTGATAATAAAGTAATTTCTATTAATTGAATTTGAGAAAAAAATGCTGGCGTATTATTCCGTTGCATAAATTAAGGTTATTATAGTGTACAGGCGTGTCATCATGTTCCTAAGGCGACAATCAAATTATTGGTTCCATTTACAACACTAATTTAAACTCTAACGACTACTTGTAACTTTAATTTCACAAAATACGATTTAGTTGAGATAAATTTTAGCCCTAATTTAAAACTCAGGTTTAATTAAGATGAATTCGAATCTTAATTTGATACCTCTTAGCTCACATTTGTTCTTTCTCGCTCGTAAATGCGAATTTTGTTACTCTCAAATGCATATCAAATAGGTCTAATTACTATAATGACTATAATAACCTTACTTTAGGCATGAATAATATGTTAGCACTTTATATTAAATTTAATTTGATAAAATTCACTTTTTATTGACAAAAAGGGTTGGAGGAACAATTTTGTACAACTAATATATCTATGAGGAGACTTATGCTAAAAAAAATAAATTTAAGGAACACTTTTATAAAAACATAACAAATACAAGAGCTAGATTTGCAATTTAGTAACATAATATTCAAAAATAATATGCAAAATCAGGGTTTGCTAAGAAAGGCAAAAAGCGTGAACCAAATCTAATACCTATATAAAGATAGAGTCAGCCTGCCTACAATAGCCGCCTCTAGACCTTTCTTCTCTCTTCCTCATCTCTGCACGCTTCTATCCTATTTTCTGGAAGGTAAGAGATTCCATGGTGATGTCAGCAAAAAGATCTGAATAAGGTTCTCATATTGTTGGGGCTGCCCAAAGGTACATCCGTGATTCTCTTTTGAATCAATATGATTTTGCATCGGTCTTATATTACTGCTGTTTTAAGGGATCTGCTAAACCTCAATTTGTATTCAAAGAAACTTAAATCTGGGTCTTACCAAATTGATATTCTGCATGATGATCCGAAAGTTGGGTGGATTTTTCAGTCAAATCAACTATTTGGCGTTACTAAGATATGTTCGGCCGTGATTTCTCTGTTTAAAAAAATTGATAGGTTGGATTTTCAATTTATGTCTTATTCCGACCATTTAGACTCTTCATTCTATATGATAAAACATAACATTTTAATTGTATAGAATACTTGTTTGTGGTCTTAACAAGGACAAACTAATAGATGATACTCGTCGTATTTCGGCTAGTAGATATTGCAAGAAGTTGAAAATTCATCGAAGCTGTCCAAAAGTTGAAATTTTGATAGTTAGCAAGGATAGAATGACAGACAATCTTTTAAAACTTTTTTATTGTATGGATAAAATGATAAATGAGCCTTCGAAACGGACAGAATGATAGTGATAGTTCATGTATTTAATTGATGTATTTAAGACTTTTTATGTAACGATATACGAAAGTTTATAAGGATAGAATGATAGACAATTAATGTACTCTTCTTTTTAATCTCTCTGGAGCAATTGGAGATATCTTATTTCATTATGGGATTAAAAGCATATATATTTATGATTACTGATGTATATGTTTCTTCATCTATTATCCAAAATACATTTGTTTGAATCTTTTACCATTAATATTTTACCAAAATCAGATCTGATGACTCCGATGGATATTAACAGACTGTAATTTGTGCTACTGTGCTTGTCTGGACTTGTGTGGTTTAGATGGAAACCTATTTAATATGATTAGTTGCAAATGTTTTTTTTTGGTAGAATAAACTAATCTCTCGCCTCTCTGTTTCTGAGTTTTAAACAGAAAAGAAAAAAATAGTAAACTTAAATTAGAACTGAAAAGAAAAGAATAGAAAATTAAAGTTTTTCTTTGTGTTGTTTCTGAGTTTTTAATAGAAAAGAATAAAAAATTTAAAATTGAGGATATCAGTTGTAATTTAAAATTTATTATATTAAAAGTTGAGAATAATATGGGAATTATAAAAATATTACTTATTTTAATTTCTTTTCCGTCCAAATCGGTAATTTTTGGATGGAAAACTTTCGACGAGAAAAAGGTAAAATTTTCTATTCATTTCTTTTTTTTTTCGTTTATTTAAAAACTCAGAAACATAAGAATTGGAAAGAAAATTTAAATTTTTCGTTCATTTTTTTTTTATCCATTTTAAAACTCAGAAACAGAGCGTAAATTTTTTTCGACAAATTTTTCTTGGTAGTTTTAAAAATAATACTATGAAACCTGCCCTAATTATTTTAAGGATAACTTTAGGACCTCCTTAATATATTTTCATGCGAGGCCTTATTTTTTCATGCATCACCGTAATTACGTAAGTTAATATTTTCCAAGCCAAGTAAATTTATGCAATGCATTCAAAGTAAAGTGATGGAAGATCTCATTTTTAAATTTAAATTTAAATTTAATATAAAGTAATTTAGTTTTAAATAATATAATTATGAAAATTATAAATTATCTAAATAATATTGCTAATTATAAGATTTATTGTCCTTATATCTTAAATATATCCCACCAACTTCAAATCTAAAAATATTTCAGATTAACTTTGAAAAGTTCAAATTTAATCTTATATTTTATGTGACGCCTTCCAAATTCGGGTTTATATCACCCAATTTGAGTCACCAAAATAACATACATAATTTTTCTTATTTAAAAATATTACAATGTTGTATCTACAGTACGAGAACACAAATACTACGTTCTAATTACAATTATTATGGGAGTTAGCCTGGTTAGGGCCACCAGCGCTACTGCCAGTACCCACAAATTGAGAAAGCCCAAATTTTTGTATAAGTTTATGTATTTATGTGTATAAAAAAAATAAAATAATAAAAATATTATGGATATTATGCGTTGAAAATGATATGTTAGAAAATATTAAATATAATAGTATAATTGATGATTTTGCATCTAAAAGTGCAACAAGAAGACATTTTAAATAATATTTTGTGATTTAGATTTCATTGGGCAAAACTAAAGAAATACCTACTGTAGTTGATAGGTTTTATTGATTACATCATTGAACTTTTAATTTTTCAAATTACACCACTAAACTAATTATTATTTTGAAATTGGGTAATTCCGTTAAAAAAAATAAACGGACGTTAATTTTTTATCTACAAAACTAATTAATTGCCCACTGTAGTTGGCACATTTTAGTAATTACGCCATTGAACTTTTAATTTTTCAAATGATCCCATCAAACTAATTAAAAACTAATTAAAAATATTATTTTAAATATTTTTAAAAATAATTATTATTTTAAATAAAAAATATTTGAAACTTTTTTTTCTTCATAAAATGAGTAGAGTTTCATAAAATATAGATTCAAAAAAAATTAAAGTGATTTTAAATTAAATTAATGTATACTTAATTTTTTAACAGAATGAGCCATTCTTAATATTAAATTTTTTTAAAAAAAACTAAAAATATAAATTAAAACAAAAAAAAAAGTAAAAGATAAATAAAAAAAGCTGATTCAATTTTTTCAAAAAAGAAATTATTAATTTTTATAAGTAAATATTATTTTCAAGAAAAAATTTGAAAAATTCTTCATATTTTTAAAATGAGTAAAATTTTATTTTCAAAACGAAAAAAAAAAAAGGAGATTTTTTTAAAAAAATCAATAACGTTTCATAAAATTTTAATTTTTTTAAATATATATTTTATGAAACTTTACTCATTTTATGGGAAAAATTAAAGTTTCTAATATTTTTTTATTGAAAATAATAAATATTTTTAAAAATATTTAAAATAATCATTTTTAATTAGTTTAATGGGTTAATCTGAAAAATTAAAAGTTCAATGGTGTAATCAGTAAAATGTGCCAACTACAGTGGGCAATTCATTAGTTTTGTAGATAAAAAATTAACGTCCGTTTATTTTTTTTAACGGAATAACTCAATTTCAAAATAATAATTAGTTTAGTAGGATAATTTGAAAAATTAAAAGTTCAATTGTGTAATCAGTAAAACTTGCCAACAACAGTGGGTATTTCATTAGTTTTATCGATTTTATTGATATTTTTATTTTGTAGGTACATGTGATTAATCTTTGCTTCGATGACATTTTAAAATGTTCTTCCTTATCTTTTGTAAATTCTTATAATTTTAATAAAATTAATTAGTTGATAATTTATTTATTTTTTTATTTAATTTGTATAAAGGGGCACACTTGAAAAAATTTGCCCCGGACCTTAAAAAACCCAGGACCTGCTCTGATTATTGTTACACTACTAAGGCTACTAACTCGAATCATCTCTCCATTCTCTTGTTTTTCTTTCTAGTTCAAGCTACAATTTTATTTCTTGAAAGGAATTATGAAACAAAAGGATGAGTTCAATTAGTCCAATAAAGAATATCATAACTAAGATAACGAAGAATAAGTTGTTCTCAACCTTCAATAGTGATAAGTTTTTAACAAATAATTGTAGTGGAATGAGCATTTCATTAGAAAAATCCAATAGATCATAATGTCTACTATTTTCTCCAATTTAAAAAATTCACCATCAAGATTTTTTCAACTATAACACAAATGGTCATGATCATGTCAATCAACAGTTCCTTTTTATACCCTGGTCAAAGAGAACTTTCACTACGTGTCCTTACCACACAGGTTAAAGGCACTCAACAATCAATTATATTGTCTTTGTACCCAGTCTAAAAACATTCAACTATAACACCAATTAATGGTCATGATCATGACAATCAACAGTTCCTCTTTGCACCCATGCCAAATAGAACTTTCACCATAATTTAAGTCTGATGATTATAAAAATGATATAAAGGATGAATAAAAATAATAAGAATAATAAGATCCAGAATAAATATTAGAGATTTGCAATTTAATTTGTCGAGAATCCAATAATGTTCAAATTGTCAACATGATATCCATAAAATTAGTTAGAGTTCAATAATTAAATATAAGGTTCACAATTCAAATATAACGGTTAAAATTCAGGTCAAAAGATATTAGATGAAGCACCATCTATTAAGGAAATTTTAATCATTTCAGAAATTTTTATCGTTTAATGATAAAACTGTAGAAAATGAATAATAATTTTTTATCAAAAATTTAGGAGTATGAAAGAAAATAATATCTCTCACTTTAGCACGTGATTAGATACTGCTTTGATTAACCTATCTATATGCATATTTATAATTTAATTAGTAACTTACCACATATATGTTTCATGGTGTACATTAACTCGTATATTATGAAATCGTCGAAAATGACTCGATAATTAATTAAATTTGTGTAGTGTATAAAATTACTTCAAAATAATTTTTGAAAGAGTAAAGTAATATTTCAAAACAATCTTCGAAGAAAGCTTTTCAAAATGAATCTTTTAAAGGAAGAGTTATAAACACTGTGTGATGTGTGTGTGGGTGCTTGTGTAACTTTTAAAGAAAAACTCACATAAACAATTGTTGCCATCTTACTAATATACACCAATACTTTAGACAACCTTAGCACACCCAGAGAGAGACTTACACTAAACAATTTTTAGAGAGTGGAAAGGTAAATAAGAAAGTTATGAAAGTTCTTATGATAAGCCCCCTTATTATAGCCAAAACTTAACCCACATCTACCACACCACACGTTTCACATTTCAGATTACTTTTAACCTATATCGTTCATCACTTATCCACATGTTTCACATTTTAGAATTATCTTTAATCTACACCATTCATCAACTATCTACATGTTATACATTTCAAGATTATCTTTAATCTACCACACACATTTCACATTTCAGGACACATGTTACACATTTTAAAATTACCATTTAATCTACCATACACGTTTCACATTTCAGGACACACATTACACATTTCAAGATTATCATTTAATTTACCACACATTTCACATTTCAGGACACACATTATACATTTCAAAATTATCATTTTTTTACTACTCACCATTATTATTATTATTATTATTATTATTATTATTATTATTATTATTATTATTATTATTATTATTATTATATATCATCTTCCATATTATTGTCTTAAGTATTAATATCACAAATATCAATGTTTTTCAATTATTGAGTCTGTCCAACTATTTAATACTTGTGACTTTTAATTACGTAACTTTTCATTACTCCCTTACTATGGTGATAATTATTGGTTTAGTAATATAAGTTACTATGCAGTTGTTACTGTGACAATTATTGATTCAATAATATGAAATACTATGCGGATGCTAATGTAACAATTATTGAGTCAATAATATGAAATACCGTGCAGTTATATTGTGACAATTATTGAGTCAATAAAATGAAATACTGTACAGTTGCTACTGTGACAATTATTGAGCCAATAATATGAAATATTGGGTGGTTGCTACTGTAACAATTATTGAGTCAATAATATGAAATACTATCGAATATATACTCTGATGACAATTATTGAGTCAATAATATGAAATACTATGCAGTTGCTACTGTAATAATTATTGAGTCAATAATATGAAATAGTGTGCAGTATCGTATGTTACTGTGGAATACCGTGTGCTATTATGGAGTATCGCGTGTTATTGTTCCTTTATTATTAGGTATTTCAACAGATAAATGTAAAAGTTTTGTTACAATTTTTATTAGAAAAATTATTTTTGTTGTTTTCTATATCTGACAATTATTTCATTGTGGGGCCCACCAATCATTGGTTATTTTGACATCATCGTAATTTACCGAATATTCCCCAACATAACGAATATTTTCAATATACTATTTATTTCTTATAATTTACATATATCATTCATAACTTTGACCTTTTTATCAATTTAACACCTTACTGTTTAGAATAATATTTATAAAAAAAATTAAGTTTTATTTATTAAAGGTTGGGGTCTTACATTTTATTACAGAGGAATTAATACTTTATGGTGTTGTAAGGCTTATTGTTTACGACTGTAAAATGAATCAAACAATTTGGGCTCGATTCCTACTCACTTGACTAAAAGTTTTATTCAAGCTCGACTAAAAATATAAATGATTCAAATATAAGCAAATTTTAAAGTTTGATAAATTACCCGAATCTCTTTAAATTGTAATGTTCTATTGATATTCAGATTATATTCGCTAGAAAAGTTCAAATTGTTCGAGCTCGATTTGAGATCATACTAAACTCAATAGCTAAACAAGCATCAATCAAACTTTATTTTATACACGATAAATTTTATGAACTAAATCTGAGCAATTCAATACTCGACTCAACTCGATTTATTTACACCCTTATTCTAGTCGGTCATTCAACCAAATCAAGAGAGAACTCGAGTCTTGACAAGTTTATAGCAACTCCTGAGCAAGTACGGAACAACACCTACTAATTTCTTGCTATAATAAAGGACTCGCTCAGTTTCAAAGTTCACTACAAAAAAAAGGGTCATTGCCAACGGCCTCTGCCGTCGCCAATGACTTTCTTGCCGTCGACAATGAGGTCATTGGCGATGATGATGATTTTTTATCGCCTACCAATCGCCCTTTGACTCCGTCGCCGTCATGCCGTTGGGAAGATGGTCATTGGCGACGGGGGCATTGTCGACGGCACGCCGTCGCCCATGTGTCATTGCCGACGACAGTAGCGACGGATATGCTATCGTCAATAAGTATTATTTAATTTTAATTTATCATTATCATTCTTACGACATCTTGTCATTAATGAGTCTCTATATCCCGTCGTCATAATGACTGCAGGTCATTAATATTTACGACTTCAATCACCAATGATCCCGTCACCAATGACATGCTTAAAAAAAAAATTAAAAAATTGCAAAATTCCCCTATTCATTTACATATACATAATTGTACCTGTTAAAAATTAAAGAAAAACAAATAATGATAATGCACACAAATCAATAACATTCATATCTTTTACCATCAACAATTAATATATTTAGATACAAAAGTCTAGTCTGTACAACTCAAAAGCTATATAAATACATACATGAAAGTCAAAATATAAACATAAACTAACTACAACCCAAGATCAGGAATGTCAGTGTCACCATCACCGCCATCTATCGTACGATCGCCGGTCCCATCGCCTGTCCCACCTCCTAACTGTTGGTTCATCGGGCAAACGGACTGATAACTCGGCATCCGTATATCGGAATCGAGTCCCGTAAGTTGCAACTCGTGCCAAATGCCTATGTGGTGCTATGTGTGTGTTTGCATGTCGTTCGGACGACCGAGGCGGGTTTTGGTCTCTTTTTCAGCTTTTTGCCTAACTATTGGTTCATCGAGCAAACGGGCTGATAACTCGGTATCCGTATATCGGAATCGAGTCCCATAAGTTGCAACGCGTGCCTAATGTCTATGCAGTACTATATGTGTGTTTGATACACAACTTTATATAAGTAATATAATTACAAATTTCATAAATTAAATAAAGAAATACACGTATAATTATTTTTACTTGTCGAATATGTGGTGGGAAGATGTTGGACAAGACAACCGCACATACACGGAGTGCCTCATCCCGTACTACACCCATGAGGTCGTCAGTGGCAGCTGTAGGATCTATGGAGCCATGGACAACCTCCTGAGCCATCTGGTAGATCTGCTCGCATGATGGTGCGCCTGACTGCACAACACTGCTCGCTTTACACCCCTCGATAATCCGCCGGAAGAAATCGTCTGATAATGAAGGGTTGACGCCCGATCCACTCGTACCAGTACCTTCAGTGGGTGGGCATCGCCGAGATCTAGCAGCAGGGAGTAGGGTGTAGGCTGGGACATGGGGAATGCCCACAACTCTACCCTTCTTCGGTCCCCCTGTAGCCTGCAACCAGTCCTCAATCTCTTCATCCGCACGTGTCGAATCATCGACTGCAGTGTCACCTCTCTGGCTGCTCCGGGCCACAGCAAGGTCCTTGAATCGTCGCTAAAAAATAAGAAATTAATAGATGATACGTAAAATATAAAAAAAATATACAAAAGAATGTTCGAATTTTAAATACATACTAAATAAGAGAATTAAATAACTTAAAGCAATGCGTTCTGCCTCAGGTGATATATAACCACCTTCACCTTTCTTTTGGTGGGCGTGCCACTAAAACTCCAGGCGGGAGGGTGCATGCTTTAGACTCACCTCAAGTCTCTCCCGATAGAGATCGTAGGATCGAGACCCGTGCATTCATGGAGATTTACTCATTGCTCGGGCGGTGTCTGTTGTAGGCCGACATCTTCTTGAAGGCCTCGCCGTCCCAAATGCCGCACATCTGGTCCCACACCGCAGTAGAGATGAAATCTGGCCGGACATCCTTAAGTTTCTGTCCATCAGCCATCTTCGTCTGGGCCTTCTTCTTCCAGTCGTGGACCCACTTGTGCTAATTCATCTCCAAGTATTTATGTAGAATCCATGCCACCATGGGCTTCTGCTTTCGAATCCTCAAAGCGGTAATATCTCTGCACATTACACATTAAGAAACTTAGTAGACAACATAAATCAAACAAACATATGAATGCATATAAAACTAACCTATATATGAATAAATGAATGACATCTTACCTTAAACTCAGTAATAATCAATTGGCGTGTGCGGTCATCCACATCCGCCCACCTCATCCACGAGCTTGAGAATCGATTGCGGGCGATCCCAAGCAACATGTTCCTCGGCGTCGCGTCAAGGATAGTACAATTGAGATTAATACATTTGCAAATTAGAAAGAATATATAAGAACTAAATACGCGTGTCAATACTATATAGGACTATGAAATTACCTATTAGTCCCAACACGACAAATAATTCCATACTGAGGGGATTCCCTAGCGAGCCCGCGTCTTTAGTCCCATGAGGCCTACGACGATCACCTATGTAGTGAAATACATCATTATTTATATAAACGAATATAATGTCAATACTATATAAAATAAAAAATAATAAGATGTATCCCAGTAATCCCAAAGATTATCGTAGCAACTACCTTTAACCACAACACCAGAATCAGAAGAAGCGACTTCCCCAATATCGCAACACTTAAATCAGAATCGCACAATGCAAAGATGTATAAGTATCTACAGATCTTTTAGGACCGTCGGCTATAAGCTTTAGCCGAATGTCAGCTAACTCATCTGTGAGGACCTAATGTACATGAACATAACATATTATAAAGTTAATTACGCCATAAGATTATGTCTATGATGGTAGATTCATTGAATTATAAATCGGTTAAACTTACATGATCTTTAAACCATTGCACAAATTGTCTATTCCTCAAATTTTGTAAATCCCCGTCCGATATAATCGGATTCGCTTCACGTATCTCAGCATCATATTTACTGCAATACAGTTATATATACTTAATGTGTATGGAAGGAACTTATAGGCGTAGTAACACAAAACAACATTTGAAAAGTTATGGCTACTTACTTAATGTATGGTGCTACTTTATTTATGTTGACAAGTGCATACAATGTGGCAGCTGCATACTCATTATTCGTCAAGAATCGCCTTTTTTCCGCCAAATGGTTGTACAGGATGACTAAAGGTCGTTAATTCCCCATTTTCCTCATGCGGGACAGCCTTATTCCGACGTAAGCGATTGTGCCTCGTCTGAACATTCGGCTCAAAGTACAACGAGCAGAAATTAACAAGTTCCTCCATAACATAACTCTCAACAATTAACCCCTCTACATGGGCTCTATTCTTCACCTTTTGTTTTAGACGTCGCATATACCTATGTGTTATATATGCATGTATAAATTAGTAAACAAGAATGCCCATTTTTATCAAAATTAAAAACATTAATGTCATTACCTCTCAAATGGATACATCCATCTATATTGCACGGGACCGCCAAACTTAGCTTCGTATGACAAGTGAATAGGCAAATGCTCCATTGAATAAAAAACGATGGAGGGAAGATCATTTCTAAATTGCATTTTATTTCCACTATCTGCATTTCCATTTTATCTATATCTTTGAGTTGTAGCTCCGTTAAGCATAGATCTCTGAAGAAATTAGAAAGCTCCGTCAGTGCTTCAACCACACGTTTCGGTAACAAGTCGATAAATGCTACGGGGATCAACTTCTGCATGAATACATGACAATCATAACTTTTGAGACCCCGAAACTTCAACTCTTCGACTTTACAACACCTTGCTATATTCGAAGAATATCCATTTGGGAGCTTCAGTCCAATGATCCAATTGCATATCAATAACAATTGTTCCTTGGTCAAAGTATAATCAACTTTAGGCATTATCGTCTTGCTACCCTCCTGATACAGCCACAAATGTTCCCTAATGTTCATTTCTACCAAATCAAGCCTTAACTTGTTGTTATCCTTTGTTCAACAACTTGCATCTAGGACTGTATAAAAACATTATCAAATACGTTTTTCTCAGTATGCATCGAATCTAAACAATGACGGATGCATAGTGTAGCCCAATAAGGAAGGCCAAAGAACATGGATCTGTGTGTCCAGTTATGAACCTTGCCGTAACCATAAGCTCGCTCTAATCTGTGATTCTTCCCTGGAGGTGGAAATTTCAAGTGAGTAATCCAACTCAAAGATCTTTGTCCCGTAAAGACGCCCGTCAGTACTTGACATTTCTCTATTTTTCGATTGAATTGTCTACTCATCCGTTGATAACGATGTTCAATCGGCAAAAACTATTTGGATGTTGCAAAGAAACTTATTTTCCCCCCATGTTTGAGCCGCATAGCTTTAACTGACCCCATGCACACGGGACATGACAAGGCCCCGTGAGTTGACCATCCACTGATCATTCCTAATGCCGGGAAGTCATTTATGGTCCACAGTAAAGCTGCCCTTATGTCAAAGCTCTGTTTAAGAGATACATCATAAGTTTGAACCCCTTTATCCCACAACATCTTCAACTCATCAACTAACGAACTGAGGTATACATTGATGTCTTTACTCGAACTCTTATCACCCAGAATCAGTAAAGGCATGAACATGTAGGGATCTTTCATGCACATCAAAGGCGGGAGGTTATACACAACAATAATCACCGGCCAAGTTGAGTAGGGCTTGGTGTAAGGCCCATTAAACGGATTAAACCCATCCGTAGGAAGTCTAAGCCTAACATTCCGAACCTCTTTAGCAAACGAGGGGTGATTTTTATCAAAATTTTTCCACTCAAGCCCATCTGCTGGCTGCGTCAGTTGACCATCAACTATGGCCCGTGTAGAGTGCCATCTCATATACTCGGCGGTATGTGTTGACATGAACAAACGCTGAAGCCTCGGTGCAATGGGAAAGTAACGTAAGATCTTTCTTGGCACGTCTTTTCCCTTTTTCTTGCGCTGTTCACAATATCTACTTGTACCGTAAATATCACATGACCTCTTATCTTTATTGTCATCACCGTAATACAACATATAGTCATTCTCACAAGCATCAATCTTCTCATACCCTAGATTAAGCCTTTTGACCATTTTCTTTACATCGAAGTACGACTCCGGTAACTTATTACCTGCATGTAAGCACTCCTTCACAATGTTTAGCAGTTCATTAAAACCTCTCTCGCTACAATCATGCTCGTTCTTGAAGTGTAAAAACTGAGCACGGCAGATAAGACGGTGTGCTTTTCGTGCCCGTCATACAATGGCGTCGCTGCTTCATGCAATAACTCATAGAAACCCTTAGCTCTCGCATTTCGGCTCTTGCTCGACGCCATCACATCCCCGCATCAGATTCCATCGGAAGTATGAACCAAAGAACCTTCGACTATCATGTCAGTACAGTTAAAGGTTTCGTCACCTCTAGATTCCGATTCTGATTCATGTTCATCCAACCAGGTTTCCCAATGATAGATCCATGTCGTATAACCCTGCTTGAACCCATACGCAAATAAGTCACACATGACATCACTCCTTTCCTTCCACACTTCATTCACACACCTCTTACAAGGACATCTGATCTCATCACCGCTGACTTTCTCAAACGCAAAATTGAGAAACTGTTCAACCCCACTACGGTACTCAGACATCCAACTTCGATCCATCCAACTTCGACCAACAGACATCTTGGACAACTATCTGCTATATATATGGAAAGTTAGACAAACACAATCAAGTCTCCAAGTTAATGTATATGCAAGCTTATGAGTTTCCTAACTTCATCTACCACTCTAACGGGTCAGGCTTCTATCCCATTCCCGGATGTGTCGCTTCACTGATGCCAACAACTTGAACACATCTTTAAATTTTTCGGAATTTTGGAAGACACCTCCCATGGTCTTCAAGTACACAAAATAGACTAACATATCGTAGTCTAAATATGCACCAAGAACATCAAGAGATATATACTTGAATAGAAAATTCAAAAATATAAAGAGATGTGCTCAAGTCGTCAGTTAACACCACCTAAGTGAGATCTAAACATACAAGAATAGTCCCAAAACGGGGACTATTTGAGATTCACTCCTACTAAGTGAATCTCAAACGGGTTTCTAAGCTTCCTAAACTATATGAAAATATGCACATGTCAAAGTAAGGATTATTTTTGTATAACAAAAAGAATACTAGATTTTTATCAAGAAAATATGCACATGTCACTTTGTACTACTAAACTATATGAAAATATGCACATGTCACTTTGTACAAAAGCATTAACAAAAGCAATAACAGAATATCCACACAAACATAAAATGGAAAGAAAAAACATTACAAAGATTGCACATCAGTAAATTAATTATTATATTTGTAATCTTTAGTAATCAAATGTTTCCTTTCACACAACCATTTCCAATTTGAACTTTTTTAAACCCCACCCCACCCCAGTACCCCACCCTGTAAGACCCCAACTTATTATTAATGAAATTTAATTTTCTCTATTTATTATTTTGAAATAGTAAGGGTTGATGTGATTAATGTGGATAGTTAGGGGTAAAATACGCAAATACTTCAAAATAAGCAAGTGGTTATAAAATATTTATTGTTGTCGGGAATATTCGTTTGGTCGTGGAATATTAAATCTTTGTCGGAATATTCGCACGCCACTAGCGCCCGTAATATGTGTGGGCCCCATAACTGAAAGCGATTGGATGAAGAAAACGACAAAAATAAGTGGTTTAAAAATAATCTACAGAAGTTATTCACAGATTAATCTTTGTTAAAATACCCTTGGTTTAAAACACGAGAAGACACCAGTATTGCACCAATTGTTGATTCTTACGTAAGAAGACACTACTCAATAATGGTTACGCTTATTACTTTATTCAAAGATTTTATTGATTCAATAATTGTTGCGTTGATATTTTATATTCTTTGTTGTTTCAATAATTGTCATTACACAATATTTTCATTATCGAAGCAATAATTCATATTATCTGAATAATATTATTAGATAACATTATTGGCAATGTCTAGAAAGTTTTGTCTAAGGAGAGGTTTGGTCACCTAATTGTATGCGCCAAGAAGAGAAATTCTTATTGAAAGCCCCTTTCCTGGAACCGCCTCGGTTGTCAATATTGTGATTACAGAATATTATTTGTGAATAATTAATTATTGATTCATATGATGAGGAAAATATTGATTTTATGTGGATATAGATGGAGAAAAATTTAATGTGACAATTGTTGAAAATTGAAATTTTATCTTTTTCTCGATAAGATAATGTATTATTATATTTTAATAATATAATAATGGTGATATTTTTACAACGAATGTGAGATATATGAGTATACAAGGAGGAAGAGTATTTTTATTGCAATAAATGTTTAAAACATGTTAAACATGTCGGTGGACCCCATTTATCGATCGAAATTTGATTATAAATTTAATAAAATCGCCTTGGCTTGTGGATTTCGGTCAATTTCTGTTTGGAATTTGGAAAACTTTCTTCTGCAAAGTTGTAGAGAATTGAATTTCCTATAAAAACTCATGAGATTCGAATTTTCTGATAGAATGGCTATTTATTATGAATTATTGAAGTTCGAAGCTCAAAATAATTGATTTTGGAAGTTTAAAATATTTTAAATAATAAAAACGTTTTTTGTTTGTTTTGTGGGCTACAACATGTGAATAATGAGCTGAGATCAGATCTAGGAAGGTGGGCGAGAAATCTTAATATATATATTAATATTATATTAAATTTTCTTTTTGGTGTTCTAAGCATTTTCCTATAAATAGGTGCTTAGGTTAGAATTGAAAATCACAATGTAAACTCAAGTTTCTCTCTATTTCTCTCTCGATATATTGAGCGTATTCTTGTGAGTATACTTTGAGTATTGTTAGATTCGTGTGAGTTCCTTCAAAGACTATACCCTAGGTATTCCAAATAAAGTACTAATCTTTCGAGGTAAGGGATGTTATTTTCTTCTCAAATGATATTATTTCTTCAATATCATTATCTCAAATATTAGTTGGAACTTTTATCAAATTTGGAACTTTTTCATGTCGGGTTACTATTCATGAGTTACTATTCACGAGTTACTATTCATGAGTTACTATTCACGAGTTACTATTCACGAGTACTATTCATGAAGCGTGAAGATGTTTTTTGTGGAATTTCTATCTTTTGGTGTCTGAGAGTTACTATTCACGATACTCGGCACTATTCACGATACGACATTATTCACGATACTGCACTACTCAATTTAAAAATAAAATTTCTTCTTTTTGTCTAAAATATCTATTATGGATACTAGCTTTGATTGTATCCATGTTTTGATCATTCTTGAATTTTACACCACTATGATCATTTTTGAGGTATTTTTTTTGGACGTGAATAAAACAAAGTACGAATCCTTAATCCTTAATCCTTGTCATTTTGTTTCACTGGATTCGTTTCTTTAAAAATATTTTTCATCATCTTCAGTCTTAAATGATGATATTATGGAATATCTTTGGCCTCAGTAGTGCAAAGATGAATGATTTCTGAAGAATATCTTTGGCTCAGTAGTGTAAAGATGAACAGTGTTTAGATGAACATGACCAATTATGATGAATATCTTTGGCCCCAGAGTGCAAAGATGAATATGTGATTCCAGATATATATTGATTGATGTTACAGGGATAAAAGATAGACGATGAACTTTTAAATTCATACATGGAAGATAGTAGTTTGCATTCTCTACTTAACTCTTCTAATGAATTATTATTTCCGCTGCGAATATTGATTTAAAATTTGTTGTCTATTGTATTCTATTAGATTTTTCCCTGTTGAAGACTAACGGTAATTTGTTGTATATTATCTTAGTCACAATATTCTTTACTAAGCTAGTTGAGCTCACCCTTTTCCTTTTTGTTCCATTTTTCTTCTCAGGAGGCGAGAATATAGCGAGTACGAGTCGGGGTATGGAATGAAGGTTTTAGAAAGAATTGTTTAGTAGTCCTCACCATTTTGTAAAATAATGTATCAATAAATGTGATGAGGATTTATTTGAGTATAGATATTGTCTAGAAGATAATATTTGTATTCAAACTCACAGCTTTACTTGTTGTAATAATAAAGTTGTAGTTGTTTCGCACCATGTATTGACAACTCGTAATGGGTGAGGTATACCTATTTTGGGGCGTCACGGTTGGTATCGAGCTTAGGATATGATCTCTTGCGGAGATCTGGGAATAGAACTAGGAGGGAGAGACGAGTAAATCCTTCGCTAAAGGTGTCCTACCTAAGCTTATTTGTTAGTTGGTCAAGATATAGGGATATTATGTGATATATTGATTTCCTTAATTAACCCTTGTTTTATGACAAAAGATTTGAGAATGTCGATGAGAATATTAACAATGGAAATGAGACCGTGGAGACGCTTGTACTCACCAACGAGGAGAACGCGTCTGACAGTCGGCAATGTTCCTCCCGTGAACAACACCATTGAAAGCGATGATGAACGAGGGGATGTTTAGAAGTTTTTGCGCTTCATGCAAAATCGACGAGGAGACTCGTGTTCAAAATACAGAGGAAATGATAGCAATTCACGGGTTGTCACAACCCAAGCGCTTCAAAGAGTTGGGACCACTGAATTTAAGGGAAAGCGGATCGATCGATCACGGCGAAAACATGGGTCAAGCAAATTACCAAGATATTCGATGTCTTGGGATGCACGGAGGAACAGAAGGTTCCATTCGCCACCTTTATGTTCCGTGGCGAGGCGCACTCTTGGTGGAGTCTCGTAGGCGTACTCCATCCAACCGCACTCAAAGATGTCTTGGGAGACGTTTGAAGCTATTTAATGACAAATACTTTCCGATAGTGTTCGTCATATGAAGGAAGTTGAGTTCATCGATTGGAACAAAACAACATGATGGTTTCTCGATCACGAGGCAAAGTTTGCGAGTTATCCGAGTTTCAGACCTCATTTGGTGGAGAATGAGGAACGTATGACGCGGATGTTTCTTAGAGGTTTGAAACCCGGATACGTCGAAGATCTCATTTCTCATAAATTTTCTCTATATTCAGATGTTGTAAAATGTGGCTCAATTATTAGAAGCGAGATAACGAGTACAATCAACCGAGGGACCACAACCAGGATCTTACCGGAGATAGCGCGATCGATAGAATAATGATAACCAAATGGAGAAAGAAAGACGGACAAAATGGTAACCACTCTGGTGGTAATCATGGCCATGAAAATAGAAGAAGCAAGTCGAGGAGATTTTAAAAGAGGAGATTTAACAATGACCATGTGAAGACGACGATCTTAAAGCAAGAATAGTTCTAAGGGAGGAGAACGACCACCCATTATATGCTATAAATGCGGAAAGTGGGACATATCGATCAAACCGCCCACAACAGCTCAAGGTATGCTATAATTGTGGAAAGGAAGGACATATCGCTCGAGATTGTACAAGATGGCGAAACCTAGTTCAATGGGGAT
The DNA here is from genome assembly GCA_020205615.1 of Panax quinquefolius. Lineage (NCBI taxonomy): Eukaryota > Viridiplantae > Streptophyta > Magnoliopsida > Apiales > Araliaceae > Panax > Panax quinquefolius. Next base: position 57,841,511 of record CM035156.1, read on the forward strand.
TCGGTGACTCAAAAACACCGTCCCGTAAAAGTCAAAGTCAACGATTCCGGAAGAAGCGTTTGTTGTGATCGGTCATAATGCGAGGAACCCAAACGAGGTGATCACGGGTAAGCTATTTTTAAATTCTTACGAAGTTTATACCTTACTTGATCTGGTGCTACCCATTCATTTATCTCTCTGCGCATGTGCTCAACGTTTAAACTTGACTCAGGAGAAATTAGACTTTGACCTATCTGTGGAAACTCAGTTAGGAGAAACTTTCATCACATCCACCTGCTTATAAATCTTGTTTGATTCAAGTTGGCACCATCACCTTACACCGTTGACCTTATCTCTTTAAAGATACTTGCTTTTGATGTGATTTTAGGGATTGATTGGTTAACTACTCATCATGCCAAAATTGATTGTTTTCGTAAGGTTGTTAGTTTTCATATTCCTAACCAACCTGTTGTGCAATTCAAGCAACTAAACCATTAAAATCAATCACCGCTATATCTAATCATAAAGCTATTCATTTATTGAAAAACGGATGTCAAGCTTTCTTAGCCCATGTTATGGATTTGAATAAAGACACGCCAAATTTGAATAATATTCCTGTTGTTATTGACTTTCCTGACGTATTTCCCGAAGAACTTCCCGGTCTACCCCCGGAACGTGAAGTTGAATTCTTTATTGATCTTGAACCTGGTACAAAGCCCATTTCTAAAACCCCATATCGAATGGCTCCTATTGAACTTCAGGAGTTAAAGGTCCAACTACGAGAATTGTTGGACATCGTTTTCATTAAATCCCCAAGTACATCTCCTCAGGGTGCTCTGCTTTTATTCGTAAAGAAGAAAGACGGGAGTATGCGACTTTTGTATTGACTATCTGAATTGAACCATGTCACCATCAAGAATAGGTATCCTCTACCTCGTATTGATGACTTGTTTGACCAATTGCAAGGGGCACAATTCTTTTCAAAAATCGATCTTAGCTTACGGATATCATCAAATGAAGATTAGAACTAAAGATATTCCAAAGACGCCTTTAGAACTTCTGGACGGGCATTATGAATTCTTAGTCATGTCTTTCTTTGATTGACTAATGCTCCTAACGGCTTTCATGGATATGATGAACCGAGTATTCAAGGAATATTTGGATCGATTCGTTGTTGTCTTTATTGATGACATCCTTATATATTCCAAAAGCCGTGAAGATCATGAGCACCATTTGAAGTTGGTACTCGAAGGCTTCGTGAAAACCAACTATATGCCAAATTGAAGAAATGCGAGTTCGGCTTGAGAAGTAGCATTTCTTGGGCACGTCAGTGTCAAAACATGGAGTATCTGTTGATCCAACGAAGATTGAAGCAATACAAAGTTGGGGAGCAACCAAGTCGATGGATCAAGTACGTAGCTTTTTGGGCTTAAATTGGTTATTATCGGAGATTCGTGGAAGGGTTTTCTCGAATCGCTACTCCATTAACTCAACTAACTTTAAGGATACAAAATTCGATTGGAGCGAAGAATGCGAGAAGAGTTTCCAAGAGCTTAAGAGGAGACTTATTTCAAGACTGTTCTAATAATACCATCCGGTTCGGATGGATTTGTTATCTCAACGATGCTTCAGCAAAGGGTTAGGATGTGTTCTCATACAACGTGGAAAGTCATAGCCTATGCCTCGCGACAACTTAAAGAGTATGAGAGGAATTATCCTACTCATGATCTAGAGTTAGCGTGATCGTTTCATGCTAAAGATATGGAGGCACTATCTATATGGGGAGAAAGTGGAGATATATACGGACCATAAAAGCCTTAAATATTTCTTCACTCAAAAGAACTCAACATGCGGCAAATGACGTTGGCTCGAGCTATTGAATGACTACGACCACACTATTCAATACCATCCCGGAAAAGCGAACGTGGTAGGCGACGCGTTGAGTAGAAGATCATATCACGAGGAACGAGTGCGATGATGTCAAGTATACGACAGAGCCAACTTTAATAGAAAAGTTAAGGTTGCTCAAGCCACCGACCCAGGAAAATGATGCGTATGAAGAAGAAAGTACAAGAAGGAGCTATTCCGAGCGAGAATTGATGAAGAAGGAATACTTGAGTCCACTCTAGACTTTGTGTTCCTAACGACTGATTTGAAGTACAAGATTATGATGGAGGCACACAATACACCATTTGAAATCCATCCTGGAAGTACTAAAATGTATCGTGATCTTCACATACATTTTGGTGGAACAATATGAAGAGAGAGATTGCAAAGTTTATCTCGATGTGTTTAACTTGTCAACGTGTAAAGGCGAGCATCTAGTACCTAAGGGTCCGTTGCAACCACTTGAGATTCCGAAATGGAAGTGGAAACACATTACCATGGATTTCGTTATGGGTCTTCCTACGGTTTCTCGGGCATCAATGCTATTTGGGTTATTGTTGATAGATTAACCAAGTCCGCTCATTTCTTGCCGATAACGGAGACTTATTCACTTGAACGTCTTGCTAGTATGCGTGAATGAGATTGTGAGGTTGCATGGCATGCACAGTATCCATAGTTTCGGATCGTGACCCAAGATTCACTTCAAGATTTTGGGTTAGCTTGCAAAAAGCTATGGGCACGCATTTATTTATTGATTGGCATACCATCCTCAAACAGACGGACAATCGAAAGGACTATTCAAACTCTTGAAGATTTATTAAGACTCGTGTCCTGAACTTCAAGGCGGATTGGGATAAGTATTTACCATTGGTAGAATTCTCCTACAATAACAGCTTATCGGCAAGTATAGGTGTGGCTCCATTTGAAGCATTATATGGACGAAAGTGTCGCTCTCAAAGATGTTTGGGACGAGGTGGGTGAAGCAACACTTTGTTGGGACCCGAGTTGAATACGTATATGACTACTGGAAAAGATCCAAATGATTCGACAATGTATACACAAGATCGATAAAAAAGAGTTATGCGGATCTTCATCGAAAGGACGTGGAATTTAGTGTAGGGGATCATGATATTATGCGAGTTGCTCCATGGAAGGGAGTTACAAGATTTGGGAAGAGAGGAAAGCTCAATCCACGATTTATTGGTCCATTTCAAATTCTTGACCGAGTAGTAGGAAATGTAGCCTATAGACTTGCGTTACCTCCAAGTATGTCTCGTGTTCATAATGTGTTTCACATATCATGCTTCGTAAATATGTGAAAGACCCGAACCACGTTATAGAATTAGAACCCGGACGAAATAGCCAAGACTTAACGTGTGAGGAGGTACTGTCAAGATCTTGGATAGGGAGGAGCATGTCCCACTGCAAGAAAGGTCATACCACAAGTTAAAGTTTTGTGGAGGAATCATGCTTTATAGAGGAAATGACACAGGAATTGGAAACGGAAATGAAAGCGAGGTATCCTCACCTTTTCAAACACCAGTGCGTCGTCAATTTCGAGGACGAAATTTCATAAGGAGGGAGGTTGTAAGACCCCAACTTATTATTAATGAAATTTAATTTTCTCTATTTATTATTTTGAAATAGTAAGGGTTGATGTGATTAATGTGGATAGTTAGGGGTAAAATACGCAAATACTTCAAAATAAGCAAGTGGTTATAAAATATTTATTGTTGTCGGGAATATTCGTTTGGTCGTGGAATATTAAATCTTTGTCGGGGAATATTCGTGCACAACGGTAGCGACCATGTGTGGGCCCCATAACTGAAAAGCGATTGGATGAAGAAAACGACAAAAATAAGTGGTTTAAAAATAATCAGGCGTAGTTATTCTGCAGATTATCTTTGTTAAAATACCGGCGGTTAAAACACAAGAAGATACACTGATTGCACCAATTGTTGATTCTTACGTAAGAAGACACTACTCAATAATGGTTACGATTATTCTTTATTCGATTATTTTATTGATTCAATAATTGTTGCGTTGATATTTTATATTCTTTTGTTGTTTGAATAATTGTCATTACACAATATTTTTCATTATCGAAGCAATAATTCATATTATCCTGATAATATTATTAGATAATATTATTGGCAATGTCTAGAAAGTTCTGCTACAAGGAGAGGTTTGGTCACCTAATTGCGGCGCCAGATGAGGAGAAATTCTTATTGAAAGCCCTCTTCCCTGAACCGCACGGTTGTCAATATTGTGATTACGTAATATTATTTGTGAATAATTAATTATTGATTCATATGATGAGGAAAATATTGATTTTATGTGGATATAGATGGAGAAACATTTTAATGTGACAATTGTTGAAAATTAAAATTTTATCTTTTTCCTCGATAAGATAATGTATTATTATATTTTAATAATATAATAATGGTGATATTTTTACAACGAATGTGGGATATATGAGTATACGAGGAGGAAGAGTATTTTTGTTGGAATAAATATTTAAAACATGTTAAACATGTCAATTGGACCCCATTTATTGATGAGAATTTGATTATAACTTTGTAAAATCGCTTGGTTTGTGGATTTGGTCAATTTATATTTGGAATTTGGAAAACCTTTCTTCTGTAAAGTTGTAGAGAATTGAATTTCCTATAAAAACTCATGAGATTCGAATTTTCTGATAGAATGGCTATTTATTATGAATTATTGAAGTTCGAAGCTCAAAATAATTGATTTTGGAAGTTTAAAATATTTTAAATAATAAAAACGTTTTTGTTTGTTTTGTAGGCTACAACATGTGCATAATGAGCTGAGATCAGATCTAGGAAGGTGGGCGTAGAAATCTTAATATATATATTAATATTATATTAAATTTTACGCTTTGTGTTCTAAACATTTTCCTATAAATAGGGTCTTGGGTTAGAATTGAAAATCACACCGTAAACTCAAGTTTTCTCTCTATATTATCGGTTTATTCTTGTGAGTATTTTGAGTATACTTTGAGTATTGTTAGATTCGCAAGTTCCTTCAAAGACTATACCCTAGATTCCAAATTAGAAGTACTAATCTTTCGAGGTAAGGGATGTTAATTTCTTCTCAAATGATATTATTTCTTCAATATCATTATCTTTGAAATATTGGTTGGAACTTTTTATCAAATTTGGAACTTTTTCATGTCGGGTTACTATTCATGAGTTACTATTCACGAGTTACTATTCATGAGTTACTATTCACGAGTTACTATTCACGAATACTATTAAGTAGGCGTGAAGATGTTTTTTTGGAATTTCTATCTTTTGGTGTTGGAGTTACTATTCACGTATATCGACACTATTCACGTATCGACACTATTCACGATTACGGCACTATTCACCGAAAAAATAAAATTTCTTCTTTTTGTCCAAAATATCTATTCTGGATACTAGCTTTGATTGTATCCATGTTTTGATCATTCTTGAATTTTACACCACTATGATCATTTTTGAGGTATTTTTTGACGTGAATAAAACAAAGTACGAATCCTTAATCCTTAATCCTTGTCATTTTGTTTCACTGGATTCGTTTCTTTAAAAATATTTTTCATCATCTTCATCTTTAAATGATGATATTATGGAATATCTTTGGCTGTAGTATAAAGATGAATGATTTACAAGAATATCTTTGGCACAGTAGTGCAAAGATGAGCAGTGTTTAGATGAACATGACCAATGATGAATATCTTTGGCCCTGTAGTGCAAAGATGAATATGTGATTCGAGATATATATTGATTGATGTTCCGGGATAAAAGATGAGCGATGAACTTTTAAATTCATACATGGAAGATAGTAGTTTGCATTCTCTACTTAACTCTTCTAATGAATTATTATTTCATTGCGAATATTGATTTAAAATTTGTTGTCTATTGTATTCTACTAGATTTTTCCTGTTGAAGACTAACGGTAATTTGTTGTATATTATCTTAGTCATAATATTCTTTCTTGAGCTAGTTGAGCTCACCTTTTCCTTTTGTTCAGCTTTTTCTTCTCGGGAGGCGAGAATATAAGCGAGTGCAATTGGGAATATGGAATGAAGGTTTTAGAAAGAATTGTTTAGTAGTCCTCACCATTTTTATAAAATAATGTATCAATAAATGTGATGAGGATTTATTTGAGTATAGATATTGTCTAGAAGATAATATTTGTATTCAAACTCACAGTTTTACGGTTGTAATAATAAAGTTGTAGTTGTTTCTGTACCATGTATTGACAACTCAGAATGGGTGAGGTATACCTATTTTGGGGGCGTCACAACATCTCTCCTAATTGCATGTACATTCCAAAAAAGAACGCAGTGACATCCAGGGAGGTGGTGTCAGGTATCATTCCAATTAATGATATAAATGCATATTCGTTGTTTGATTCGGGTGCTACCTGTTCTTTCGTATCGTGTGATTTTGCACAACGATTAAAATTACCACAAGACGAGTTAGAGTATCCTCTTGTAGGATTGCGAAAACAAGATCAAAGCATACTATCTAATTGTAAATGCAACAGAAGCATGCAAAATAACAATTTAAAATTTTCTACAATCCCAATGTATTGCCTTAAGAAACATCATTAATTATTGAGGAATGATAAATATATACCTTTGAAGAGAATCAATCTTTGATGTAGACTTCAAATTCCAATCCTTACTCATTCGTAATCTCTCCAATCTACAGATCATACGTTCGTCACAAAGAGTATGCAACGCCCAAGAGGTATCCACCAAGAGGAACAGATTGAAGATGTAGATTCTACTAGATCTAAGGTGACTTACCCTAATTCTCTCTATTCTTACTCTTTATGATTTTGAGAATGCTTGCAAGAGAGATGCAAGTTACAAAAGTTGCATTAGTCTTTCCCACAATAAGACTCCTCTTATTTATAGAGTAACCCTAATTCCTTAACCCTTAAGGAGTTAGGGTTTTAATTTAATTCCCAATCTAATTATGAAATAAATAATAATAATAATAATAATAATAATAATAATAATAATAATAATAATAATAATAATAATAAGACTACTCTTATTTATTTATAATCTAGTAATTCTCCAAATACTCAATTATAAATATTAGTATTTCTCCAAATACCATATTATTATTATTTAATCAATTTAATTATAATATTAATATTAATAATAAAATGACTAATGTTATTAATTTATAATATTAGTATTTCTCCAAATACTTAATTATAAATCTTAAGCTATTTAATTTATTCCACTAATAAATTAAATATACTTAATTATTATTATTATTAATTTAATCCTTCTAGGTGTGACCCTCCTAGGTTCAATATTAAGCTAGGTAGTAGAATAAATAAATTAGAACAATTTTAATATTATTTATAATAAATTAAATTCCTTTAATTCAAATATAAATAAATAATATTAATTCTATATCATAGTGACACCTTATAAATAATGTATCATAACTATCTGGATAATATAAATTCAACGTTAATCACACAGATTATCACAAAGAATACGAAGAACCTATTCTGTGAATAGTTACCTTAAAATTCAATCATTCTACCATACAATATCCCGATTAAACATAAGACATGGAATTACTTCATATGCATTCCGTTTCTTAAAATGCACAACTCTAATTAATGTAAATTAGAAACTCCATTCTAATTCCCATTTCACCTTCGCCAAGGATTTCTGAGTTGTCATTCATCGAATTGCATATGACATTCTCTCCCTTTACTAGAAGTGGTAGATCCTTTGTTGATCATTCACCTACCTTCTTGTATACTTCATTATATCCGAACATTGCCTACAACATACTTTTAAGTATTAAGGAATATGGCAAAGTATAATTCAAAATACATATGGCACTTTGATAATTTCAAGTCCAAGGATCACTTGTACAACTATCACTATAGGAACTTTTGTCAGGCAAGTAAAACTTCATTAGGGTTCCTTTAAGCGAATCACGTTCAGTGAACTTATTCTCCAATAAGCACCTACATACTTGTTTTATTATCTCCACACAAATGATTATGAAATCAATCATCTTCTTCAATAGAGCAAGCATAATATGTACTAATCTATCCGGAATCAGTAACCCACATTAGTGATCCATTAAGATTAGGAACATTTTAGTTTTAGATTTATCTTGCATTTAGATCTCATTAGCATGATCAACATCATGATTCTAAAAGCATTGCTCCAAAACTATGGGTTTATCTCATTTATTAATTCAACTAATTAACATGGATAAAGAATGTCTTTTATATTATATAAATTCTTTTATTAATAAATGAACAAGATTACAAAGTAAATGATTATCACATCCAATGTGATTGGCTTGAGGGCATCTTATTTTCACCTCTGAGCATAGAAGTTTCAAATAAGGAATTAATAATAATAATAAAATGACTAATCTTATTAATTTATAATATTAGTATTTCTCCAAATACTTAATTATAAATCTTAAGCTATTTAATTTATTTCACTAATAAATTAAATACACTTAATTTATTATTATTATTATTAAGTCAATTACTTCTAAAATCACATTTCTCCCTTTTGTGGTGTGACCCTGTAGGTTCAATATTAAGTCGGTAATAGAATAAATAAATTAGAACAATTCTAATATTATTTATAATGAATTAAATTCCTTTAATTCAAATATAAATAAATAATATTAATTCTACATCATGAGTGACACCTTATAAAATATGTAGCATGGCTATCCAGATAATATAAAATCAACGTTAATCACAAAGATTATCACAAAGAATACAAAGAACCTATTCTATGAATAGTTATCGTAAAATTCGATCATTCTACCATACAATGTCCCGATTAAACATAAGACATGGAATTACTTCATATGCATTTCATTCATCGAATTGCATATGACACACTCTCCCTTTACTAGAAGTGGTAGATCCTTTGTTGACCATTCACCTACCTCCATGTATACATCATTATACCTGAAAATACCCTACAACATACTTTTAAGTATTAAGGAATATGACAAAGTATAATTCAGAATACATAAGGTACTTTGATGATCTAAAGTCCAAGGATCACTTATACAACTATCACTATAGGAACTTCTATTGTCACAAAAGTAAAACTCCATTAGGGATCCTTTAAGCGAATCACGTTCAGTGAACTTATTCTCCAATAACCACCTACATACTGGCTTTAGTGTCTCAATACAAATGATTATGAGATCAAACATCCTCTTCAATAAAGCAAGCATAATATGTACTAATCTATCTGGAATCAGTAACCCCACATTAGTGATCCATTACGATTAAGGACATTTTAGTTTTAGAGTTATCTTGAATTTAGATCTCATTGGCATGATCAACATCATGATTCTAAAAGCATTGTTCCAAAACTATGGGTTTATCACATTTATTAATTCAACTAATTAACATGGATAAAGAATGCATTTTATATTAAATAAATTCTCTTATTAATAAATGAACAAGATTACAAAGTAAATACTTATCATATCCAATGTGATTGGCTTGAGGGCATCTTATTTTCACCTTTGAGCATAAAAGTTTTAAATAAGGAAGTAATTCATGTTAGACATATTCACAAGAATTATTGTGTAATTATAGGAGGACATGAGCTGTTTGTGGATTTAATTCCAATTCAATTAGGAGAGTTTGACATAATCTTAGTGATATATTGGTTGTATAACTAGGGGAAATGATAGATTGTCAGAAGAAGCGTGTAAAATGTTAAACTCTAAGTCAGACTAAAGTGGGGTTTTATGGTAATAAATTGCCTAAACACACTCATTGTTTGACGATGATGCAAGCTAAGAAGTTGTTAAGGAAAGGATGTACAGGTTATCCGGCTCACGTTGTTGATACCCAGAAAATGGGAGCATAGATGAGATATATACTCATAGTAAGAGAGTTTACATATGTATTCTTGAAGGAATTGCCAGGTCTTCCACCAGATAGGGAGATCGAGTTTGTCATTGATTTAGTGCTAGGAACAGCGTTGGTTTCAAAAGCTACATATAGAATGACATCGGTAAAGATGAAATAATTGATTGTTCAACTGCAAGAGTTGTTGGTTAAAAAATATATCCAACTGAGTGTTCAAGCAATACTTGGATAAATTCGTAGTTTTGTTCATAGATGATATCCTGGTCCACTCTAAGACACATGAAGATCATGCTGAACATTTGAGATTGGTGTTGGAAACGTTAAGAAAAGAGAAGTTGTGTGCAAAATTTTCCAAGTGAGTTTTGGTTGAAAACAGTTCAATTTTTGGGACACGTTGTGAGACCCCAGATTTTATCAATAAAGATTTAAATTTTGTTGAAATAATTTTTTAATATTATGGTGTGAATTTAAGATAATATTATAGTTGTGGGTAGTATTTATAAATTTTGCAAAGTATGCAAGTGGTTATATTATATTCGATTGGTGGGAATATTAGGTTTAGCGAGGAATATTAGTCATGGCTACTCAATCATTGGTGGACCCTAATGTGTAATTATTGTCGGATTGAGAAAGCGACAAAAATATTTTATTGAAATAACGGCGGAAGTTTTACAGTAGTTCTTGTTGAACTACTTTCATAGTAAAAGTGCGATGTCGTGTGGTTGTATAGTAGCACACTTACGGTATTGATTATTGATGCTTATGTGAGAAGTCACTCGGTTTGATTCCATTATTGTCGATTAATAATATGAATTATTATAGTAATAATGATGTTTTGTTTTATTCGTATTATTAACGTAATAAAAGCGAAACATCTTTATATAAAATAGAATACTTTATTAAAGTTATTCTATAAATAGAATATATTATATTTTATTATGCATAGTGTTGCATAGTGTTTTGCATAGTATTGCATAGTGTTTGCATAGTAAAATATTTTTATATAAATAGAATATATTATATTTTATTTAAAAGATTTTTCTTTAAATATGGACCGTCAAATTAAAGTAAATCAATCTGGACCGTTCATGGATTAGTTACTATGCATTCCATTTTCCTATAAATAGAAGCTCATTCCTTCATTATTTTCTTACGAATTCATTGAAACTCTAGAGAGAAATTATTAGAGAAAAGCTATAGAGAAAGTTATAGAAAGAAGAAGAGTATTACTACTTCTTTCACTACTTCTATATTCAGGTTCTTTTCTACGGTGAGGGTGTTATTCTTTCTTCTTGAAGAGAACTTCATTATTCCATTCATTATTATTATACATTGGAATAACTTTTGTAAAAGTGGCATACCCTATACATAACTTTGTATCTGGGCATACCTATACTTGGTGAAATCCTTATGTTATTCCATTGCTTATTATTACATTGGAATAACTTTGTATCTGTGAGTTTACCCTATACTTGGTAACATTCTTCTATTATTACATTGGAACATCCTGTCTGCATGTGTTTACACCTGACTGGTTCCGCTTTTATTATTACATTGGAACATCACATGCATGTGTTTTACACCCACACAGTTCCGCCTTTTATCGTTACTTGGAATATCCTATCATGTGTTTTACAGGATCCGGTTCCATCTTTATTATTACATTGGAACATCCCGCAGCCGGTGTGAATTTCACTGACTGGTTCCGTTATTATTATTACATTAGAATAACTTTGTCTATCTTGATCTGCATGCATGGTGATTTCTTTTGTTATTCCATTCTTTATTATACCCGGTTGGTTAAAACTTTGACTTCTATACTCCATGAAATTAGTAGAATATCCTTGATATTTGCATTTCATCCATATCTTTCATGGAAATATTCTTACGATCATTATTGAATTTTACTCTACGAAAGCAATTATCATGTTGACAATTTGGGCGTTAATAATTCATGGATTAAATAATTCTTGAACTTGTTTTATTGAATTACTATGTCATTGTCATCATCCTCATGTTATATTATGTTATCTTTGGCTTACGTGCATAGATGAACTTAGTATGATTATGACCGAGGGGTCATTCGGTATAATCATGACTTGATATAAATGATGTGACAAAAGTCCTCGGTGGCACAATGCGCGTTGATGGATAGTTTTTGGTATGATTATGACCGGGGGTGATTCGGTATAGTCATGACCATTGATAATTTGATGAAAATTCTTGGCCAAGTAGTGCAGGGATGATTAGATGTGGTGGTTTATTATTAAAATTTGAGTCTCGGCGATAAAAATTGATGAAAACCTTTTAAAACCTAAAAGATAGTAGACTTTATTCTCTACTTGACTCTTTTAATGGATTGCTTATTCCATTGCAGATTAAACCGGTTGTCTATTGTATTTTATCGGTTTAACATCTTTGTTGAAGGCTAATGATAATTTATTCTTCATTATCTTAGTCATAATATTTCTTCTTGGGCTAGTTGAGCTCACCCTTTCTTTCACCGTTCTCTTGAAAATGAGAACATAGGCGGACGAGTCGGGGAATGAAGTAATGGTCCGGAGGATAGCATTAGTAGTCCTCACTATTACGTGAAATAGTGTGATAATAGTTGTAATGAGGACTCCTTTTGAGTTTGTATAATATCTAGTAGACAATATTTGTATTCAAACTCACGATTTATGTCGTATTATACCACGACGATTAGGTTAGTAAGTTGTATTTGAATTTATGTACCATGTAAGTGGCGACCCAAGATGGGTGGCGATATACCTAATTTTAGGGGCGTCACGATTTGGTATCGAGGCTTAGGGATATGATCCTGGCTAAGATGTGAGAATAGTACTAGGAGGGAGAGAGGGAATACCTTCGCTAGTATGACCTACCTAAGTTTATTTGGTATTTGATTGGTTCGATTGAGTATAGTGATAATATGTTGAATGTCAATTAACCCTTATTTTGTGGCGGTGTTTGAAAATGGCATCCGAAAATGTTGAGAATAGCAATGGAGCACGAGGAGACTGTTGATTCTCCACGGATCAATAATCGAGACAATGTCTGACAGGGATGGCGATAATCCTCCTGTAAACAACAACAACGATCGATTGATGAATGACGATGCGTTTAAAAGGTTTTAGAATTCATGCAACATCGGTGAAAGCGACTCTCATCCAAAAACGTGGGGGTGGAAACACGGAAAACTCTCGGCGGTCACCGCTAAACAATTCAAGGAGTTGGGACCACCGGAGTTTAAAGGAGAACCAAAACCACTTCCGGCGGAAGAATGGATAAAGCAGATTACCAAGATATTTGATGTCTTGGGATGCTCAGAGAGAGCAAAGGTTCCTTTTGCCTTTTATATGTTCTTGAGAGGCGATTCTTGGTGGGAATCGATAAAACGTACTTAACTTTCTTTGTCTTGAATATATCTTGGGAGAAGTTCCAGAGTCGCATTCAACGACAAATACTTTCCTAAAAGTATTCGCCACATGAAGGAGGTGGAGTTTATCAAGTTGGAACAAAACAATATGGCCAGTAATCGCAATACGAGGCAAAGTTTGCGGAGTTATCACGGTTCGTCCCCACTTGGTGGATAATGAAGAGAATGGCGCGAATGTTTTAAGAGGTTTGAAGCGGAGATACGTCAACATCTTATTTCTCATAAAGCTGTGTTTTTATTCGGATGTTGTAAATAGGGCTTAGTTAGTGGAGCGCGATAACGAGTCAACGCAACTAAAAGAGAAAGTAAGCCAAGCAAAATTATAATACCGGTGAGTAGTCATCAAAGCGGTGACAACAAGCGTGGAGGGAATCAACAGGCGGATATGGTAACCACTTGGTGGTAATCAAGGCCAAAACAATAAGAATGGACATTTCAAGAAAAGGAGATTCAACAATTATGGAAAGACGTCGAAGACCAAAGACTTGTTGTTAAGGAAGGAGAAGGACCACCTATTATATGCTTCAAATGCGGAGGAGAGGGACACATCCGTCCGAACTGCGCCATCTGCCGTCAAAAGCATGTTATAATTGTGGAAGAAAGGTCACTTAGCTCGATTTTCTCGTTCTGAAGACAAATTCAACTAGGATGGAGGCACCAAAGGTCATCCCCGCACAAACCAAAGCCAGTAGTTTAAGAGGCGTTTTTTTCTCGTGACGAGGAACTGAATAAGATTATCACGGGTAAGTAATCATAAGCTCTTGCGAAGTCTATACCATGTTAGATACCGGTTCTACCCACTCTTTTATTTCACCTAGTTGCGTTCAACGTTTAAATTTGACTCGGAGAAGTTAGACTTTGACTTATTGGTTGAAACTTCGTTAGTAGGAGCCTTCGTTACTATTACTTATTTTTAAATCTTGATTGATTCAAATAAACACTTTCACGTTATCATCGATCTTATCTTTTGAAAATACTTGCCTTTGATGTGATTTTAAGAATCAATTGGTTAACTACTCATCATGCTTTTAAGTAAGGTTGTTAGCTTTTATATTCATAACCAACTGTTATACTGAATTCAAAGTAACCAAACCCTAAAGTTAATCAACAATATATCAAGCCATAAGTAAAGAGCCCCGATCCTTTCGTTGTTAACTTCCTTGTGTGAAATGCATGCAAGCCGGACTTTACAGTGGCGACGTCGTGAAGAAGATGGCAAGTTGATAGGTATCATTGTGAGGTGCCATCAAGGTTAAGGGATAGAAGTCACAGTTGGTATTAATGTGACGTACTATCCAAGTCTTGGACGAGAGTCACAGTTTTGAATGATATTTCTATTATTAATAAATTTCCTGGCGTATTCTTGAAGACTTCTTAGCCTACTTAGAGCGTGAAATCGAATTTCGTATTGACCCCAGTATAAAACCCATTTCTTAAACCCTCAAATATTTCTTCAACTAAAATGAACAGTTTACGTGGTTTATGATGAAAGTCATAATAAAAGCATAGGACTGATGAAAATCATGGTTATATGAAGTATTAGTAAGTTTTATGATGAGTTATGTTGGTTAGTATGTGAAAACATGAAAGTTTCTTAGAAATCACAAAGAGTTGAAAATCAGATTTGGTGAAAAAACGTAACATGAAATTCAATTGACCATATCTCTTATTATATTTTGAATTTTTGAGTGAGGTCAAGTCCTAGAGTTAGATCTATGAGTTACCTAACTAATCCAAGTGGAATTACTGGAAAAGGTGTTGTAGATTTTTGTGTGGACTGATTTTAGCAAAGGAGGCCAAAGCTATAAATTTCGAAAATGCTACTGCCCAGAAACTTTAAGGGACTGTTTCGGCCACTTTAATTATGAGAAAAATTCTGGGTTTTTGGGACATGAAATTATATGGTATAAAGTACCTCCTGTCCAAAAATGAGCTCATTACGACTTAAAATGAGCAAGTTATGACTATTTCAATATTTAGGTTTTTCCGATTTAAAAAACGCTATAACCGGAGTTCTATAACTCATTGACCATGAAATTTAAACTGGAGCTCACGTTAACATGTGTAAGGTCCTGCCAAGATTTGGGAATTTTTGAGTTAAACTTGAGGTAGCTAATTTCTTAAGGAATTAATTAGAAATTGATTTTTGAAAAATAGTAAATGAATTTTAAAATTCCGAGAAAATATATTTTCATTATGAGACTATATTATGCTAAATCCCAGAAAAGAAATATTTTTGGGACTGATTTGGTATTTTCATGAAAATAGTTTAATTCTGAACATATGAGTTAAATATGTTATGTGAAATAACAAAGTTGAAAATATGATTTTATGGCGAGAGAATCCTATATAGAGTATATGCATATTTTTGATGAGGGATTTGATAATTGGTGATGATATTTTATGAGTATGGCATTTTGAATGATTAAATGCATTATATGGTAAAAGCGTAAACAATTAAGATAAATTGTTTATAAATTTAAGAAGTGATTAAAATATTGTTATAATATTAATGATATTAGATTATGAGATTATTAAGTGATTGAAAACATGGGGATATTCTTGAATCTGGATAAATTATATTATAAATATTTAATATTTATCCTTTATCTCATTTGATTGATTCTTTATATCATTATCCTCATGCTTATATTATGTTGAAAGTCATCTCGTGGCTTGTAGTGCATAGATGGACTTGGTATGATTATGACCGAGGATTGTTAGGTATAATCATAACAGTAATTGAAAACACAATTATCTTTGGTAGTAGTGCATGGATAATTTGTGGTGCGTGATACTAATGAATACACAATTATCTTTGGTAGTAGTCATACATGGATAATTTGTGGTCGTGATACTTAATGAATACACAATTATCTTTGGTAGTAGTGCATGGATAATTTGTGGTCGTGATACTAATGAATACACAATTATCTTTGGTAGTAGTGCATGGATAATTTGTGGTCGTGATACTTAATGAATACACAATTATCTTTGGTAGTAGTGCATGGATAATTTGTGGTCGTGATCTTAATGAATACACGATTATCTTTGGTAGTAGTGCATGGATAATTTGTGGTCGTGATATCTAATGAATACACAATTATCTTTGGTAGTAGTGCTTGGATAATTTGTGGTCGTGATACTTAATGAATACACAATTATCTTTGGCCGTAGTGCATGGATAATTTGTGGTCGTGATACTTAATGAATATCCTTGGCACCAGTGTAGTGCGGGGATGGTTCGATGATATGGATTAATTATTGAAATGAGTCTCAAAGAATGAAATATTAATTCATGGATGTGGTAAAAGTCATCTTTGGTAGTAGTGCATTGATAGACTTGGTATGATTATGACCAAGGATTATTCGGTATAATCATGGTAGTAATTGAAAACACGAATATCCTTGGCCATTGGTGCATGGATAATTAATTGTGGTCGTGATACTATTAAGTCTGCGTCTCAACATTATTGGTTTTACGGTTGTATATCTTTGCTTTTGTAGTGCAAAGATGAATTGTTAATGAATATCTTTGGTAGGATTGCAAAAATGAATTTAATGTTTTCAACGATAAAGGTATTCAAGGTATCCTCACCTCTTTATCATATCGTATCGCATTCTTAATTTCGAGGGCGAAAATTCCATAAGGAGGGAGATTGTGAGACCCCAGATTTTTATCAATAAACATTTAAATTTTGTTGAAATAATTTTTTAATATTATGGTGTGAATTTAAGATAATATTATAGTTGTGGGTAGTATTTATAAATTTTGCAAAAGTATGCAAGTGGTTATATTATATTCGATTGGTGGGGAATATTCGGTTTAGCGGGAATATTAAATACAACTGACTCAATCATTGGTGGACCCTAATGAAATTATTGTCGGATTGAGAAAACGACAAAAATATTTTATTAAAATAACGGCGGAAGTTTTACTGGTAGTTCTTGTTGAACTACTTTCGGTAGTAAAAGTAAATGCGATACGTGTGGTTGCATAGTAGAGCTACACAGTATTGATTATTGATGCTTATGTGAGAAGTCACTCGGTTTGATTGCATTATTGTCGATTAATAATATGAATTATTATAATAATAATGATGTTTTGTTTTATTAAGTATTATTAACGTAATAAAATGCGAAACATCTTTTATATAAAATAGAATACTTTATTAAAGTTATTCTATAAATAGAATATATTATATTTTATTATGCATAGTTTTGCATAGTGTTTTGCATAGTATTGCATAGTGTTTGCATAGTAAAATGTTTTTATATAAATAGAATATATTATATTTTATTTAAAAGATTTTTCTTTAAATATGGACCGTCAGTTAAAAGTAAATCAATCTGGACCGCTTATGGATAGTTACTTATGCATTCCATTTTCCTATAAATAGAAGCTCATTCCTTCATTATTTTCTTACAATTCATTGAAACTACAGAGAGAGAATTATAGAGAAGCTATAGAGAAAAGTTATAGAAAGAAGAAGAGTATTCTGCTTCACTTCACTACTTCTATATTCAGTTCTTTTACGGTAAGTGGTGTTATTCTTTCTTCTTGAAGAGAACTTCATTATTCCATTCATTATTATTACATTGGAATAACTTTTGTAAAAGTGGCATACCCTATACATAACTTTGTATCACGCCGGCATACCCTATACTTGGTGAAATCCTTATGTTATTCCATTGCTTATTATTACATTGGAATAACTTTGTATACGCTGATTTACCCTATACTTGGTGACATTCTTCTATTATTACATTTGGAACATCCTCTGCATGTGTTTTTACACCTGACTGGTTCCGCTTTTATTATTCTGTTGGAACATCACATGCATGTGTTTTACACACCGACTCGTTAAAATCTTTATCATTCTCGTTGGAATATCCTATCGTGTGTTTTACACCGGATCCGTTCCATCTTTATTATTACATTGGAACATCCTCATGCGGTTGTGAATTTCACGACTTCGGTTCCGTTATTATTATTACGTTGGAATAACTTTTATCATCTGAGTACCGCATGCATGGTGATTTCTTTTGTTATTCCATTCTTTATTATACCCAAATTGGTTAAAACTTTGACTTCTATACTCCATGAAATTAGTAGAATATCCTTGATATTTGCGTTTCATCCAAATATCTTTTCATGGAAATATTCTTACGATCATTATTGAATTTTACTCTCTGAAAACAAAGATCATGTTGACAATTTGGGCGTTAATAATTCATGGATTAAATAATTCTTGAACTTATTTTATTGAATTACTATGTCATTGTCATCATCCTCATGTTATATTATGTTATCTTTGGCTTACGTGCATAGATGAACTTAGTATGATTATGACCGAGGATCATTCGGTATAATCATGACTTGATATAAATGATGTGACAAAAGTCCTCGATGGCTTTTGTAATGCGATGATGGATATTTTTGGTATGATTATGACCGGGGTGATTCGGTATAGTCATGACCATTGATAATTTGATGAAAATCCTTGGCCGTAGTGCACGGGGATGATTAGATGTGGTGGTTTATTATTATTAAGTTTGAGTCTCATGATAAAAATTGATGAAAACCTTTTAAAACCTAAAAGATAGTAGACTTTATTCTCTACTTGACTCTTTTAATGGATTGCTTATTCAACCGCAGCTTAAACCGTTTGTCTATTGTATTTTATCGGTTTAACACTTTGTTGAAGGCTAATGATAATTTATTACGCATTATCTTAGTCATAATATTTCTTCTTTGGCTAGTTGAGCTCACCTTTTCTTTCACCGTTTTCTCTTGAAAATGAGAACATAAATTTGACGAGTCGGGGAGCGAAGTAATGGTCCAGAGGATAGCATTAGTAGTCCTCACTATTCTGTGAAATAGTGTGATAATAGTTGTAATGAGGACTCCTTTTGAGTTTGTATAATATCTAGTAGACAATATTTGTATTCAAACTCACAGTTTATGTCGTATTGTACACGACAGTTAGGTTAGTAAGTTGTATTTGAATTTATGTACCATGTAAGTGGCGACCCAAGATGGGTGACGTATACCTAATTTTGGGGGCGTCACACACGTGGTTGATAAAGAGGGAATCTTTGTGGATCCAGTAAAGGTAGAGGCAGTAATTAACTGGGAACAGGCGAAGACACCAACAGAGGTGCGGAGTTTCTTAAGATTGACAGGTTATTATAGACGATCCATTCAAGATTTTTCAAAAATAACGGGAGCTCTAACTAATTTGACAAAGAAGACAATAAAATTTGTATGGTTGAAAAAGTGAGGTAAGCTTTCAAGAGCTGAAGAAAAGGTTGAGTGAGGCGCCGATGTTATCTTAAATAGATAATACAGGTGGATTTGTGGTTTTCAGTGATGCGTCGCGCAATGGACTTGGCTATGTGGTAATGTAACACGGTAAAGTTATCCCGTATGCATCACGACAGTTGAGAGATTATGTGAAAGGATATCCTACCCATGACCTGGAATTGGCAGCGGTAGTTCTTACTTGTTTTGTTTGGAGAGTTAAATTCTTTTAGTAGCTAATTAAATAAGTGATTAAATTAAAATTGAGGAGTCCATTAGGGTTTTGGTAACTCCTATATTGAATCATATTTATATTTAAAGAGTGGAGGTGTAACCCAAATCCTATTCTAATTTGACTAGTTGAGTGAATCCAAAGCCTATTTCTTCAATTTTTCATCTTCTATAATTTGAAGAAGTAAGAAAAGTTATTTGACGTCATCTTCATGCCTTAAGTGCGAAAAACCGGAATTTGTCCCAATTCTCGTCACTATTTTCATCCATAGTTTTGAAAATTCGTAACTCTGTCAAATTAACTCCAAATCGAGTGATTCTTGAATTTATTTTATGTATCTTTTCGAGAGCTACAATTTCTTTGAAAATATGAAGAGATTTTGAAGATTCTGAAAGACCTGAGAGTCAGATTTTTTATTGTTGAGTATTGAAAAAAGACGAACAAGGAAGGTAAATATTATTTCGTATTTTGATTTTAAGTTTAATTATGAGGGTTTTTAAATTAGAGATTGTTTTTAAGTAAAATAAAGATATGGAATTAGATATCATGATAATCAGAAAGAGGAGACAAATTTATATTAATGGATATAATTTGATTGAATGTAAACGTTAAAATCTTAAAAATCAGTTTTTATATTTTAAGGTATATTGCGGGAGTTATATCTCTTAATCCAATCGTTGGATCGTTATAATTTTTGGATATGTTATACATATATAACTTGAGAATATGTCCACTAATTATATTTTAAGGTAATTTGTTTATTTCAAATTTGACCCCACTAACTTAAGAGGTTGGATCCGCCCCTGGACGGTAGTATACATCTATACAAAAATAAAAGGAACCCACTCTCCATTTTCGATGGTCCATTCCAGAAAAATAAAACGTCTACATTTTGTTACATACACTCACTCAGTTTCATTTATTAAATTATTTTTTCATGGGAAGAGTCTCATTTATGCTATGCTAGGTGTAAAATTATATAAGGTTTTCAAATTTATTATCACAATTTACATTCTAATGTTATTACTGATACACTAACACAATGTTTATAAGTTTTAAAAATGAGAGAAAATTATGTATTCACAAACACGGTGTAAATACTCATAAATTTAGAGAACAAAAGTTGAGGATGTTATAAAATATTACTAAAATCAAGAACAAAATAGATCAGAGAAGAGAGAGTATTCTCTTTTTACTTTGATATCTACATCATTCACTTTACAAATGTTATTATTTATAGATATAATAACATCAATACTAGGAGGTTATAAAACTCAAAGGTCACAAGTTTCATAACTCAATGGACATGGGAGTTACAATTAAAGATAAGAATGAATCTAGACATCCTATATATGAATCTAGACATCCATTATAATTTTATAACACTCCCCTTTGATGTCTATTGTATAACCATATGCATTGAAAACTGTCTCATTAAAAACCTTACCAGGAAAAACCCAATAGGAAAAAAACATTGGTTAAGGAAAAAAGAGTGTAGCGCGTATTAGCTCCCCCTCATGAATGTAGTCCTCCAGCTGTCGCATTCCAATATTGTGACACAATCTTTTAAATGTTTTAGTTGATAATGCCTGCTAGATTCAGCGAATTTATTGAACATCAATGTCATCACACTTATCAAGGTCATGTGTGAAAAAGAATTTCGATGAGATGTGTTTTGTTCTATCTCATTTATGTATCCTCCCTTTAATTGAGCTATACATGCAGCATTATCTTCATATAGATCGAATGGATGGAGTTCTTTTGCAATAATTTTCTTAGAATATGCCTCGTTAAAAACCTTACCAAAAAAAACCCAGTGGGGAAAAATTTTGGCGAAGGAAAAGAATACAATATTCTTGCATAACTTCTAGTGCCTTGGGATTGCCTCATTAAAACCTTGCAAAGGAAAATCCAATGGGAAAAAATCTTAGCGAAGGAAAAAGAGTACAATCAGCACATATCCTTTTTATTCCCCTTCATAAGTACATAGAATTTTCATTGTTCATGGTAAAAATATCATTAAGTTGAAGCATGCCAATATTGTGCACCATCTTCTTCAAAATCGTAGTTGGTAATGACTTAATGAATATATCAACCAAATTATCACATGATCATATATGCTTGATATCAATATACCATTCTTTAGGGGCTCATGTGTATAAAATAATTTTGGTGCAATATGACTACTAAAAACATGGTCATTTGTGATGGCCAAAATCCATCACAAAAAGTAGGAAAACCATCACGAAATGTTTACGTGATGGCTTTAAGCATCACAATAGCCGTCTTGTATACGCCCATCATGAAAGGTTTTACGTGATGGTTTTGGCAATCACGCAAACACTTAGTGCTTTTGTGATGATTAATACAATCACATTAACATATAATCTATTGTGATTGTCAAAGTCATCACAAAAAAAACAAGACTTTAGAGATCAAATGTAAGAACGTGAATCTCTATTTACGTATAATTTATTTCACTATATTAATTATATCTATATTATTTGTATCGAATGATACTTGTAGGATTCGAACCCTCTCCCATTTGTAAACTAAATAACGAGTATTACCACTACACCAAAGTCCAGATCATGATTATAATTTTAAAACAAAATATAAAAGGAAACATATGTGAGTTGACTTACTAAACAAAATTACTTCCACATAAGATTTGGTGATTGCAATGGCAGTCACAAATACTCTATAATGATGGTAAAATTAGTCATCACTAAGAGCCATCATATATTTTATTGTTTTGTGACGGCTTGAAAATTCCATCACAAAATATCTTCTTTTTGTAATGGCAAATAAAAGTCGTCACAAAAATCTATCTTTTAATGATTTTCACGACCGTCATAAAATATTATTTTGATTATTTCTTATATTAAAATATTAGTGATAGCTTAAATGCAATCACGAAAAGGGTATATCTATAAGTGATGACTTAGTGCGTCACAATAAGAAAATTTATTTTGCGTGAAAAAATTGGTGTGATTGACATGGCCATCACAATTATAATACATTGATGGCAAGATTAGTCATCACTAAGAGCCATCATATATACTATTATTTTGTGATTGCTTAAAAAGTCCATCACAAATTACTATCTTTTGTGATTGTTTTTAAAAACTGTCACAAAATTCAGTCACGTATTCTTATTTTTCTAGTAGTGTGGTTCTATCACCCTTTAGATAAAATAATCCCAAATCAATAGTCTCACGAAGATAACATAAAATATGTTTAATTTCATTACAATGTCTTCAAGCTAGTGCATAACTATACATTGCTAGTAAGTTAACTGTAAATGCTATATAAGGTCTTGTCAAATTTGCAAGATACATCAAAGTACCAATTACATTAAGATATAGTACTTCAGGACCAAAACACCAATTTCATGAAGATATGGTACTTCAGGACAAAAAAAATATTCATCATTTTCTTGTGGTCAAAACGGATATTTCTTGATATCAAGTGACCAATCTATCATTAGAGTACTCAAAGGATTAACATTATCCATGTAAAGTTACTTCAGGACTTTTTCTGTGTATGTTGATTGATGAACAAGAATTTCATAGTTCAATTTGTAGGCCAAGACAAAAATTTATCTTACCAATATCTTTCATCTCAAATTTGTTGTTTTTGTCGACTCTTCTAGAGCAAGATCTTTCATCAATAAATACAGTAATAATAGCAAAACCAGATTATGATCTTTTGATAAAAATGCATGCATAAATTGGATTATTCTCAAATCCTTCTTTCAAAAGATATCAACTCAGGCGATTATACCACAATATGCATCTTGATTGCTTTAACTCACATACTTCGAGATGTAGAATTATATGCTTTAGACATTTTATATCCTTCAGGGATTTTCATGTAGATATCATTATCAAATGATCCATACAGATATAATGTAACAACATCCATTAATTTCTCTTGCTACCAAGCTAATTAAAAATCTGAATGTAATTGGCCCCATTAGAGGAGCATATGTTTCTTCATAATTAATACCATGTCTCTACGAGAAACCTTGTACTACAAGTCGTGCTTTGTACCATATAATATTTTTTTTTTATTTCGTACAAATACCTATTTGTATTAACAGGCATCACACCTTTAGGTATTCGGACTACTGGTCCAAAAACTTTAGGTTTACTTTGTGAATTTAGTTCTACTTGAATCGCCTCTTTTCACATTGGCCAAATATTTTTAAATTCATCAACGATTTTTGGTTCATATACATGATCATTACTTCTGGTAATATCAATAGCAACTTTATATAAAAATATGTTATCGACAATGATTTTATTTCTACCCAATATATACGTCCCCTGTATATACATAATGTATCGAGATCTCGTTATTTTCAGGTACCTGATCCTTTTCAGGGGATAACTCATCCTCTTTAAGGGATAACTCTTCAAGAGTTTTATTTACAGGAGATTTTTGTTCATAAGTTCTGGATAAATTAATAATTTTTTTTTGTAGCCTGTTTCATGGGTATAGCCTCTTTATAGGCTGCAACTTATCTTTCTTGTACTTTCTTCTTTTGGGAAATTTTATCTTTAACACAGATCATTCTTCCACATTTCAGGTGTGACTTTGATTCAATTTTCTGCTGTATTAACTGATTGTCCTACATGGACTTCAATATCTGCTAGAGTATTAACAGCTAGAATGTGAGATATCACTATTTTCTTATTATCGGTGAATAATTCTGATAATTGATTTGCAATTCATTGCAAATGAATAATCCTTTGAACTTCTAGTTCATATTGATTTGTATAAGGATCAAGATTAAATAATGTTGAAACATTCCAATTAATCTCCCGTCGTGCTTCAGGCAACGATCTAACGTCATGCTTCAGGCAACGACTTTTCTCTCCCTAATTGTGGGAAGATAGTTTCATTAAAATAACAATCCTCAAAATATACCTTAAAAATATCACTTATTAAGGTTATGATGCAACATGTAAAATAGCATGACCCCAAGCATATATTGGTAATTTTAATTCCAAAATCAAACGTCAAGCAATAATTTAAAATATCTTAAAAATTGATTTAGCTATACCATTTTGAGTATGTGTATGTGCAACATGATGTTTAACATAAATTCCAATTAACATGCAGTATTCATCAAAAACTTGAGATGTGAATTTTACCAGCATTATATAAATAAATTTTCCTAATTATATAATCAAAAAATTGTATTCGCAACCTAATTATTTGAGCAAGAAGTATAGAAAATGCAATATTTCTAATTAAAAGTAAACATACATGTGATCATCTGGTTAATGCATTAATTAAAACCATAAAATACTTGAATGAACTACACATGGTGGGTGTATTGGTTCAAATAGATCATCTTGAATTATTTCTAAGAAATATAAACACTCAATAATAATCTTTAAATGTGATGGTTTAGTAATTAATTTACTTTGATATAATCAACAGGTAAAAGAATCTTCTGGTTATTTTAAGGATGTTCATGAGAGTTTTCAATAATTCGACACACTATTATTGATCCTGGATGATCATGTCAAATCATAAAAATATTTGGATCCAAACACTTCTAGTGTATTATACACTTCTGGTGTATTACAACATTTGTTTCAACTATTCTCATTTTAGTATAATATAACCCAGAAGAGAAAATAGATAATTTTTCTAATATGAGCTTCTGACATGATACTATTGAAGTAATATAAAGAAAATTTTCACTGCCTTCGTTATTGATTTCAATATAATAACTATTATAACGTATATCCTTAAAGCTGAGAAAATTTCTGCTTGTCTCAAAAGAATATAAAGAATCATCAATACAAAGTTTTGTGTCATTTGACAACATTATAATCGCTCTTCCAAAAACTTTAATTAATTTTGATGAATAATCACTCTTCAAGAGTATTCAATTATGTTTGATGAATAATCACTCTTCTAGATCCTTTAATTAAGTTTGATGAGCTTCTGGCCCATACAACTTCATATATGTAAAACATAAATTTAACTTTATTACTTGAAACATAAATAAAACATATAATAAAAATACTTATTATATTGAAATAAAAATAATTAATTAGTATAAACATTTCTATCAACATATCATTAAGGAAATCATAGATATCAAAATTAGTTCTTTCCATTCCATTTAAAAGTCTAAATAATTCATGGGATCTTCAGGATCATTATGATCAATAAAATTTATTTCAATTTTCTTTTCTTTTCTTTTATGGAGTCTTGGTACAAATCTACCAAATGTTTAAGAGTACGACGGGTACATTCCCTTTTCTATATTGATTGTTCTTTTCACGTCCACTACCACAACCACAACCATAATTTCCTCTATGATTATCAAATGAGGTTCCATTCACTTCAGGGAATGTAATAGAATCAGTCGAGCGAGATTGTTGGTTTTTCAGCAAAAACTCATTATTTTGTACAGCCATTAGAAGACATAATGTGTGACGCCCCCAAAA
The DNA here is from genome assembly GCA_020205615.1 of Panax quinquefolius. NCBI lineage: Eukaryota > Viridiplantae > Streptophyta > Magnoliopsida > Apiales > Araliaceae > Panax > Panax quinquefolius. Next base: position 57,867,739 of record CM035156.1, read on the forward strand.
TAGATATACATCTCCTATTTTGAGTCGCCAAATACATGGTACAGAATACAAATACAATCTTTAATATACAACAAGAGAGCAGTAAGACCCCAACTTATTATTAATGAAATTTAATTTTCTCTATTTATTATTTTGAAATAGTAAGGGTTGATTTGATTAATGTGGATAGTTAGGGGTAAAATACGCAAATATTTCAAAATAAGCAAGTGGTTATAAAATATTCATTGTTGTTGTGGGAGAATATTCGTCTTTGTCGGGAATATTCGTACAATGCTACAAATAACCCGTAATGTGGGCCCATAACGGAAAGCGATTGGATGAAGAAAACGATAAATATAAGTTGTTTAAAAATAACTACGTAGTTATTCACCAAGTTAACACTTTGTTGGAATACCGGTGGTTAAAACACGATGTACGCGTTGTTGCACAAGAAGATACTGCAGTATTGCACCAATTATTGAAGGCACTACTCAATAATGGTTACAGAATTACTGCTCAAAGATTTTATTTTATTGATTCAATAATTGCTACGTTGACATTTTATATTCTTTGTTGTTTCAATAATTGTCATTACAATCATATTTTCCATTATCGAGACAATAATTCATATTATCCGAATAATATTATTAGATAACATTATTGACAATGTCTAGAAAGTTCTGCATCAAGGAGAGGTTTGGTCATCTAATTGCGGCGCCAAGAAGGAGAGATCCTTATTGAAAGCCCCTCTATCCTGAACTCACCGTTTGTCAATAATGTGATTCTATAATATTATTTATGAATAATTAATTATTGATTTATATGATGAGGAAAATATTGATTTTATGAGGATATAGATGGAGAAAATTTTAATGTGACAATTGTTGAAAATTAATATTTTATCTTTTTCGATAAAATAATTCATTTAAATATATTATTTTAATAATATATTAACGATGATATTTTTACAATGAATGTGGGATATATGAGTATATGAGGAGGAAGAGTATTTTTGTGGCATTAAATGTTTAACACATGTTTTGTGTGTTGGTGGACACAATTATTGATCGAAATTTGATTATAAACAGTAAAATCGCTTTCGTTTGTGGATTTCTTGTCCAATTTTTGTTTGGAATTTGAAAAACTTTCTTCCGCAAAGTTGTAGAGAATTGAATTTCCTATAAAATCTCGCAAGATTTGAATTTTCTAATAAAAGGGCTATTTATTATGAATTATTGAAGTTCAAGTTCAAAATAATTAATTTTTGGGAGTTTTAGTTAATTATTTTGAGAAAAACGTTTTTTGCAACTAAGTTGGCCTCACATGTGATTCAAATGGGCTGAGATCAGTTGTCTATAGTGGGCTAAAGAAAATGTGAAAAATATATTAATATTATATTCAATTTTCTAACTTTGGTGTTCTAAGCAATTTCCTATAAATAGGGTGCTTAGGTTAGAATTGAAAATCACAATGAAATGAAGTTTCTCTCTATTTCTCTCTCGATATATTGAGCGTATTCTTGTGAGTATACTTTGAGTATTGTTAGATTAGTGCAAGTTCCTTCAAAGACTATAACTTAGATTCCAAATTTAAAGTACTAATCTTTCGAGGTAAGGGATGTTATTTTCTTCTCAAATGATATTATTTCTTCAATATCATTATCTTTGAAATATTAGTTGGAACTTTTATCAAATTTGGAACTTTTTCATGCTCTGGTTACTATTCATGAGTTACTATTCACGAGTTACTATTCATGAGTTACTATTCACGATTTACTATTCACGTCTACTATTAATGAAGCGTGAAGATGTTTTTTGGAATTTCTATCTTTTGGTGTCGAGAGTTACTATTCACGATATCGGCACTATTCAATGAAAAATAAAATTTCTTTTTTTTTTTGTCCAAAATATCTATTCTGGATACTAGCTTTGATTGTATCCATGTTTTGATCATTCTTGAATTTTACACCACTATGATTATTTTTGAGGTATTTTTAAACATGGATAAAACAAAGTACGAATCCTTAATCCTTAATCCTTGTCATTTTGTTTCACTAGATTCGTTTCTTTAAAAATATTTTCATCATCCTCGGTCTTAAATGATGATATTATTGAATATCTTTGGCTGTGAGTGCAAAGATGAATGATTTCAAGAATATCTTTGGGTCAGTAGTGCAAAGATGAGCAGTGTTTAGATGAACACTGACCAATCGATGAATATCTTTGGCACATCAGTGCAAAGATGAATATTTGATTCCGTATGTATATTGATTGATGTTACAGGATAAAAGATAGACGATGAACTTTTAAATTCATACATAGAAGATAGTAGTTTGCATTCTCTACTTAACTCTTCTAATGAATTATTATTTCATTCTACCGAATATTGATTTAAAATTTGTTGTCTATTGTATTCTATTAGATTTTCCCTGTTGAAGACTAACGATAATTTGTTGTATATTATCTTAGTCATAATATTCTTTCTTGGGCTAGTTGAGCTCACCCTTTTCCTTTTTGTTCCATTTTTCTTCTCGTGGAGGCGAGAATATAAGCGAGTACGAGTCAGGGTATGGAATGAAGGTTTTAGAAAGAATTGTTTAGTAGTCCTCACCATTTTTGTAAAATAATGTATCAATAAACGTGATGAGGATTTATTTGAGTATAGATATTATCTAGAAGATAATATTTGTATTCAAACTCACAGCTTCTTGTTGTAATAATAAAGTTGTAGTTGTTTCGTACCATGTATTGACAACTCAGAATAGGTGATGTATACCTATTTTGGGGGCGTCACAAGAGCTGTGAGTTTTAATACAAATATTGTCTTCTAGACAATATCCACTCTCAGAATAAGTCCTCATTACATTTATTGTCACACTATTTAATAGAATAGTGAGGACTACTAATACTATCATCTCGACCGTCACTCCTTTCCCCGACTAGTCCCGCTTACGTTCTCATTTCACAAGAGAACAAAGGAAAGAAAGGGTGAGCTCAACTAGCTTTAGTTGAGAAATATTATGACTAAGATAATGCAGAATAAATTATCATTAGTCTTCAATAGTGTTAAACTGATAAAATACAATAGACATCAAGTTTAACTGCAGCGGAACATGCAATCCATTAAAAGAGTTAAGTACGAGGCAAAGTTTGCAGAGTTATCCAGTGTTTGCACCTCATTTGGTGGAGAATGAGGAACGATGACGCGGATGTTTCTTAGAGGTTTAAAACCCGAAGATACGTCAAGATCTCATTTCTCATAAACTTTCTCTCTATTCGGATGTTGTAAATGGTGGCTCAATTATTAGAAGCGAGATAACGAGTACTACTCAACCGAGGACCATAACCGAGGATCGTATCGGAGATAGCGATCAACAAAATAATGATAACCAAATGGAGAAAGAAACAGACGGACAAAAATGGTAACCACTCTGGTGGTAATCATAGCCATGAAAAATAGAAGAAGCGAGTCGGGAGGAGATTTTAAAAGAGAAGATTTAACAACGACCATGTGAAGACGACGGTCTTACGAAGAATCGGTTCTAAGGGAGGAGAACGACCACCGGTCATATCTTATAAATGCGGAAAGAGGGACATATCGGTCAAAACCGCATCCACAACAGATTCAAGGTATGCTATAATTGTGGAAAGGAAGGACATATCGCTTTCGAGATTGTCGCTAATGAAACCTAGTTCAATGGGACGGTGACTCAAAAGATCGTCCCAAAAAAGTCAAAGTCAACGATTCCGGAAGAAGCGTTTGTTGTGGTCGGTCATAATGCGAGGAACCCAAACGAGGTGATCACGGGTAAGCTATTTATAAATTCTTGCGAAGTTTATACCTTACTTGATCCGGTGCTTACCCATTCATTTATCTCTCCTGCATGTGCTCAACGTTTAAACTTGACTCAGGAGAAATTAGACTTTGACCTATCTGTGGAAACTCCGCTAGGGAAACTTTCATCACATCCACTTGCTTATAAATCTTGTTTGATTCAAGTTGGCACCATTACCTTACATTGACCTTATATCTCTTTAAAGATACTTGCTTTTGATGTGATTTTAGGGATTGATTGGTTAACTACTCATCATGCCAAAATTGATTGTTTTCGTAAGGTTGTTAGTTTTCATATTCCTAACCAACCTGTTGTTCGAATTCAAGCAACTAAACCATTAAAATCAATCAACGTCATATATCTAATCATAAAGCTATTCGTTTATTGAAAATGGATGTCAAGCTTTCTTAGCCCATGTTATGGATTTGAATAAAGACACGTCAAATTTGAATAATATTCCTGTTGTTATTGACTTTCCTGATGTATTTCCCGAAGAACTTCCCCGGTCTACCCCCAGAACGTGAAGTTGAATTCTTTATTGATCTTGAACTTGGTACAAAGCCCATTTCTAAAACCCCATATCGAATGGCTCCTATTGAACTTCGTGGAGTTAAAGGTCTAACTACGAGAATTGTTGGACATCGGTTTCATTCATCCTAGTACATCTCCTTGGGGTGCTCCTGCTTTTATTTGTAAAGAAGAAAGACGAGAGTATGCGACTTTGTATTGACTATCGGAATTGAACCATGTCACCATCAAGAATAGGTATCCTCTACCTCGTATTGATGACTTGTTTGACCAACCAAGGGGCACAATTCTTTTCAAAAATCGATCTTCGCTTACGGATATCATCAATTTGAAGATTAGAATCAAGATATTCCAAAGACGCCTTTAGAACTCCATGACGGGCATTATGAATTCTTAGTCATGTCTTTGGATGACCGACTAATGCTCTCTATGCTTTCATGGATATGATGAACCGAGTATTCAAGGAATATTTGGATCGGTTTGTTGTTGTCTTTATTGATGACATCCTTATATATTCCAAAAGTCGTGAAGATCATGAGCACCATTTGAAGTCGGTACTCAAAGGCTTCGTGAAAACAAACTATATGCCAAATTGAAGAAATGCGAGTTACGGCTTGAGGAAGTAGCATTCCTTGGGCACGTGGTGTCGAAAACATGGAGTATCTGTTGATCCGCGAAGATTGAAGCAATACAAAGTTAGGAGCAATCGAAGTCGTTGACCCAATTATGTAGCTTTTGGGCTTAGCTGGTTATTATCGGAGATTCGTGGAAGGGTTTTCTCGAATCGCTACTCCATTAACTCAAATTAACTTTCGGAAGGATACAAAATTCATTTGGAGCGAAGAATGCGAGAAGAGTTTCCAAGAGTTTAAGAGGAGACTTATTTCTAAGACTGTTCTAACAATATCATCCGGTTGGATGGATTTGTTATCTACAAAGAATGCTTGAGCAAAGGGTTAGGATGTGTTCTCATGCAACGTGGGAAAGTCATAGCCTATGCCTCATGACAACTTAAAGAGTATGAGAGGAATTATCCTACTCATGATCTAGAGTTAGCGTGATCGTTTTCGCGTTAAAGATATGGAGGCACTATCTATATGGGGAGAAAGTGGAGATATATTCGCACCATAAAAGCCTTAAATATTTCTTCACTCAAAAGAACTCAACATGCGGCGTGACGTTGGCTTGAGCTATTGAAAGACTACGACCACACTATTCAATACCATCCTGGAAAAGCGAACGTGGTAGGTACGACGCGTTGAGTAGAAGATCATATGCGAGAACGAGTGCGATGATGTCAAGTATACGCGTAGAGCCAACTTTAATAGAAAAGTTAAGGTTACTCAAGCCACCGACCCTTGGAGATGATCGCGTATGAAGAAGAAAAAGTACAAGAAGGAGCTATTCCTAAGCGAGAATTGATGAAGAAGGAATACTTGAGTCCACTCTAGACTTTGTGTTCCTAACGACTACGATTTGAAGTACAAGATTATGATGGAGGCACACAATACACCATTTGCAATCCATCTCGGAAGTACTAAAATGTATCGTGATCTTCGGCATACATTTTGGTGGAACAATATGAAGAGAGAGATTGCAAAGTTTATCTCAATGTGTTTAACTTGTCAACGTGTAAAGGCGGAGCATCTAGTACCTAAGGGTCCGTTGCAACCACTTGAGATTCCGAAATGGAAGTGGAACACATTACCATGGATTTCGTTCACGGGTCTTCCTACGGTTTCTCGGGGCATCAATGCTATTTGGGTTATTGTTGATAGATTAACCAAGTCTGCTCATTTCTTGCCGACACGGAGACTTATTCACTTGAACGCGTCTTCTTAGTATGTACGTGAATGAGATTGTGAGGTTGCATGGCATGCCCAGTATCCATAGTTTTGGATCGTGACCCAAGATTCACTTCAAGATTTTGGGTTAGCTTGCAAAAAGCTATGGGCACGGATTTACGATTGATTGGCGCATACCATCCTCAAACGGACGGACAATCGAAAAGGACTATTCAAACTCTTGAAGATTTATTAAGACTCGTGTCCTGACTTCAAGGGGCGCTTGGGATAAGTATTTACCATTGGTGGAATTCTCCTACAACAACAGTTATCAGGCAAGTATAGGTGTAGCTCCATTTGAAGCATTATATGGACGAAAGTGTCGCTCTCCAGTATGTTGGGACGAGGTGGGTGAAGCAACACTGTTGGGACCCGAGTTGGTACGTATGACTACGGAAAAGATCCAAATGATTCGACAATGTATACAAACGGCACAAGATCGACAAAAGAGTTATGCGGATCTTCATCGAAAGGACGTGGAATTTAGTGTAGGGGATCATGTATTATTGTGAGTTGCTCCATGGAAGGGAGTTACAAGATTTGGGAAGAGAGGAAAGCTCAATCCACGATTTATTGGTCCATTTCAAATTCTTGACCGAGTAGGAAATGTAGCCTATAGACTCGCGTTACCTCCGAGTATGTCTCGTGTTCATAATGTGTTTCACATATCTGTACTTCATAAATATGTGAAAGACCCGAACCACGTTATAGAGTTAGAACCGGATGAGATAGCCGAAGACTTAACGTATGAGGAGGTACCTGTCAAGATCTTGGATAGGAAGGAGCATGTCCCTACGCCAAGAAAGGTCATACCACAAGTTAAAGTTTTGTGGAGGAATCATCTTATAGAGAAATGACACAGGAATTGGAAACGAAAATGAAAGCGAGGTATCCTCACCTTTTCGAAACACTAGGTACGTACGTCAATTTCGAGGACGAAATTTCATAAGGAGGGGAGGTTGTAAGACCCCAACTTATTATTAATGAAATTTAATTTTCTCTATTTATTATTTTGAAATAGTAAGGGTTGATTTGATTAATGTGGATAGTTAGGGGTAAAATACGCAAATATTTCAAAATAAGCAAGTGGTTATAAAATATTCATTGTTGTTTGGAGAATATTCGTGATCTTTGTCGGGGAATATTCGTATTTATTCGGCCAAGTACATGCATATGTGGGCCCCATAACTGAAGCGATTAGATGAAGAAAACGACAAATATAAGTTGTTTAAAAATAACGACGTAGTTATTCACCGTTAACACCGTTGGAATACCCGTTGGTTAAACACAAAGATGTCTGGCGTTGTTGCAAGATAGCACAAGATTGCACCAATTATTGAAGGCACTACTCAATAATGATTACAAAGAAATTCTTTGTTCAAAGATTTTATTTTATTGATTCAATAATTGCTACGTTGACATTTTATATTCTTTGTTGTTTCATAATTGTCGTTACACCGTATTTTCCATTATCGGAGCAATAATTCTTATTATCTGAATAATATTATTAGATAACATTATTGACAATGTCTAGAAAGTTTTGTCTAAGGAGAGGTTTGGTCATCTAATTGCGCGCCAGTAAGGAGAGATCCTTATTGGAAAGCCCCCTCTATCTTAGGAACTGCCTGGTTGTCAATAATGTGATTCTGTAATATTATTTATGAATAATTAATTATTGATTTATATGATGAGGAAAATATTGATTTTATGAGGATATAGATGGAGAAAATTTTTAATGTGACAATTGTTGAAAATTAATATTTTATCTTTTTCTGATAAAATAATTCATTTAAATATATTATTTTAATAATATATTAACGATGATATTTTTACAATGAATGTGGGATATATGAGTATATGAGGAGGAAGAGTATTTTTGTGGCATTAAATGTTTAACACATGTTTTGTGTGTTGGTGGACACAATTATTGATCGAAATTTGATTATAGCCTGTAAAATCGCTCTTTTGTGGATTTCGGTTAATTTCTGTTTGGAATTTGAAAAAATTTTCTTCTGCAAAGTTGTAGAGAATTGAATTTCCTATAAAATCTCGCGAGATTTGAATTTTCTAATAAAAGGGCTATTTATTATGAATTATTGAAGTTCCGAAGTTCCGAAATAATTAATTTTTGGGAGTTTTAGTTAATTATTTTGAGAAAAACGTTTTTTGCAACTAAGTTGGCCTCACATGTGATTCAAATGGGCTGAGATCAGTTGTCTAAGGTGGGCTAAAGAAAATGTGAAAAATATATTAATATTATATTCAATTTTACTGCTTTGGTGTTCTAAGCAATTTCCTATAAATAGGGTCTTGGGTTAGAATTGAAAATCACAAATGTAAACCGAAGTTTCTCTCTATTTCTCTCTCGATATATTGAGCGTATTCTTGTGAGTATACTTTGAGTATTGTTAAACGGTGCAAGTTCCTTCAAAGACTATATACTAGATTCCAATTAGAAGTACTAAACTTTCGAGGTAAGGGATGTTATTTTCTTCTCAAATGATATTATTTCTTCAATATCATTATCTTTGAAATATTGGTTGGAACTTTTTATCAAATTTGGAACTTTTTCATGTCAGGTTACTATTCATGAGTTACTATTCACGAAGTTACTATTCATGAGTTACTATTCATGAGTTACTATTCACGAGTACTATTCATGAAGCGTGAAGATGCTTTTTTGTGGAATTTCTATCTTTTGGTGTCGGAGTTACTATTCACGATACTAAGACTATTCACCTTTAAAAAATAAAATTTCTTCTTTTTGTCCAAAATATCTGCTACGGATACTAGCTTTGATTGTATCCATGTTTTGATCATTCTTGAATTTTACACCACTATGATTATTTTTGAGGTATTTTTGAACATGGATAAAACAAAGTACGAATCCTTAATCCTTAATCCTTGTCATTTTGTTTCACTAGATTCGTTTCTTTAAAAATATTTTTCATCATCCTCAGTCTTAAATGATGATATTATTGAATATCTTTGGCTGTAGTAGTGCAAGATGAATGATTTCTGAAGAATATCTTTGGCCTGTAGTGCAAAGATGAACAGGTGTTTAGATGAACATGACCAACTGATGAATATCTTTGGCCTGTAGTGCAAAGATGAATATTTGATTCCAGATGTATATTGATTGATGTTACAGGGATAAAAGATAGACGATGAACTTTTAAATTCATACATAGAAGATAGTAGTTTGCATTCTCTACTTAACTCTTCTAATGAATTATTATTTCGCTGCGAATATTGATTTAAAATTTGTTGTCTATTGTATTCTATTAGATTTTTCCTGTTGAAGACTAACGGTAATTTGTTGTATATTATCTTAGTCATAATATTCTTTACTGGGCTAGTTGAGCTCACCCTTTTCCTTTTTGTTCCATTTTTCTTCTCAGGAGGCGAGAATATAGCGAGTACGAGTCAGGGTATGGAATGAAGGTTTTAGAAAGAATTGTTTAGTAGTCCTCACCATTTTTGTAAAATAATGTATCAATAAATGTGATGAGGATTTATTTGAGTATAGATATTGTCTAGAAGATAATATTTGTATTCAAACTCACAGTTTTACTGTTGTAATAATAAAGTTGTAGTTATTTCCGTACCATGTATTGACAACTCAGAATAGGTGATGTATACCTATTTTGGGGGCGTCACAAGAGCTGTGAGTTTTAATACAAATATTGTCTTCTAGACAATATCCACTCTCAGAATAAGTCCTCATTACATTTATTGTCACACTATTTAATAGAATAGTGAGGACTACTAATACTATCATCTCGACCGTCACTCCTTTCCCCGACTAGTCCCGGCTACGTTCTCATTTCCTGAAGAGAACAGTGAAAAAAAGGGTGAGCTCAACTAGCCCAGTGAGAAATATTATGACTAAGATAATGCAGAATAAATTATCATTAGTCTTCAATAGTGTTAAACTGATAAAATACAATAGACATCAAGTTTAACTGCAGCGGAACATGCAATCCATTAAAAGAGTTAAGTAGAGAATAAAATCTACTATCTTTTATGATTTAAAAGGTTTTCATCACTTTTATCATTTGGGAATCGACAATAAATAATCCACATCATCCCTACACTACTACCAAGGATTTTATTAATATCACAACCACAAATTATCCATGCACTTTACGCCCAAGATATTTGTTTATTCATCAATGGTCATGATCATGCCAACAATCATCCATCAATGCACTACGGGCCAATGAGGACTTTACCACATCAATTTGTAACATTACGGTCATGATTACAATCAATAATTCCTGGTCATAATCATACCAAGTCCATCTATGCACTACAGGCCACAGATGACTTTCAACAAAATATAAATATGAGGATGATGACAATGATATAAGAATTCAATAAAACAAGTTCAAGAATTAATTTATTCAAGAACTAATAACGTCCAAATTGTCAACATGATACTTCTTTATAGAGTAAAATTTAAGAATGCTCAGAAGAATATTTCCATGAAAAGATACTGGATGAAGCGCAAATATCAAGGATATTCCACTAATTTCATGGAGTATAGAAGTCAAAACTTTAACCAACTGAGTATAATAAAGAATGGAATAAAAAAGAAATCACCATGCATGCGGTATTTGCATGTATGCGAGTTATTCCAATGAATAATAATAAAAATCGGAACTAGGTCGAGCGTAATACGACCGGCGACGGATATTCAACAGAATAATAAAGAATGGAATAACAATGTAAATCACCATGCATTCGGTGCTTGGCATAGATGAGTTATTCCAACGGAATAATAAATAACGGAACCGGTCCGTAGAAACGCATACCGCATGGTGGGATATTCCAACATAATAATAAAGATGAACCGTGTCAAAGCGAAAACACACGAGATAGGATATTCCAATGTAATAATAAAGAATGGAATAACAACAGAAATCACCATGCATGCGGTACTTAAGATGACAAGTTATTCCAAAGAATAATAAATAATGGAATAACGAAGAATTTCACCAAGTATAGGGTAGATCAGCAGATCAGATTATTCCAATGAGAATAATAAAGAATGGAATAATGAAGTTCTCTTCATGAATATGAAAAAAAAAATACCCCTTACCTTATAAAGAAGAGTACTCCTGCGGTAGAGGCGGATATATTGAAGAAACTTGCTTTACGCTCAAAAAGCTTTCTTAAACGCTAAAGAAAGACGCTCAAGATTATAGAAGAAGAATTCTCTCTACGCTTTCTCTCTTTAGAGTTTTAGTGAATTAAGTAAGAAATAATGAAGGAATGAGCTTCTATTTATAAAAGAATGGATCGAATAAGTAACCAATCCATGAAACGGTCCGTTTGATTTACTTTAAGCAGACGGTCCAGTATTGGTTTACAATAAAATATAATATATTCTATTTATAATCTAATAAAACGAATAACTTTATAAAAGTATTCTATTTTATATAAAAAGATTTTACTATGTGTAGGCACTATGCAAACACTATGCATAATAAAATATAATATAATCTAATTATTGTCTAATAAAATGATAACTTTATAAAAGTATTCTTTTATATAAAAAGATTTTACTATTAACCTAATAAAATGAATAACTTTATAAAAGTATTACATTTTATATAAAAAGTTTTACTATCTTATTACATTAATAATACTAATAAAACAAAACTTCATCATCATTATTATTATTTACACTATTAATCGACCGTGTCGTTCCTGTGAAAGAGGGGCTTTCAATAAGGATTTCTCCCTATCATGGCGCAATTAGGTGACTAAACCTCTCGCTTGGCGAACTTCTAGACATCGTTAATATTGCAAATAATAATATTAATAACTTTAATCATCTCAATTATTGATTTAATAATATATAAAATTTCGACAATAATAATTGAATAAAACCGAATGACTTCTCACGTAAGCATCAATAATCAATACCGTATTACTACTATGCAACCACGCCAGATATTCTTGTACTTTTACTACCGAAAGTAGTTCAACAAAGATTAACGATAAAACTTCTGCCGTTATTTTCAATAAAATATTTTTGTCGTTTTCTCAATCCGATAATAATTACATTGTGGGGTCCACTAATGATTGTCTTAGTCAATGCGTCATTTAATATTTCTGTTAAAACGAATATTCCCAACCAATCGAATATTATATAACAACTTGCGTACTTTGCAAAATTTATAAATATTACCCACAACTATAATATTATATCAAATTTATTCCATAATATTCAAAAATGATATTTATAGAAAATTCATTTTTATTCATAAAAGTTGGGGTCTTACATAATGTCATTTCTGGGAACATAGTTTCCTTTATTGCTTCAGGGAATATTTTGTGAACTTCAGCTCTCGATATTGCTACTGCAAGAGCATTTTCGAGGCATAAAAATATAATAAATATTTTCTCTAACATGTCTTCATCAGTGTTCTTTTTTCACATAAATTTAATAGTGAGATTATTTAAAAAAATGTAGAATTGTTCTCACTCAACACTTTTAAAATCTTGCAACTTCAGGTGCAACCAATTATAATGAGCATTTGGGAGAATTACAAATTTTTGATTCTCATATCTTTCCTTTAAATCATTTCATAAGACAAGTGAGTCTTTTACTGTGACGCCCCCAAAACAGGTATACATCACCTATTCTGAGTCGCCAAATACATGGTACAAAAATACAAAATACAACTTAATAATACAATTGTCGTGTAACATACGACAAAACATAAGCTGAGAGTTTAAACAAGAATATTGCCTTCTAGACAATATCCACTCTCAATGGAATCCTCATTACATTTATTGTCACACTATTTAACAGAATAGTGAGGACTACTAATGCTATCATCCGGACCAATCACTCCGCTTCCCAGGCTAGTCCCAAATATATTCTCATTTCACAAGAGAACAAAGAAGAAGGAAAGGGTGAGCTCAACTAGCCCAAGAAGAAATATTATAACTAAGATAATGCGAATAAATTATCAATAGTCTTCAATAATGTTAAATGATAAAATACAATAGACATCAAGTTTAACTGCAGCGGAATAAGCAATTCATAAAAAGAGTCAAGTAAAGAATAAAATCTATTATCTTCTATGATTTAAAATATTTTCATCAATTCTTATCATTTGAGACTCGACAATAAATAAACCGCATCATCGAATCATCCCTGCACTACGGGCCAAGGATATCCATTAAATCATCAATGGTCATGACCATACCGAATAATCCCTGGTCATAATCATACCAAGTCCATCTCTGCACGTAAGCCAAAGATATACAACAATAAAATCAATAATCAACAATCCATCTTTGCATGTAAGCTAAAGATATACAATTCAATAATCAACAGTCCATCTTCGCACGTAAGCCAAAGATAACTTTCATCACCATATAAGCATGAGGATGATGACAATGATATACGCATTAATCAAACTAAAACAAGGATAAATATTAAAGACTTTAATTTTATCCAAATATTATCCATCACTTAAAATAACTCATAATCTAATATTTTTAATATTATAACAATATTTTAATCACCTCTTAAACTTATAAACAATTTATTTCAATTGTTTACACTTTATCAAGTAATGCATTTAATTATTCAAAAAATGCCATACTCATAAGATTTCATCACCAATGATCAAATCCCTTATCAACAATCTACATATACCTTATATGGATTTCCAAGCCATAAAATCCTATTTTCCAACTTTTTTACTTCACATAACATATTTAACTCATATGCTCGTAACTAAACTATTTTCATGAAAAATACCAAATCAGTCCCAAAAATATTTCTTTTCTGGAATTTAGCATAATATAGTCCCATAATGAACATATATTTTTCTCGGAATTTTTAAAATTCATTTACTATTTTTCAAAAATTAATTTCTAATTAATTTCTTAAGAAATTAGCTACCTCAAGGTTAACTCCAAAAATTCCCAAATCTTGGCAGAATCTTACACATGTTAACGTGAGCTTCCAGTTTAAATTTCATGGTCATCGGAGTTATAGAACTCGGGTTATAGCGTTTTTCGTTGGAAAAACCTAAATATTGAAATGGTCATAACTTGCTCATTTTAAGTCGGAATGAGCTCATTTTTGGACAGGATGTTCTTTATACCATATACTTTCATTTCCCAAAAGGCCAGAATTTTTCTCAAAAATTAAGTGTTCGAAACAGCCCTTTTAAAAATATGGGCAGTAGCTTTTTCGAAATTGGCAGCTTTTGCCTCTTTTGCTAAAATCAGTCCACGCGAAAATCTACAACACCTTTTCCAATGATTCCACTTGGATAAGCTACAAAACTCATAGATCTAACTCTAGGACTTGACCACACTCAAAAATTCGAAATGTAACAGGAGATATGGTCAATTGAATTTTGTGTTCCGTTTTTACCAAAATCTGATTTTTCAACCCTTTGTGATTTCTAAGAAACTTTCATGTTTTCACATAATAACCAATATAACTTATCATGACAATGACATAATAATTCAATAAAACAAGTTCACGAATTAATTTAAATAGGAACCAATAACGTCCAAATTCTCAACATGATACTTCTTTGTAGAGTAAAATTCAAGAATGCTAAGAAGAATATTTTCATGAAAAGATACTGGATGAAGCGCAAATATCAAGGATATTCCACTAATTTCATGGAGTATAGAAGTTAAAACTTTAACCAACTGAGTATAATAAAGAATATATGAAACTGCAAATGAATTTTCACCCGCCATGCGGTAATCCACGTATACAGATCATTTCCACAATTTAATAAGGAATGAATACAAAGGATCATTCACCATGCATGTGGTAATCCACATAGACATGTTATTCCAACATAATAATAAAGAATGAAATAACAAAAGGATTCACCATGCGTGCGATAGACTGCACAGACAGGTTATTCCCAACAGAATAATAAATGATGAAACCAGGTCCAGCGTAAACGTACAGACATGATATTCTGACAAAATAATAAATAATGGAACCAGGTCCAGCGTAAAACGCACAGACAGGATATTCCGACAGAATAATAAATGCAAAATAATAAATAATGGAACTAGGTCAGGCGAAATTCGCACTGACAGGATATTCCAACATAATAATAAAGAATGGAATAATAGAAGAATTTCACCATGTATGCGGTACTTTGCATAAACAGGTTATTCCAACATAATAATAAAGAATGGAATAACAGAAGAAGATCACCATGTATGCGGTACTTCGCATAAATAGGTTATTCCAACATAATAATGAAGAATGGAATAACAACTCTTATGAGTATTGAAAGAAAACAATTCTCTTCATGAATACGAAAGAATAATACCCCTTACAGGTACAATAAATAATATCCCTTAACTCAAAAGAAGACTGAATACTGGAATAGTGAGGGAGCAGACTTCTCTTCTTCTTTCTCTCTATAGATTTCTCTCTATAATAATGGCTCTAAAGCTTTAGTGAATTGGTGAGAAATAAAGGAAGAATGAGCTTCTATTTATAGAAAAACATAGTTTCGATAATTGCACGTTTTAGGGCTCAAAATATTACAGTACAATACCTCCAACTTTTCTTTCATTTTTAATTCAGTCATCCAAGTATTATCAAACTTGCACCACCTCCCCTAATAGTAAATCATGTGAATCAATAGTAAATCATGTGACTCAATAGTTCTAAACATGTGAAAAAATTAATTACAATATAGTACCTCCATCTATACCTCCATTTTTAACTTAGTCATGCAAGTATCATCAATCTTGCACCAACTCCCCTAATAGTATAAGAATGTGATTCAATAGTACACACATGTGAACAAATAGTTATATGAGCATGTGAATTAGTAGCAATTAATTGCTCATTTACCCGATTAATTACCCGGTTGGTCAATATGAGCATGTGATTCAATAGTCTGTGTAAGACCCCAGCTTTTATAAATAAAGATGAATTTTTCTATAAATATTATTTTTGAATATTATGGAATAAATTTGATATAATGTTATAGTTGTGGGTAATATTTATAAATTTTGCAAAGTATGCAAGTTGTTATAAAATATTCGTTTTTGTCTGGGAATATTCTTTTGTTAGGGAATATTCGCATATGCAAATTTCAATCATTGGTGGACCCCATATGTTATTATCGGATTGAGAAAACGACAAAAATATTTTATAAAAATAACTACGGAGGTGTTACTGCTAAAAGCTGCTGAACTACCCTATGGTAAAAGTAATGAGATGTCTGGCGTGGTTGCATAGTAGCACACTCAGATTGATTATTGATGCTTACGTGAGAAGTCACTCATTTATGCTCAATTATTGCTCTGATAATTCACGTGATCATATCTCTTATATTATTGATTCATTTATTGTCACAAAGATTATCATCGTATAATATGTTATAGTATTAAATCAATAATTGAGACGACAAGTTATAAATGATTAATAATTTTTGAAAGATTAAATATGTGTTGATTAAAAATAAAATGATTTGTGGTAAGTTTGATTATTTTATGGGGGCTCATATATCATCATCTAAGAGTCTCTTCGTCAATAGTAATTACCTTCAATCAATAGTAATTACCCTTGTGAATAGTATTTACCATCGTCAATAGTAATTACCTTCGTCGAATAATAGTAATTACCCTTGTGAATAGTATTTACCTTCGTCAATAGTATTTACCTTCGTTAATAGTAATTACCTTTACCGGACGTCGAACCACTTGTCGCTTCACATTACAAAAGCGCCGAACCAATTGTCATTTCACATTACAAAAGCGCCAAACCACTTTTCTTTTCACATCATTAGTCGTCAAGCCACTTGCCTTTTCACACTAAGCGGTGCTAAGCTAGAAATCTTCTATAAATAAAGGCTTAGGGCTTCATTATTTTTCACGAATTCATTCAAGCTATAGAGAGAGAAAGTATAGAGAATAAGAGAGAAGAAGAAGAGTATTTTATTACTACTACTACTGCAGCAATATTCAATCTCCTACCAAATGTAAGGGTGTTATTCTTTCTTATTCATGAAGAGAACTGTTGTTATTCCATTTCTTATTATTCTGTTGGAATAACTTTGATATCTGTGCTACTACCTATACTTGGTGACATTCTTCTATTATTCTGTTGGAACATCCTGCTCAGATGTTTTACAATTTGACCGGTTCCGCTCTTTATTATTATTCATTTGGAACATCCATGCATGTGTGTTTTTACGCCGACCGGTTCCATTCTTTATTATTCTGTTGGAATATCCTGTCTGTGCGTTTTACGCCGGACCTGGTTCCGTTATTTATTATTCTGTTGGAATAACCCGTCTGATACCTATCGCATGCATGGTGATTTCTTTTGTTATTCTATTCTTTATTATACCCAAATAAGTTAAAAACTTTGACTTCTATACTCCATGAAATTAGTGGAATATCCTTGATATTTGCATTTCATCCAAAGATCTTTTCATGGAAATATTCTTCCGATCATTCTTGAATTTTACTCTACAAAACAATGATCATGTTGATAATTTGGGCGTTAATAATTCTGGATAAAATAATTCTTGAACTTGTTTTATTGAATTCTTATATCATTGTCATCATCCTCATGTTTATATTATGTTGAAAGTCATCTCGTGGCACATGTAGTGCATAGATGGACTTGGTATGATTATGACCAGAGACTATTGAGTGTAATCATAACCGTAATGTTACAAATGATGTGATAAAAATCCTCGATTAGTAGTAGTGCATTGGTGGACAGTTGTTGGCATGATCATGACCATTAATGAATACACAAATATTCTTGGCGCGTAGTGCATGAATAATTGTGGTCGTGATACTAAAGAATATCCTTGGCCGTAGTGCAGGGGTGATTCGATGATGTGGAATATTTATTAAAGCCGAGTCTCAAATTATAACAAAGATGAAAACCTTTTAAAACCTAAAAGATAGTAGACTTTTATTTTCTACTTGACTCTTTTAATGGATTGCTTATTCCACTGCAGCTTAAACCGGTTGTCATTGTATTTTATCGGTTTAACATTGTTGAAGACTATTGATAATTTATTCTCGCATTATCTTAGTCATAATATTTCTTCTTTGGGCTAGTTGAGCTCACCCTTTCTTTCACCGTTTCTCTCTTGAAATGAGAATATAAATTTGGGACGAGTCGGGGAAACGAGTGATGGTCCCAAGATAGCATTAGTAGTCCTCACTATTCGTGAAATAGTGTGATAATAATTGTAATGAAGACTTTTTTTTGAGTTTGTATAATATCTAGTAGATTTATATTTGTATTTAAACTCACGCTTTATGTCGTATGTATACCACAGCTTATGTTAATAAGTTGTATTTAAATTACACCATGTAAGTGGCGACCCAAGATGGGTGATGTATACCTAATTTTGGGGGCGTCACGGTTGATATCGAGCTTAGGATATGATCCTGGCTAAGATGTGAGAATAGTACTAGGAGGGGAGAGACGGAATACCTTCGCTAGTATGACCTACCTAAGTTTATGTGCTATTTTATTGGTTGGTCGGGAAGATAGGGATAATTTGTTACATGTCAATTAACCTTTTGTTTTGTGGCGATGATCTCGAAAATGACATATGAGAATGTTGAGAATAGCAATGGAGCGCAGCGATCGTTGATTCACCACATATCAATAATCGGGATAATGTGGATCGAGAAGGCGACAATCCTCATGCAAACAACAACAACACCGACCAAATGATGAATGATCAAATGTTCGAGAGGCTTTATGCAATTTATGCAACAAAGAAAGAGAGCTACTCTGTCCAAAACGTAGTTGAAACACGGAAAACTCTCGGGCGGTCACCGCTAAACAATTCAAGGAGCCGGGACCACCGGAGTTTAAGGGTGAGCCAAAACCACTTCAGCGAAGCATGGATAAAGCAGATTACCAAGATATTTGATGTCTTGGGATGCTCCGAGGAGCAAAGGTTCCCTTCTAGCCTTTATGTTGCTTGCGGAGAGGATTCTTGGTGGGAATCGGTAAAAGCGTACTCAACTTCATTCTTGAAGATATCTTGGGAGAAGTTCCAGAGTCGTTTCAACGACAAATACTTTCCCGAAAGTATTCGCATACGAAGGAGGTGGAGTTTATCAAGTTGGAACAAAACAATATGACCGTGTCGCAATACTAGGCAAAATTTGCGGAGTTATCACGGTTTGCGTCCCACTGTGTGGATAATGAAGAGAGAATGGCGCAAATGTTTTTAAGAGGTTTGAAGTCGGAGATACGTCCAACATCTTATTTCTCATAAACCGTGTTTTTATTCGGATGTTGTAAATAGGGCTCGATTAGTGGAGGAGCGATAACGAGTCAACGAACTAAAAAGAAAGTAAGCCGGCAAAATTATAATACCAAATGTAGAGAGTAGTCATCAAAGCGGTGACAACAAGCGTGGAGGGAATCAACAGGCGGATATGGTAACCACTTGGTGGTAATCGGGACCAAAACAATAAGAATGGACATTTCAAGAAACGGAGATTCAACAATGATGGAAAGACGTCCAAAGACCAAAGACCCATTGTTAAGGAAGGAGAAAGACCACCTATCATATGCTTCAAATGCGGAGGAGAGGGACACATCGATCAAATCTGCGTCATGTAGTCAAAGCATGTTATAATTGTGGAAGAGAAGGTCACTTAGCTCGATTTTGTCGCCATCAAGACAAATTCACTAGGATGGAGGCACCAAAGGCCATCCTGGAAAATTCAAAACCGTGAGTCTAAGGGAGAGCGTTTGTTGTGACCTCCCAAAGAGCAAGGAATCCGAATGAGGTCATCACGGGTAAGCTTATCATAAACTCTAATGAAGTCTATACTTTATTTGATACTGGGTTCTACCTGCTCTTTTATTTCTCCTACTTGCGCCATCGATTAAATTTTACTCCGGAGAAATTAGACTTTGACTTATCTGTGGAAACTCCGTTAGGAGAAACCTTCATTACATCCACTCGCTTATAAGTCTTGTTTGGTTCAAATCGGTACCCTCACATTACCCGTCGATCTTATTTCATTAAAAATACTTGCATTTGACGTGATTCTAGGGATTGATTGGTTAACTACTTATCATGCAAAAATGATTGTTTTCGTAAGGTTGTTAGCTTTCATATTCCTAATCAACCTATTATGCTAATTCAAACGACCAAAACCATTAAAATCAATCACTACTCATCTCAAGCCATAAAGCTATTCGTTTATTGAAAAGCGGATGTCAAGCTTTCTTAGCTCATGTCACGATTTAAACAAAAATACGTTAGTTTTGAACGATATTTCTATTGTTAATAAATTTCTGACGTATTCCCAAGAACTTCCCCGCCTACCCCTGTAGGCGTGAAATTGAATTTTGTATCGACCTTGAACCCTAAGACAAAACCTATTTCCAAAGCCCCATATCGAATGGCTCTATTGAACTTTAGGAGTTAAAGACCCAACTGCAGGAATTGTTAGACATTGGCTTTATTAAATCCTAGTACTTCTCCTCGGGGTGCTCTGTTACTATTCGTGAAGAAGAAAGATGGGAGTATGCGACTTTGTATTGATTATCGGGGAGTTGAATCATGTCACCATCAAAAATAGGTATCCATTGCCACGTATTGATGACTGTTTGACCAACTTGCAAGGAGCAAAATTCTTTTCAAAGATTGATCTTCGTTTGGATATCACCAATTGAAGATTAGAACCGATATTCCAAAGACGGCTTTCGAAACTCGATGCGGGTATTATGAATTCTAGTCATGTCCTTTGGATTGACTAATGCTCCTATTTGCCTTCATGGATATGATGAACCGAGTATTCAAGGAATATTTAGATCACTTTGTGGTTGTCTTTATTGATGACATCCTTATTTATTCCAAAAGCCGTGAAGATCATGAGCAACACTTGAGGTCGACACTCCAAAAGCTTCGTGAATATAAGCTTTATGCCAAGTTGAAGAAATGTGAGTTACGGCAAGAAGAAGTAGCATTCCTTGGGCACGTGGTATCAAGTCATGGAATATCCGTTGACCCAACAAAGATTGAAGCTATTCAAAGTCGAATAACCTAAATCGATGACCGAAGTCGTAGCTTTCTCGGTTTAATGGTTATTATCGGAGATTCGTGGAATGATTTTCTCGAATCGCTACTCCATCGACTCAAATGACTTTTGAAAGATACAAAGTTCGGGTTGGAGCGAAGAATGTGAGAAGAGTTTTCAAGAACTCAAGAGGAGACTTATTTCAAAGATCTCGCTTACGGCTAATACCATCCTGCCTCGGAGGGATTGTCATCTCACGGTGATGCTTGAGCAAAGGGTTGGGATGTGTTCTTATGCAACAAGGAAAAGTTATAGCTTATGCCTCGCGACAACTCAAAGAATATGAGAGGAATTATCCTACTCATGATCTAGAGTTAGCAAATTGTTGTCTTCAGACTTAAAATTTGGAGGCATTACTTGTATGGGGAGAAAGTGGAGATCTTTACGGATCATAAAAGCCTCAAATATTTCTTCACTCAAAAGGAACTCAACATGCGACAACGACGTTGGCTTGAATCAATGAAAGATTATGATCATACCATCCAATACCATCCTGGAAAAGAGAACGTGGTAGGTGACGCGCATTGAGTAGAAAATCATATGCAAGTACGAAAAGTGCGATATTGTCAACGCAAATGCTCATTTTGTGTGACTTGCAAAGGATGGAGATAGAGCTAAAGACTCAGGGGACGCGTGTGATGATAGCGAGTATACTGAGTAGAACCGACTTTAATCGATAAAGTTAAAGCCGCTTTCTGAAGCTACGGACACTGGAGTGATGCGTATGAGGAAGAAAGTGCAAGAAGGTGCTATCTTAGGAAGCAAGAATCGATGAAGAAGGAATACTTGAGTCAACTCCGGACTTTGTGTTCCTAACGACCACGATTTAAAGTATAATATCATGATGGAGGCGCACAACACACCATTTGCAATCCATCTCGGGAGTACCAAAATGTATCATGATATTAATAATACATTTTGGTGGAGCAATATGAAGAGAGAGATAAGCTTGCTTATATCTCAAGGTGTCTAACTTGTCAACGAGTTAAAGCGGAGCATCAAGTACCAAAAGGTCCATTGCAACCACTTGAAATTCCTGAATGGAAGTGGGAGCACATTACCATGGATTTCATTCACGGCCTTCCTAAGGTTTCTCAAGGCATTGATGCAATTTGGGTCATTGTTGATAGATTGACCAAGTCTCGCTCATTTCTTACCGACACGAGAAACTTATACACTTGAACGTCTTGCTCAGTATGTATATAAACGAGATTGTAAGATGAAGCGCATGGTATCTTCATTATCCATAGTTTCCGATCGAGACCCAAGATTCACTTCACGATTTTGGGTTAGTTTACAAAAAGCTATGGGCACAGACTTACGATTTAGCTCGGCATATCATCCTCGGATGGACGGACAATGGAGAGGACTATTCAAACTCTTGAAGATCTATTAAGACTCGTGTCCTTGATTTCAAGGAGTTGGGACAAGTTCTTACCATTGGTGGAGTTTTCCTATAACAACAGCTTATCAAGCAAGTATTGACATGGCTCCATTCAAGCATTGTATGGAAGAAAGTGTCGTTCTCCAAGATCTTTGGGATGAGGTGGGTGAAGCAACGTTGTTGGGACCGGAGTTGAAATACGTATGACTACGGAAAAGATTCAAACGATCCGACAATGTATAAAAACCTCATAAAATCGACAAAGAGTTATCTTGATCTTCATCGAAAGGACGTGGAATTCGATATAGGAGATCATGTGTTGTTAAGAGTTGCTCCATGGAAAGGAGTTACAAGATTTGGAAAGAGAGAAAACTTAATCCTCGATTCATCGGTCCATTTTAATCCTCGATCGAGTAGGAATCGTAGCTATAGACTCGCTTTTCTGCCAAATATGTCTCGTGTTCATAACGTTTTCACATATCTATGTTACGTAAATATGTGAAAGACCCGAACCATATTATTGAGTTAGAACCGGATTTAAAAATAGCGAAAAGATTTGACGTATGAAGAGGTTCCCTGTTCAAATTTTGGATAAGAAGGAACATATTCTACGCTCCAAGTTATACCTCAAGTTAAAGTTTTGTGGAGGAACCACGATGTTGAGGAAATGACTTGGGAGTTAGAATCAAAAATGAAATCAAGGTATCCTTACCTCTTCGACATACCGTGCAGTGCATACCCTAATTTCGAGGTGAAATTTCATAAGAAGGGGAGGTTGTAAGACCCGAAATTTTTATAAATAAAGATGAATTTTTCTATAAATATTATTTTTGAATATTATGGAATAAATTTGATATAATGTTATAGTTGTGGGTAATATTTATAAATTTTGCAAAAGTATGCAAGTTGTTATAAAATATTCGTTTAGTCGGGAATATTCTTTTTGTTAGGAATATTACATATAACAAATTTCAATCATTGGTGGACCCCATGAATGTAATTATTAGTTTGGATTGAGAAAACGCAAAAATATTTTATAAAAATAACGGCGGAGGTGTTACTGTTAAAAGCTGTTGAACTACCCTTGGTAAAAGTACGAGAATACGCGTGGGTTGCGTAAGTAGCACACCAGTATTGATTATTGATGCTTACGTGAGAAGTCACTCACTTATGCTCAATTATTTCTACATGAATTGTCGTGCATCATATCTCTTATATTATTGATTCAATTATTGTCACAAGATATCATCATATAATATGTTATAGTATTAAATCAATAATTGAGACGACAAGTTATAAATGATTAATAATTGTTGAAAGATTAAATATGTGTTGATGAAAAAAAAAATGATTTGTGGTAAGTTTGATTATTTTACTGGGGCTCATATGTCATCATCTAAGAGTCTCTTCGTCGATAGTAATTACCTTCGTCAATAGTAATTACCCTTGTGAATAGTATTTACCTTCGCTCGATAGTAATTACCTTCATCAATAGTAATTACCCTTGTGAATAGTATTTACCTTCAATCGATAGTATTTACCTTCGTTAATAGTAATTACCTTTACCAGACGTCGAACCACTTGTCGTTTCACATTACAAAGTCGAACCAATTGTCGCTTCACATTACTGAAAGGCAAACCACTTTTCTTTTCACATCATTAGTCGACAAAGCCACTTGCCTTTTCACACGGCGGTGCTAAGCTAGAAATCTTCTATAAATAGAGGCCTAGGGCTTCATTATTTTCACGAATTCATTCAAGCTATAGAGAGAGAAAGTATAGAGAGAATAAGAGAGAAGAAGAAGAGTATTTTGTTACTACACCGCTATGCGAGATTCAATCTCCTACCAAATGTAAGGGGTGTTATTCTTTCTTATTCATGAAGAGCTGTTGTTATTCCATTGCTTATTATTCATTGGAATAACTTTTGTGATCGCGATTTTACCTATACTTGGTGACATTCTTCTATTATTCCATTGGAACATCATATACATGTTTTACACCTGGACTGGTTCCGCTTTTTATTATTATTCTTCATTGGAACATCCATGCATGTGTTTTTCGCCGGACTGGTTCCATTCTTTATTATTACATTTGGAACATCCTGCGTTACATGCGTTTTACGCTTTGGGACTGGTTCCGTTATTTATTATTCTCATTGGAATAACTCACTGCTGCAAGCGGTCTATCGCATGCATGGTGATTTCTTTTGTTATTCTATTCTTTATTATACCCAGGTTGGTTAAAACTTTGACTTCTATACTCCATGAAATTAGTGGAATATCCTTGATATTTGCATTTCATCCAAATCTTTTCATGGAAATATTCTTACGATCATTCTTGAATTTTACTCTACAAAACAAAGATTATCGTTGATAATTTGGGCGTTAATAATTCTGGATAAAATAATTCTTGAACTTGTTTTATTGAATTCTTATATCATTGTCATCATCCTCATGTTTATATTATGTTGAAAGTCATCTGTGGCTTTGTAGTGCATAGATGGACTTGGTATGATTATGACCGAGAGACTATTCGGTGTAATCATGGTAGTAATGTTACAAATGATGTGATAAAAATCCTCGATGGTAGTAGTGCATTGGTGGGCGATTGTTGGTATGATCATGACCATTAATGAATACACAAATATTCTTGGCCAGTAGTGCATGAATAATTGTGGTCGTGATACTAAAAGAATATCCTTGGCAGAAAAGTGCGGGGTGATTCGATGATGTGGAATATTTATTAAAGTTTGAGTCTCAAATATATAATGATGATGAAAACCTTTTAAAACCTAAAAGATAGTAGACTTTATTTTCTACTTGACTCTTTTAATGGATTGCTTATTCCGCTGCAGTTAAACTGGTTGTCTATTGTATTTTATCAGTTTAACATTGTTGAAGACTATTGATAATTTATTCTGCATTATCTTAGTCATAATATTTCTTACTGGGCTAGTTGAGCTCACCCTTTCTTTCACTGTTCTCTTCAGAAAATGAGAATATAGCTGGGACGAGTCGGGGAAACGAGTGATGGTCCTGAAGATAGCATTAGTAGTCCTCACTATTCTGTGAAATAGTGTGATAATAATTGTAATGAGGACTTTTTTTTTTGAGTTTGTATAATATCTAGTAGACGATATTTGTATTTAAACTCACAGTTTATGTCGTATTGTACACGACAGTTATGTTAATAAGTTGTATTTAAATTCTGTACCATGTAAGTGGCGACCCAAGATGGGTGATGTATACCTAATTTTGGGGGCGTCACAGTCTGCTGCATTTCTATTCCAGTATCTAACTTTATTCTAAGGTAAGGGATATTATTTGTTGTACCTGTAAGGGGTATTATTTCTTTTGTATTCATGAAGAGAACTTCTGTTATTCCATTCTTTATTATTATGCTGAAATAGCCTGTTTATGCGAAGTACCGCATACATGGTGAACTTCTTATGTTATTCCATTCTTTATTATTATGTTGGAATAACCTGTATATGCAAAATACTGTATACATGGTGAAATTCTTCTATTATTCCAATCTTTACTATTACGTAATATCCCGCATGCGCATGCGTTTCTGGGACCGTCGGTTCCATTATTTATTATTCTATCGGAATATCCTTTCTGTGCATTTACGCCGGACCTGGTTCCATTATTTATTATTCTGTTGGAATATCCATTCGGTGCGAATTTCGCATGACCTGGTTCCGTTCTTTATTATTCTGTTGGAATATCCTCGCTTGCCAAGTGCGGATCACACGACTTCGCTTGCTTCTTTATTTTTCTCATTGGGAATAACTTTTATGCATGCGGTCTCTATCGCATGCATGGTGAATCCTTCTGTTATTTCATTCTTTATTATTCTGTTGGAATAACATGTCTATGTGAATTACCACATTCATGGTGAATGATCCTTTGTATTCATTCTTTATTAAATTGTGGAAATGATCTGTTTACGTTGATTATGATGAGAGTCATAATAAAAGCATTGGACTGATGAAAATCATGGGAATATGTGGTATTAGTAAGTGTTATTGTAAGACCCCAACTTATTATTAATGAAATTTAATTTTCTATTTTGAAATAATAAGGGTTGATTTGATTAATGTGGATAGTTATGGGTAAAATATGCAAAAATTTCAAAATAAGCAAGTGGTTATAAAATATTCATTGTTGTCGGAGAATATTCATTGGGTCGTGGAATATTCTTAGCCGCTTCGGGAATATTCGTATGCGACGGTATAGATCTTTTATGGGCCCCATAACTGAAAGCGATTGGATGAAGAAAAGCGATAAATATAAGTTGTTTAAAAATAACTTGGCGTAGTTGTTATCAATTATCTTTTAAAATACTCGGTGGTTAAAACACAAGAAGATTACGGTATTGCACCAATTATTGATTCTTACGTAAAAGGCACTACTCAATAATGGTTATAGTAATTCTTTATTCGATTATTTTATTGATTTAATAATTGTTTGCGTTGATATTTTATATTCATTGTTGTTTCAATAATTGTCATTACACAAAGTATTTTTCATTATTGAAGCAATAATTCATATTATCTGAATAATATTATTAGATAACATTATTGGCAATGTCTAGAAAGTTACATCTAAGGAGAGGTTTGGTCACCTAATCATGCGCGAAGAAGAGAGAAATTCTTATTGGAAAGCCCCTCTTTCCCTGAACCTACTTTCAATGTCGATATTGTGATTCTATAATATTATTTGTGAATAATTAATTATTGATTCATATGATGAGGAAAATATTGATTTTATGTGGATATAGATGGAGAAAATTTTTAATGTGACAATTGTTGAAAATTGAAATTTTATCTTTTTCGATAAAATAATTCGTTTAAATATATTATTATATTTTAATAATATAATAATGGTGATATTTTTACAACGAATGTGGGATATATGAGTATATCGAGGAGGAAGAGTATTTTTGTTGCAATAAAAGTTTAAAACATGTTAAACATGTCGGTGGACCCCATTTATTGGTCAAATTTGATTATAAATTGTAAAAATCGCCTGCTTGTGGATTTCACCAATTTCATTTGGAATTTGGAAAACTTTTTCTTACGAAAAGTTGTAGAGAATTGAATTTCCTATAAAAATCGTAAGATTAGAATTTTTTTGATAAAAGGGCTATTTATTGTGAATTATTGAAGTTCCGAAGCTTCGAAATAATTGATTTTTGGAAGTTTTAATTATTATTTTAAAGAAAAACGTTTTTTTTTGCATTTAAGTGGGCTAACATGTGATATTAATTGCTAAAATCAGATCTTCAAAGATGGGCTAAGGAAATTTATAATATATATTAATATTTTATTAAATTTTCTACTTTGGTGTTCTAAGCATTTTCCTATAAATAGGGTGCTTAGGTTAGAATTGAAAATCACACCGTAAATCCAAGTTTTCTCTCTATATTATCGGCGTATTCTTGTGAGTATTTTGAGTATACTTTGAGTATTGTTAGACGGTGCAAGTTCCTTTCAAAGACTATATACCCGTATTCCAAATTAAAGTACTAATCTTTCGAGGTAAGGGATATTATTTTTTTCAGAATGATATTATTTCTTCAATATCATTATGTTGAAATATTGATCTGAAATTTTATCAAATTTGGAACTTTTGGTGTCTGAGTTACTATTCACGATATCTGGACTATTCACGATATCGACACTTATTCACGTATACGACCTTTATTCACGAATCTGACACTATTCATCGAAAAATGAAAAATTTTCTTTTCGTCCAAAATATCTATTCTGGATACTAGCTTTGATTGTATCCATGTTTTGATCATTCTTGAATTTTACACCACTGTAATTATTTTTGAGGTATTTTTGGACGTGGATAAAACAAAGTACGAATCCTTAATCCTTAATCCTTGTCATTTTGTTTCACTGGATTCGTTTCTTTAAAAATATTTTTCATCATCTTCAGTCTTAAATGATGATATTATGGAATATCTTTGGCCTGTAGTGCAAAGATGAATGATTTCTGAAGAATATCTTTGGCCGTAGTGCAAAGATGAACAGGTGTTTAGATGAACATGACCAACTGATGAATATCTTTGGCCTGTAGTGCAAAGATGAATATTTAATTCGGATATATATTGATTGATGTTACGAGGATAAAAGATAGATTTATGAACTTTTAAATTCATACATAGAAGATAGTAGTTTGCATTCTCTACTTAACTCTTCTAATGAATTATTATTTCATTGCGAATATTGATTTAAAATTTGTTGTCTATTGTATTCTATTAGATTTTTCCTGTTGAAGACTAACGATAATTTGTTGTATATTATCTTAGTCATAATATTCTTTACCGGGCTAGTTGAGCTCACCTTTTCCTTTTTGTTCCATTTTTCTTCTCGTGAGGCGAGAATATAACTTGAGTACTGAGTCGGGGTATGGAATGAAGGTTCTAGAGAGAGTTGTTTAGTAGTCCTCACCATTTTTGTAAAATAATGTATCAATAAATGTGATGAGGATTTATTTGAGTATAGATATTGTCTAGAAGATAATATTTGTATTCAAACTCACAGTTTTACTGTTGTAATAATAAAGTTGTAGTTGTTTCTGTACCATGTATTGACAACTCAGAATGGGTGATGTATACATATTTTGGGGGCGTCACAGTTATGATGAGTTATGTTGGTTATTATGTGAAAACAATGAAAGTTTCTTAGAAATCACAAAGGGTTTAAAAATCAGATTTTGGTGAAAACGGAACATGAAATTCAATTGACCATATCTCATATTATATTTCAAATTTTTGAGTGTGGTCAAGTTCTAGAGTTAGATCTATGAGTTTTATAACTTATCCAAGTAGAATCACTGGAAAAGGTGTTGTAGATTTTCGTGTGGACTATTTTTAGCAAAGGAGTCCAAAGCTGCAAAAGAGGAAAATGCTACTGCCCAGAAACTTAAAGGGGCTATTTCAGCCACTTAAATTATGAGAAAAATTCTGGTCATTTGGGACATGAAAGTATATGGTATAAAGAACATCCTGTCCAAAAATGAGCTCATTCTGACTAAAAATGAGCAAGTTATGACCATTTCAATATTTAGGTTTTTTCGACGAAAAATGCTATAACCGGAGTTCTATAACTCCGATGACCATGAAATTTAAACTGGAAGCTCATGTTAACATGTGTAAGATCCTGCCAAGATTTGGGAATTTCTGGAGTTAAACTTTAAGATCCTGCCAAGATTTGGGAATTTCTGGAGTTAAACTTGAGGTAGCTAATTTCTTAAGGAATTAATTAGAAATTGATTTTTGAAAAATAGTAAATGAATTTTAAAAATTTTGAGAAAAATATATGTTCATATTGGGACTATATTCTTCTAAATCCCAGAAAAGAAATATTTTTCGAACTGATTTGGTATTTTTCATGAAAATAGTTTAGTTACGAACATATGAGTTAAATATGTTATGTGAAGTAACAAAGTTGGAAAATAGGATTTTATGGCTTGGAAATCCTATATAAGGTATATGTAGATTTTTGATAAGGAATTTGATCATTGGTGATGAAATCTTAAGAGTATGACATTTTGAATGATTAAATGCATTATTTGGTAAAGTATAAACAATTGAAATAAATTATTTATAAGTTTAAGATTTGATTAAAATATTATTATGATATTAATAATATTAGATTATGAATTTATTATGTGATCGATAATATTTGGATAAATTTAAAGTCTTTAATATTTATCCTTGTTTTCGATTGATTAATGTTTATATCATTGTCATCATCCTCATGCTTATATGGTGATAAAAGTTATCTTGGCTTACGTGCAAAGATGGACCGGGATTATCAATTATATATCTTTGGCTTACGTGGAAAGATGGACCGTGTTGGTTGTTGGTTTTATAGTTGTATATCTTTGGCTTACGTGCGAGATGAACTTGGTATGATTATGACTAGGATTATTCAAAGATAGTCATGATCATTGATGATTTAATGAATATCCTTGGCCGTAGTACGAGAATGATTCGAAGATGTGGTTTATTTATTAAGTTGAGTCTCAGCGATAAAAATTGATGAAAAACCTTTTTAAATCATAGAAGATAGTAGATTTTATTCTCTACTTGACTTTTCTAATGGATTGTTTGTTCCACTGCAGTTAAACTTGATGTCTATTGTATTTTATCAGTTTAACATTATTGAAGACTAATGATAATTTATTCTGCATTATCTTAGTCATAATATTTCTTACTGGGCTAGTTGAGCTCATCCTTTCTTTCACTGTTCTATTCAGAAAATGAGAACGTAGCCGGAACTAGTCGAGGAACAGAGTGACGGTCCAGATGATAGCATTAGTAGTCCTCACTATTCTGTTAAATAGTGTGACAATAAATGTAATGAGGACTCCATTGGGTGTGGATATTGTCTAGATGACAATATTCTTATTAAAATTCTCAGTTTATGTTTCGTCGTATTTTACACGACAGTTGTATTATTAAGTTAAATTTGAATTCTGTACCATGTATCTGGCGACTCAAGATGGGTGATGAATACCTATTTTTGGGGGCGTCACAGACGTGGCGAATATTGAACTTAATCCCAAAAATTATGTTGCTACCATGATTCGAACTCTTGACCTCTAGCTAAAAACTTGGAACCAATAACCAACTGAGCAAAGAAACCTAGTTGCTAAAATTTTAAAAGGATTAATATTTATAAGTGAACAAATCATTTCCCCCAAATTAAAATAAATCCCCTATCCTTAGATCTGTTATATACATATAGGACTGAGCAAAAAATGGGTATAACCGAATTACCGAACCGTACCGAAATAAATTAACCAAAATTTTCTGATAATTCGATTATTCTCAATATTTCGGTTATATCCGAATTTTTTTACGATTTTTGGTTAGGTTGTACGGGTATCATTTTTGGGTTATTCGGTTAAATCGAATAACCGAACAACACTTTACTAACTTGAAAATTCTCACTTCTTAGCAGTCAAGATTCAAGGTCAAGCAACTCATTAGTCATTACTCACTCAGCAGCACTCACAGGTCACAACGTGCACTCACAACTCAGATTCTGTTTTCCATCCGCTCCGCTTAGATTCGAACTCTTAGTCTCAGACCTCAGGGCTCACCGCCACCGGCTCAGTCTCACTCTCTCTCACTCAGATCAAATCTCGACTGTCTCGTCTAGTCATCTACTCGTCTTCTCGAACTCTCAAAGCCAGAGTCTCAGATCTGAGATCTCTCATCTCTCAAGCCTCAAGTCTCGATGTAAGACCCCAACTTATTATTAATGAAATTTAATTTTCTCTATTTATTATTTTGAAATAGTAAGGGTTGATGTGATTAATGTGGATAGTTAGGGGTAAAATACGCAAATATTTCAAAATAAGCAAGTGGTTCTAAAATATTCATTGTTATCGGGAAATAATCGTTTGGTCGTGGAATATTCAGATCTTTTGGAATATTCGTATGACAACGCCAGCAACGACATGTGTGGGCCCCATAACGGCGATTGGATGAAGAAAACGAAAAATATAAGTTGGTTAAAAATAATCGGCAGTAGTTATTACCAATTAATCTTCGTTAAAATACTCGGTGGTTAAAACACACAGAAGAGCATGCGGTATTGCACCAATTATTGATTCTTACGTAAGAAGGCACTACTCAATAATGGTTACAGAAATTACTGCTCAAAGATTTTATTGAGTTAATAATTGTCATGCGTTGATATTTTATATTCTTTGTTGTTTCAATAATTGTCATTACACAATATTTTCATTATCGAAGCAATAATTCATATTATCTGAATAATATTATTAGATAACATTATTGGCAATGTCTAGAAAGTTCTGCTCTAAGGAGAGGTTTGGTCACCTAATTGCGCACCAAGAAGGAGAAATTCTTATTGAAAGCCCCTCTTCCTGGGACCGCGCACAGTTGTCGATATTGTGATTACGTAATATTATTTGTGAATAATTAATTATTGATTCATATGATGAGTAAAATATTAATTTTATGTGGATATAGATGGAGAAAATTTTAATGTGACAATTGTTGAAAATTGAAATTTTATCTTTTTCTCGATAAAATAATTCGTTTAAATATATTATTATATTTTAATAATATAATAATGGTGATATTTTTACAACGAATGTGGGATATATGAGTATACGAGGAGGAAGAGTATTTTTGTTACAATAAATGTTTAAAACATGTTAAACATGCTCGGTGGACCCCATTTATTGACCGAAATTTGATTATAAATTTGTAAAATTGTCCGTTTGTGGATTTCTGGTCAATTTCATTTGGAATTCGGAAAACTTTCTTACGCAAAAGTGTAGAGAATTGAATTTCCTATAAAAAATCGCGAGATTCAATTTTTCCTGATAAAGGGCTATTTATTGTGAATTATTAAAATTCAAGCTCAAAATAATTGATTTTTGGAAGTTTTAATTATTATTTTAAAGAAAAACATTTTTTGCATTTAAGTGGGCTAAAATGTGATATTAATTGCTGAAATCAGATCTTCAAAGATGGGCTAAGAAATTTATAATATATATTAATATTTTATTAAATTTTCTGCTTTGGTGTTCTAAAGCATTTTCCTATAAATAGGGTGCTTAGGTTAGAATTGAAAATCACACCGTAAAATCAAGTTTTCTCTCTATATTATCGAATGTATTCTTGTGAGTATTTTGAGTATACTTTGAGTATTGTTAGACGGTGCAAGTTCCCTTCAAAGACTATACCCTAGATTCCAAATTAGAAGTACTAATCTTTCGAGGTAAGGATGTTATTTTCTTCTCAAATGATATTATTTCTTCAATATCATTATCTTTGAAATATTGGTTGGAACTTTTATCAAATTTGGAACTTTTTCATGCTCTGGTTACTATTCATGAGTTACTATTCATGAGTTACTATTCACGAGTTACTATTCACGAGTACTATTCATGAAGCGTGAAGATGTTTTTGTGGAATTTCTATCTTTTGGTGTCGGAGTTACTATTCACGTATACGGCACTATTCACCGAAAAATAAAATTTCTTCTTTTCGTCCAAAATATCTATTCTGGATACTAGCTTTGATTGTATCCATGTTTTGATCATTCTTGAATTTTACACCACTATGATTATTTTTGAGGTATTTTTGGACATGGATAAAACAAAGTACGAATCCTTAATCCTTAATCCTTGTCATTTTGTTTCACTGGATTCGCTTCTTTAAAAATATGTTTCATCATCCTCAGTCTTAAATGATGATATTATTGAATATCTTTGGCTGTAGTGCAAAGATGAATGATTTCTTGATGAATATCTTTGGCCTGTAGTGCAAAGATGAACAGTGTTTTAGATGAACATGACTAATCGATGAATATCTTTGGCTTGTAGTGCAAAGATGAATATTTGATTCCGGATGTATATTGATTGATGTTACAGAGGATAAAAGATAGATTTATGAACTTTTAAATTCATACATGTAAGATAGTAGTTTGCATTCTCTACTTAACTCTTCTAATGAATTATTATTTCATTGCGAATATTGATTTAAAATTTGTTGTCTATTGTATTCTATTAGATTTTTCCCTGTTGAAGACTAACGGTAATTTGTTGTATATTATCTTAGTCATAATATTCTTTTACTCGGGCTAGTTGAGCTCACCCTTTCCTTTTTGTTCCATTTTTCTTCTCGTGAGGCGAGAATATAAGCGAGTACGAGCCTGGGTATGGAATGAAGGTTTTAGAAAGGATTGTTTAGTAGTCCTCACCATTTTGTAAAATAATGTATCAATAAATGTGATGAGGATTTATTTGAGTATAGATATTGTCTAGAAGATAATATTTGTATTCAAACTCACAGTTTTCTCGTTGTAATAATAAAGTTGTAGTTGTTTACGCACCATGTATTGACAACTCGTAATAAGTGATGTATACCTATTTTGGGGGCGCCACGGTTGGTATCGAGCTTAGGGATATGATCTCTGGCGGAGATCGGGAATAGAACTAGGAGGAGAGCAGTAAATCCTTCGCTAGTGTGTCCTACCTAAGCTTATTTTTTTAGTTAGTCAAGATATATAGGGATATTATGTGATATATTGATTTCCTTAATTAACCCTTGTTTTATGATGATGTTTGAGAATGTCGATCGAGAATATTAACAATGGAAATGAGACCGTGGAGACGCCTCAGTACTCACCAACGAGGAGAACGTGCAACAGTCGGCAATGTTCCTCCGAAGAACAACACCAATCGAAAGCGTATGATGAACGAGGGGATGTTTAGAAGCTTTTTACAGTTCATGCAAAAAATCGACGAGGGAGACTCGTGTTCAAAATCTGAGGAGGAAATGATAGCAATTCACGGGTTGTCACACCAAAGCAGCTCAAAGAGTTGGGACCACCGAATTTAAGGGAAAGCGGATCCGATCATGGCGTAAACATGGGTCAAGCAAATTACCAAGATATTCGATGTCTTGGGATGCACGGAGAACGAAGGTTCCATTCGCCACCTTTATGTTCCGTGGCGGTGCGTACATCGGGTGGAGTCTCATGAAGCGTACCATCCATCCAAACCGCACTCAAAGATGTCTTGGAAGACGTTTGAAAACTATTTAATGACAAATACTTTCACGAAAGTGTTCGTCATATGAAGGAAGTGGAGTTTATTAGGACCGAGCGAACAACAACACGACGGTGTCTCAATGCGAGGCAAAGTTTGCAGAGTTATCCAGTTTTGCACCTCATTTGGTGGAGAATGAGGAACGTATGACGCGGATGTTTCTTAGAGGTTTTGAAACCCTAATACGCCGATATCTCATTTCTCATAAATTTTCTCTATTCGGATGTTGTAAATGTGGCTCAATTATTAGAGCGAGATAACGAGTACGGTCCAACTGAGTGACCACAACCGTGATCGTATCGAGATAGCGATCAATGTAATAATGATAACCAAATGGGAAAAGAAAACAGACGGACAAAAATGGTAACCACTCTGGTGGTAATCATGCATATGAAAAATGAAGAAGCGAGTCAGAGGAGATTTTAAAAGAGGAGATTTAACAACGACCATATGAAGACGACAGCCAGTCTTAGAAGAATCGGTTCTAAGGGAGGAGAACGACCACCGGCCATATGCTATAAATGCGGGAAAGAGGGACATATCAGTCCAAACTGCCCACAACACTTCAAGGTATGCTATAATTGTGGAAAGGAAGGACATATCGCTCGAGATTGTACGCAGAGCGAAACCTAGTTCAATGGGGCGGTGACTCAAAAGATCGTCCCGAAAAAGTCAAAGTCAACGATTCCGGAAGAGCGTTTGTTGTGGATCGTCAAAATGCGAGGAACCCAAACGAGGTGATCTACGGGTAAGCTATTTATAAATTCTTGCAAAGTTTATACCTTACATGATACCGGTGCTACCCATTCATTTATCTCTCTGCATGTGCTCAACGCTTAAACTTGACTCAGGAGAAATTAGACTTTGACCTATCTCTGTGGAAACTCCGTTAGAGAAACTTTCATCACATCCACTCGCTTATAAATCTTGTTTGATTCAAGTTGGCACCATTACCTTACCTGCTTGACCTTATCTCTTTAAAGATACTTGCTTTTGATGTGATTTTAGGGATTAATTGGTTAACTACTCATCATGCCAAAATTGATTATTTTCGTAAGGTTGTTAGTTTTCATATTCCTAACCAACCTGTTATGCAATTCAAGCAACTAAACCATTAAAATCAATCATCGCTATATCTAATCATAAAGCTATTCGCTTATTGAAAAACGGATGTCGCTTTCTTAGCCCATGTTATTGATTTGAATAAAGACACGCCAAATTTGAATAATATTCCCGTTGTTATTGACTTTCCGACGTATTTCAAGAACTTCCTTGCCTACCCCGTAACGTGAAGTTGAATTCTTTATTGATCTTGAACCTGTACAAAACCCATTTCTAAAACCCCATATCGAATGGCTCCTATTGAACTTCAGAGTTAAAGGTCCAACTACGAAATTGTTGGACATCGGTTTCATTCGGCCCTAAAGATCTCTCCTCGGGTGCTCCCTGCTTTTATTTGTAAAGAAGAAAGACGAGAGTATGCGACTTTGTATTGACTATCGGAATTGAACCATGTCACCATCAACAATAGGTATCCTCTACCTCGTATTGATGACTTGTTTGACCAATTCTGAGGGGCACAATTCTTTTCAAAATCGATCTTAGCTCGGATATCATCAATTTGAAGATTAGAACTGAGGATATTCCAAAGACTGCCTTTAGAACTCGGTACGGGCATTATGAATTCTTAGTCATGTCTTTCGGACTGACTAATGCTCCTACGGCTTTCATGGATATGATGAACCGAGTATTCAAGGAATATTTGGATCAGTTTGTTGTTGTCTTTATTGATGACATCCTTATATATTCCAAAAGTCGTGAAGATCATGAGCACCATTTGAAGTTTGGTACTCCAAAGGCTTCGTGAAAACAAACTATATGCCAAATTGAAGAAATGCGAGTTCGGCTTGAGGAAGTAGCATTCCTTGGGCACGTGGTGTCGAAACATGGAGTATCTGTTGATCCGGCCAAGATTGAAGCAATACAAAGTTGGAGCAAACCAAGTCGTGGGATCAAGTACGTAGCTTTTTGGGCTTAATTGTTATTATCGGAGATTCGTGGAAGGGTTTTCTCGAATCGCTACTCCATTAACTCAAATAACTTTTAAGGATACAAAATTCGTTTGGAGTGAAGAATGCGAGAAGAGTTTCCAAGAGCTTAAGAGAGACTTATTTCTAAGACTGTTTCTAACAATACCATCCGGTTCTTGGATGGATTTGTTATCTCATGATGATGCTTGAGCAAAGGGTTAGGATGTGTTCTCATGCAACGTGGGAAAGTCATAGCTTTATGCCTCATGACAACTTAAAGAGTATGAGAGGAATTATCCTACTCATGATCTAGAGTTAAGCGCAAATGATCGTTCGCTACTTAAAAATATAGAGGCACTATCTATATGGGGAGAAAGTGGAGATATATTCGGACCATAAAAGCCTTAAATATTTCTTCACTCAAAAAGAACTCAATATGCGGCAGCGACGTTGGCTCGAGCTATTGAAAGACTACCACCACACTATTCAATACCATCCTGGAAAGGCGAACGTGGTAGCTGACGCATTGAGTAGAAGATCATATGCGGGAACGAGTGCGATGATGTCAAGTATACGCATAGAGCCAACTTTAATAGAAAAAGTTAAGGTTGCTCAAGCCACCGAATCTTGAAATGATGCGTATGAAGAAGAAAGTACAAGAAGGAGCTATTCCTAAGCGAGAATTGATGAAGAAGGAATACTTGAGTCCACTCTGAGACTTTGTGTTCCTAACGACTGATTTGAAGTACAAGATTATGATGGAGGCACACAATACACCATTTGCAATCCATCCTCGAAGTACTAAAATGTATCGTGATCTTCTACATACATTTTGGTGGAACAATATGAAGAGAGAGATTGCAAAGTTTATCTCAATGTGTTTAACTTGTCAACGTGTAAAGTGAGCATCCGGTACCTAAGGGTCCGTTGCAACCACTTGAGATTCCGAAAATGGAAGTGGAACACATTACCATGGATTTCAATTCTGGGTCTTCCTACTTGGTTTCTCAAGGCATCAATGCTATTTGGGTTATTGTTGATAGATTAACCAAGTCCGCTTCATTTCTTGCCGACACGGGAGACTTATTCCTTGAACGCCTTGATAGTATGTACGTGAATGAGATTGTGAGGTTGCATGGCATGCCAAGATCCATAGTTTCGATCGTGACCCAAGATTCACTTCAAGATTTTGGGTTAGCTTGCAAAAAAGCTATGGGCACGGATTTGCGATTTAGTTCGAAGATACCATCCCCAAACCAGACGGACAATCGAGAGGACTATTCAAACTCTTGAAGACTCATTAAGACTCCTGAACTTCAAGGGTAGTTGGGATAAGTATTTACCATTGGTGGAAATCTCCTACAACAACAACAATTATCGTGCAAGTATAGGTGTGGCTCCATTCAAGCATTATATGGATGAAAATGTCGCTCTCCAATATGTTGGGATGAGGTGGGTGAAGCAACATTGTTGGGACCCGAGTTAAGACGTATTATGACTACCGAAAAGATCCAAATGATTCGACAACGATACAAACAAAGGCACAAGATTGACAAAAGAGTTATGCGATCTTCATCGAAAGGACGTGGAATTTAGTGTAGGGATCATGTATTGTTGTGAAAGTTGCTCCATGGAAGGGAGTTACAAGATTTGGGAAGAGAGAAAGCTCAATCCACGATTTATTGGTCCATTTCAAATTCTTGACCGAGTAGGAAATGTAGCCTATAGACTCGCGTTACCTCCAAGTATGTCTCGTGTTCATAATGTGTTTCACATATCCGCATTTCAGTAAATATGTGAAAGACCCGAACCACGTTATATAGAGTTAGAACCGGACGAGATAGCCAAGACTTAACGTATGAGGAGGTACCACAATATCTTGGATAGGAAGGAGCATGTCCTACGCCAAGAAAGGTCATACCACAAGTTAAAGTTTTGTGGAGGAATCATGCTATAGAGGAAATGACCCGGGAATTGAAACGGAAATGAAAGCGAGGTATCCTCACCTTTTCAAACACCAGTGTCGTGACGTCAATTTCGAGGACGAAATTTCATAAGGAGGGAGGTTGTAAGACCCCAACTTATTATTAATGAAATTTAATTTTCTCTATTTATTAATTTGAAATAGTAAGGGTTGATGTGATTAATGTGGATAGTTAGGGGTAAAATACGCAAATATTTCAAAATAAGCAAGTGGTTATAAAATATTCATTGTTGTTTGGGGAATAATCGTTTGGTCGTGGAATATTCGTGATCGCTTCAGGGAATATTCGTGCGACCAAGTACAGACCCATATGTGGGCCCCATAATGAAAAAGCGATTGGATGAAGAAAACGACAAATATAAGTTGGTTAAAAATAACGGCGTAGTTATTCAAGTAATAATCTTTAAAATACTCGGTGGTTAAAACACGAGTAGCACCAGTATTGCACCAATTATTGATTCTTACGTAAGAAGGCACTACTCAATAATGGTTACTGATAATTACCGCTCAATATTTTATTGAGTTAATAATTGTCAAGGCGTTGATATTTTATATTGTTGTTGTTTCAATAATTGTCATTACACAATATTTTTCATTATCGAAGCAATAATTCATATTATCCTAATAATATTATTAGATAACATTATTGGCAATGTCTAGAAAGTTCTGCCTAAGGAGAGGTTTGGTCACCTAATTGCGCCACCAAGAAGAGAGAAATTTTATTGAAAGCCCCTCTTTCCTGAACCGCCTCGTTGTCAATATTGTGATTCTGTAATATTATTTGTGAATAATTAATTATTGATTCATATGATGAGAAAATATTAATTTTATGTGGATATAGATGGAGAAAATTTTAATGTGACAATTGTTGAAAATTGAAATTTTATCTTTTTCGATAAAATAATTCATTTAAATATATTATTATATTTTAATAATATAATAATGGTGATATTTTTACAACGAATGTGGGATATATGAGTATACGAGGAGGAAGAGTATTTTTGTTGCAATAAATGTTTAAAACATGTTAAACATGCTCGGTGGACCCCATTTATTGATCGAAATTTGATTATAAATGTAAAATTGCCCGTTTGTGGATTTCGGTCAATTTTGTTTGGAATTCGGAAAAACTTTCTTCTGCAAAAGTGTAGAGAATTGAATTTCCTATAAAAACTCAAGAGATTCGAATTTTCTGATAAAAGGGCTATTTATTGTGAATTATTGAAGTTCAAGTTCAAAATAATTGATTTTGGAAGTTTTAATTATTATTTTAAAGAAAAACGTTTTTTGCATTTAAGTTGGCTAACATGTGATATTAATTGCTGAAATCAGATCTTCAAAGATGGGCTAAGGAAATTTATAATATATATTAATATTTTATTAAATTTTCGCTTTAGTGTTCTAAGCATTTTCCTATAAATAGGGTGCTTAGGTTAGAATTGAAAATCACACCGTAAACTCAAGTTTTCTCTCTATATTATCGAATGTATTCTTGTGAGTATTTTGAGTATACTTTGAGTATTGTTAGATTAGGCAAGTTCCCTTCAAAGACTATACCCTTATTCCAAATTTAGAAGTACTAATCTTTCGAGGTAAGGGATGTTATTTTCTTCTCAAATGATATTATTTCTTCAATATCATTATCTTTGAAATATTGGTTGGAACTTTTATCAAATTTGGAACTTTTTTATGTCTGGGTTACTATTCATGAGTTAGTTACTATTCACGAGTTACTATTCATGAGTTACTATTCACGACTTACTATTCACGAAAGTACTATTCATTAAGCGTGAAGATGTTTTTTGTGGAATTTCTATCTTTTGGTGTCGGAGTTACTATTCACGATACTCGGCACTATTCAATTTAAAATAAAATTTCTTCTTTTCGTCCAAAATATCTATTCGGATACTAGCTTTGATTGTATCCATGTTTTGATCATTCTTGAATTTTACACCACTATGATTATTTTTGAGGTATTTTTGGACATGGATAAAACAAAGTACGAAATTCTTAATCCTTAATCCTTGTCATTTTGTTTCACCGGATTCGCTTTAAAAATATTTTTCATCATCCTCGATTCTTAAATGATGATATTATTGAATATCTTTGGCTGTAGTGCAAAGATGAATGATTTCGATGAATATCTTTGGCCGTAGTGCAAAGATGAACAGTGTTTTAGATGAACATGACCAATCGATGAATATCTTTGGCTCAGTAGTGCAAAGATGAATATTTGATTCCGGATGTATATTGATTGATGTTACGGGGATAAAAGATAGACGATGAACTTTTAAATTCATACATAGAAGATAGTAGTTTGCATTCTCTACTTAACTCTTCTAATGAATTATTATTTCATTGCGAATATTGATTTAAAATTTGTTGTCTATTGTATTCTATTAGATTTTTCCCTGTTGAAGACTAACGGTAATTTGTTGTATATTATCTTAGTCATAATATTCTTTACTGGGCTAGTTGAGCTCACCCTTTTCTTTTTTGTTCCATTTTTCTTCTCGTGAGGCGAGAATATAGCGAGTACGCAGTCTGGGTATGGAATGAAGGTTTTAGAAAGGATTGTTTAGTAGTCCTCACCATTTTGTAAAAAATAATGTATCAATAAATGTGATGAGGATTTATTTGAGTATAGATATTGTCTAGAAGATAATATTTGTATTCAAACTCACAGTTTTACTGTTGTAATAATAAAGTTGTAGTTGTACCATGTATTGACAACTCAGAATAGGTGATGTATACCTATTTTGGGGGCGTCACACTCGAACTCTCGTCTTCTCGGCGCCGGCGACCCTTCATCGCGAACTCTCGAACTCTCATATCTCTAAATTACAATGCACCGGCGCAAGAGCTTTTCCATTGTTAAGGTATTTTTGTTATTTACCTTAACTCAGTTTTGTGCATCTTGTATTCTTGTTAGCTTATTCTGCAATTTTTGCTATATAAGAGTGTGGCTGTGTGGCTTATTTAATTTTTATTTTTTATTTTTTTATTTAACTCAGTTTATATGCACATATTTCATATTTGTGTTAATGTGTATGTATCGATTTTTGTGTAATTGTGGCTGTGTGTGACGCCCCCAAAACAGGTATACATCACCTATTCTGAGTCGCCAAATACATGGTACAAAAATACAAAATATAACTTAATAATACAACTGTCGTGTAACATACGACAAAACATAAGCTGAGAGTTTAAACAAGAATATTGCCTTCTAGACAATATACACTCTTAATGGAGTCCTTATTACATTTATTATCACACTATTTAACAGAATAGTGAGGACTACTAATGCTATCATCTGGACCGTCACTCCGTTCCCCGACTCGTCCCAAATTATATTCTCATTTCTCAAGAGAACGGTGAAGGAAAGGGTGAGCTCAACTAGCCCAAAGAAGAAATATTATGACTAAGATAATGCATAATA
This sequence comes from Panax quinquefolius, assembly GCA_020205615.1. Classification (NCBI taxonomy): domain Eukaryota; kingdom Viridiplantae; phylum Streptophyta; class Magnoliopsida; order Apiales; family Araliaceae; genus Panax; species Panax quinquefolius. Next base: position 57,910,487 of record CM035156.1, read on the forward strand.
AATTATCAATAGTCTTCAATAATGTTAAACTGATAAAATATAATAGACATCAAGTTTAACTGCAGCGGAATAAGCAATTCATAAGAAGAGTCAAGTAAAGAATAAAATCTACTATCTTCTATGATTTAAAATGTTTTCATCAATTCTTATCGTTGAGACTCAGCTTAATAAATAAATCGCATCATCGAATCATCCCCGCACTACGGGCCAAGGATATTCATTAAATCATCAATAATCACGACTATACCGAATAATCCTCGGTCATAATCATACCAAGTCCATCTCTGCACGTAAGCCAAAGATATACAACAATAAAATCAATAATCAACAATCCATCTTTGCATGTAAGCCAAAGATATACAATTCAATAATCAACAGTCCATCTTCGCACGTAAGCGAAGATAACTTTCATCACCATATAAGCGTGAGGATGATGACAATGATATACGCATTAATCAAACTAAAACAAGGATAAATATTAAAGACTTTAATTTTATCCAAATATTATCCATCACTTAAAATAACTCATAATCTAATATTTTTAATATTATAACAATATTTTAATCACCTCTTAAACTTATAAACAATTTATTTCAATTGTTTACACTTTATCAAGTAATGCATTTAATTATTCAAAAAATGCCATACTCATAAGATTTCATCACCAATGATCAAATCCCTTATCAACAATCTACATATACCTTATATGGATTTCCAAGCCATAAAATCCTATTTTCTAACTTTTTTACTTCACATAACATATTTAACTCATATGCTCGTAACTAAACTATTTTCATGAAAAATACCAAATCAGTCCCAAAAATATTTCTTTTCTGGAATTTAGCATAATATAGTCCCATAATGAACATATATTTTTCTCGGAATTTTTAAAATTCATTTACTATTTTTCAAAAATTAATTTCTAATTAATTTCTTAAGAAATTAGCTACCTCAAGGTTAACTCCAAAAATTCCCAAATCTTGGCAGAATCTTACACATGTTAACGTGAGCTTCCAGTTTAAATTTCATGGTCATGGAGTTATAGAACTCCCAGGTTATAGCGTTTTCGTTGAAAACCTAAATATTGAAATGGTCATAACTTGCTCATTTTAAGTCGGAATGAGCTCATTTTTGGACAGGATGTTCTTTATACCATATACTTTCATTTCCCAAAAGACCAGAATTTTTCTCACAAATTAAGTGTTCGAAACAGCCCTTTTAAAAACATGGGCAGTAGCTTTTTCGAAATTGGCAGCTTTTGCCTCCTTTGCTAAAATCAGTCCACGTGAAAATCTACAACACCTTTTCCAGTGATTCCACTTGGATAAGCTACAAAACTTATAGATCTAACTCTAGGACTTGACCACACTCAAAAATTCGAAATATAACAAGAGATATAGTCAATTGAATTTTGTGTTCCGTTTTTACCAAAATCTGATTTTCAACCCTTTGTGATTTCTAAGAAACTTTCATGTTTTCACATAATAACCAATATAAATTATCATGACAATGACATAATAATTCAATAAAATAAGTTCACGAATTAATTTAACTAGGAACCAATAACGTCCAAATTGTCAACATGATATTTCTTTGTAGAGTAAAATTCAAGAATGCTCAGAAGAATATTTCCATGAAAAGATACTAGATGAAGCGCAAATATCAAGGATATTCCACTAATTTCATGGAGTATAGAAGTTAAAACTTTAACCAACTGAGTATAATAAAGAATATATGAAACTGTAAATGAATTTTCACCCGCTATGTGGTAATCCACGTATACAGATCATTTCCATAATTTAATAAGGAATGAATACAAAGGATCATTCACCATGCGTGTGGTAATCCACATGTATGCGGAGTTATTCCAATGAATAATAAAGAATGGAATAATGAAGGATTCACCATACGCATGCGATAGATTTGCATGCATGTGTTATTCCCAATGTAATAATAAATGATGGAACCCGAGTCCAGCAACAAAGAACGAGACGAGGATATTATTCTAATGTAATAATAAATAATGGAACCAGTCCCACAGAAACGCATGCATGGATATTCCGGCGTAATAATAAATGCGAAATAATAAATAATGGAACCGAATTCGAGCAAAATTACATACCGCTTGAGATATTCCAAAGTAATAATAAAGAATGGAATAATAGAAGAATTTTACCATGTATGCGATACTTTGCATAAATAGGTTATTCCAACATAATAATAAAGAATGGAATAATGAAGAAGATCACACCATGTATATGCGGTACTTGATAAACAAAGTTATTCCAACATAATAATGAAGAATGGAATAACAACTCTTATGAGTATTGAAAAGAAAACAATTCTCTTCATGAATACGAAAGAATAATACCCCTTACAGTACAACAAATAATATCCCTTACCTCAAAATAAGATGGATCTTTGGAATAAATGAGGGAGCGGACTTCTCTTCTTCTTTCTCTCTATAGATTTCTCTATATATAATGGCTCTAAAGCTTTAGTGAATTGGTGAGAAATGAAGGAAGAATGAGCTTATTTTTATAGGAAAACATAGTTTCGATAATTGCACGCTTTTAGGGCTCGAGAATATTACAAATCAATACCTCCAACTTTTCTTTCATTTTTAATTCATCATCCAAGTATTATCAAACTTGCACCACCTCCCCTAATAGTAAATCATGTGAATCAATAGTAAATCATGTGACTCAATAGTTCTAAACATGTGAAAAAATTAATTACGATATAGTACTCTCCATCTATACCTCCATTTTAACTTAGTCATGCAAGTATCATCAATCTTGCACCAACTCCCTAATAGTATAAGAATGTGATTCAATAGTACACACATGTGAACAAATAGTTATAATCATGTGAAATAATAGCAATCAATTGCTCATTTATCCGGTTAAATACTCGATTGGTCAATATAGCCTCCAGACATCAATTTTTATCGAAATAAATGTCGATTTTCACTAACACAAATAATTCCAACATAATGAAACAATTTTTATCAAAAATATAAATTTTGAAATTTCGAAGTTTGACTTTTCCCGAAAAAGTCAACTGTTGACTTTTTGACCAAATAGTAAAAACCGGAAAATTTTGTGTTTATAGTCTATTTTTACTAATTTCATCGTTCCGGACTCAAATATCACGTCTGCGTCTCCAAATTCAACTCTGAGCACAACTTCAATTTTAATAACATTCATCATTAATATTATAACTCATAATATTTATCAACCAGTGTCGTTCCTGTGAAAGAGGGGCTTTCCAATAAGGATTTCTCCTATTGGCGCCGAAATTAGGTGACCAAACCTCTCCTCGATGAACTTCTAGACATTGTAAATATTGCAATTTAATAATATGAATAACTTTGTCGCCTCAATTATTGATCTAATAATATATCATATTATGCGATTTATACTCTTATACAATAATCGAATCAATAATATGAGAGATATGATCATGCGTGATTATCGTGAGCAATAATTGAGTATAAGTGAGTGACTTCTACGTAAGCATCAATAATCAATACCGTGTGCTACTTATGCAACCACGCCAGATTCTTTGTACTTTTACTACTAGGGTAGTTCAACAGCTTTAATTACAGTAAAACCTCCCGTTATTTTTATAAAATATTTTTGTGCGTTTTCTAACTACGACGACAGTACTTTTGTTGTGGGGTCCACCAATGATTATGTCGTCGTACGAATATTCTCCGACAAAAAGAATATTCCCCGACCAAACGAATATTTTATAACAACTTACATACTTTGCAGAATTTATAAATACTACCCACAACTATAACATTATCTCAAATTCACACAATAATATTAAAAAAAATCGAGAAAATTAAATCTTTATTCGTAAAATCTTGGGTCTCACACTGTGCATGTGTAATTTCTGAGGTTTTGAAAAGAAATTAGGAAAATGAAATTGTGGGGTTTGATTACTCACTCAGCACTACACTCACAGGTCACAGCACTGCACTCACAGGTGTATATGTTAATTGTTATTGTGCAAAATTTGTTCCTTTTTTGTTTCATTGGATAAAAAGCAGTATTGATCTTTAAAGTTCGACCTTTTGGTATACATTGCACCAATCTTTCCAAATTGACATGATCAACTTTGAAATGAAGCTTTGGTTTTGAAGTAACCGGAGTGATTAGCCAAAATCTTGAAACTTTTTAGAGCCAATCCACACAATTAGAAATTTTAAGCTGCAATGTCTAAAACCTTGAAGCTATCATGACTGTTTCTGCAAAATTAGAACTTTAAGGTACAATTTACCAAAATTGTGAGATTTCATGGTTGTAAAATGAAGTTAAGCCCACTGTTTTCTTAAAATTAGAACTTTAAGGTACAATTTACCAAAATCTTAAGATTTCGTTGTAGTAAAATGAATTTAAGCCCTTTATTCATGTTCTTGTAGAGATTTTTCCATGTTTTTTTCTCTGTGAAGCAACTAGGATGAAGAGCTACTAAGTGTAGAAAAAATAAGTTCTTTTTTCATCTATAAGATATATTGTATGCCACTGAAATTAATAAGCTATGTTGTTTACTTATAAACAATGATATTCTATTTTTATTTCTTCCTTAGAAGTATTATTAGCTGTTATTTGTTAATGTAATTTGTTTGAAATTTTGGATGATGTCAAGAAGTATTTTAAACGATTTGCATACTAATGGATGATCTGATTTTTTGAAATTTTGCGACTTGATGCAATTGGTATTGGACATGAGAAAGAAGGGGAATGAGACGATGTGTTCCCACCCCCCCCACCCCCCCCACCCCCACCCCATAATATAGAGATAAGAAAGAAGAGTGCGGACAATCGAAAAATGTAAAGTCTGCGAAAGAAAGAGGATGGCACCTAGATCCAAGGTGTGGACCGAGGGCACTTCATTCCAGCTTAAAGATAATGATGGTAATGTCATCAAAGGTAAGTGTACTTATTGTGGAAAAGAATTAGCTGTTGATTCATCTTCAAATGACACTACTGCTTTAAGAAATCACTTTAGAACTTGTAAAAAAAATCCCATCAACATGGATAAAGCTCAACCCCAACTTGTAGGAACTAAAGAGGGTGAGGGGGAAGGAGGGGCATGTGAGAGTACACTCACCACTTGGAGGTTTGACCAAGAAGTTGTTAGGGCAGCCGTTACTTACCATCTTATTGTAGATGAGCTTCCTTTCAAACATGTTGAGAAAGATGGGTTTAAACGACTTATGCAAGCTGTATGTCCTAGGTTTCAGTTGCCTTCACGTTTTACATTTGCTAGAGTTTGCATTCGTTTGTATGATAATGAGAAAATTAAGCTAAAAACATTCCTTAGAAAAAATTGTGAACGTGTTTGCCTCACTACTGATTCTTGGACTTCCAATCAACACTTGAATTATATGTGTGTTATTGCCCACTTTATTGATTGAAATTGGAAATTGCATAAGAAAATCTTAAATTTTCGAACCATCACAAGTCATAAGGGGAAGGACATTGGGGAAATGGTTGAGTCTTGTCTAAAAGAGTGGGGACTTTCTAAAGTTATGACACTCACTGTAGATAATGCTAGCTCAAATGATACGACAGCTGCTTACTTGAGAGAGAGATGTACATCTTGGAAAACCAATGTCTTGGGTGGTAAGTTCATTCACATGAGATGTATAGCTCAAATTGTTAATCTTGTTGTAAATGATGGGTTGAAGTTGATTGAGAAGTCTGTTGAGAATGTTAGGCGTGCAGTGAAGTATGCAAAACAATCTCCGGCTAGGGTCAAGTCATTTATGGACTGTATTGAGTATTGTGGTCTTCAAGACAAGAAAGGCTTAAGTCTAGATTGTCCAACTAGATGGAACTCTACTTACTTGATGTTAAGTTCGGCCTTAAAGTACAAAGAAGCTTTTGATCGATTTGGATTTGAAGATCGTGGCTTTGTAAAAGAGATGGGGGGGGCAAGATATTCCAACGGACTCGGATTGGAATAGGGCTAAATTGTTTGTGAGATTCTTAGAACATTTTTATACTCTCACTGTGCGTATTTCAGGCTCATCTTATGTCACATCAAATAATGCATTTCATGAAATAAGTGAAACTTATATTATTTTGAGTGAGTGGGAAAGAAGCAATGATAGAGAATTGAAACAAATGGCAAAGGCAATGAAAAGAAAATATGATAAGTATTGGGGAAATGTTACAAAGATGAATATGTTGTTGTATATTCCCGTTGTGCTTGATCCTCGGTCTAAGTTGAGTTTTGTTCAATTTGGTTTAGACGAAATGTATGGAGTTAATGATCCATTGGAGGGTTTGGGAGTAGATCTTCATTTTGATATTGATAATGAAGATAGAGATTTAGAATTTCAAGCAAGTAATAGGGCCACGGGAATAGAGATTGCCGATGGTGTGAAGAAAGCAATGGAAGATTTGTTTAATGAGTACAAAAGAAAGTATTCAACACAAGAAAGTGGGCCAAGTGGCACATCAAGTTTAAGTAACCTGTCATCCCAAGGTTCTAATTTAATGGAATCCCAAAATACAAATAGACTTATGGATAAGTTCAAAAAGCGTCAAACCGGAGTGATACTTGGAGAAAAATCGGAGTTGGACAAATATTTAAGTGAAGATGTGGAAGAAGCCGATGAGTCTTTCGATATTTTGGTGTAGTGGAAAGCTAATAGTGCAAGATTCCCTATCCTTGCACGTATTGCTCGTGATGTGTTGGCTATTCCCATTTCTACTATTGCTTCAGAATCCGCATTTAGCATGGGGGGGCTCATTCTTGATTCATTTAAGAGTTCATTGTCTCCTCATATGGTGGAAGCTCTCATATGTGCTCAAGATTGGATTAAAAAGAAGAATTGCATTGATGTAGATGAAGATAATGACTTTGCCGAGAAACTTGAGTGTGGTAATAATTATTGTTTATGTTTATTTTCTTGAACTAATAATACAATTTATAAAAATAACGAATTCTATTATTTTTTTCATTTTTTAGCAATTTCGAAGTTGAGCCTTGTTACTAATGATGTCAATGTTTCCACGAGGACCACGACTCAACTTAATTAATGAGGTAAATTCATCTCTCGATTCAAAATTGATTATTGCAACATAATCTTATTATGACTGAAATTAATATTTTAATCGTCATGACACATGTTTCCCCCTTAAATTTGCATACAGTTGTTCTACATGTTTCTCCAAGACTCCAATAAGCAGTGAATACACTGTTTGAGGTTGTACAGTGTCAGTGATTTGTGTAGACAGTTCAACTTTTAGCTAGTGAATACACTTTTTGAGGTTGTGCAGTGTCTTACTAAGAAGTTAGTATATTCTTTCTAGCATTCTTTTTTGTTTAATATATATAATTGCAGTGACTTGTGCAGTGTCTTACTTGCAGTGTCTTGCAAACTTTCTAGCATTCTTTTTTGTTTAATATGTATAGACTATAGTTGGCAGTTGCAGTGACTTGCAGTGTCTTACTTCCTTTTTTGTTTTGCTTATGTTTATCAGTGTTTGACTTGCTGTTGCTGCCCACTTTTGTTTTGCAGTTGCAGTTGCTTATGTTTATGTTTATGCTTATTCTTTTTTTTTTGTGCAGTGTCTGACTTGCAGTTGCTGCCCACTTTTGTTTTGCTTATGTTTATCAGGCAACATGTTTAGTTTTCTTGTTGGCTCAAAGCAAACATGTAAGACCAATATGGTTCTTTGAGTCTTTCTTCACCAATACCCCTTGAATGTTCAAGTCTTCAATAGCAACAACAACAGCAGCAGCTAGCAAGTGGTAGACTGGTAGGAGGTTCAAGCAGCAAATGGATTATGGGCAGCAAATGGATTCAAGCAGCAAATGGATTATGGGCAGCAAATGGTTTAGCTAGCAAATGTTTATCATTATGTTTATGGATTATGTTTATGGTGTTAATCATTTTAGGAACTGTGTTGTTGTTTATGGATTATGTTAATGGATTGTAAGAACTGTGTTGTTGTTTATGGATTATGTAATTATGTTTATGGATTGTAGGAAGTAGGAACTGAACTGTGTTGCTTCTAGTTTTTTTAATTCGATTTTTAACCGAATAACCCATTCGGTTATTCGTTTAGTGCACAATTCAGTTGTTTATTCAGATACCAAAAACAGTGTTTGTTCGGGTATCGGTTATAACCGAACTTGAGGTTCGGTTCGGTTATTAACCGAATGCTCAGTCCTATATACATAACTAAAACAATAACAACAACAACAACAACAACAACAACAACAACAACAACAACAACAATAATAATAATAATAATAATAATAATAATACATAACTAAAACAATAACAACAACAACAACAACAACAACAACAACAACAATAATAATAATAATAATAATAATAATAATAATAATAATAATAATAATAATCAAGTTAAGAGGTAAGTGCTTGAGCTCGACTCCTTTAACAAACAGAGTTGTTTGCTGATTTTAGAGCTTGTATTTTATATGTATATAAATTATTAGTATTATTGAATAATAATAATAATAATAATAATAATAATAATAATAATAATAATTATTATTATTATTATTATTATTATTATTATTATTATTATTATTAAACAAGTATATTCTAAGTAAGTTGAGTTCAATTCAAATAAGAGATAACTAGAGCTTAATTCACATACTCCCTCCGTCCCCTAGAAAAATGTTGAAAATACATATTTTACATAAATTGAAAAAAAATAATATCTTTTCAAATCTGATGGACTCGTTTACATATATTTTTGAGGATGAGTTAATTAGTCTGTCGATTATAATCTCTCCATTACGCAAAAAGAATATCATTTGAGCTTGATCTTAGTTAACTTTTAAATTTTTAAAATTCAAATTTTATTTTAAATTTACTTTAATTTTTGAAACACGCGAGCTTATACTTGGTAATAGTTTGCAATACTAATTAGTACATTAATTAAAACAAAATAAATTCAAAACAACTTTGAATTCTAACGCAAGATGATTAAGATATATAATACTCCATTCGTTCAAATTAGAGGTATAATTTGATTTTTGAAATTAAACTACATCATATTAAACTTTAAATTAATTATGTGAATTTATTTAATTTTAATTTATACAATTATTATAATTGTATAGTATATATCAAATTTTATGAATAATAAAATTTATTTTACTCTAAATTTTTATGAGCCATATTTATTTTAAAATTTAATATACCGTCGTTTGTACTCAAAAATCAAATTAATTAGAATAAAACGGAGGGAGAATATAATGAGATTAATTTTACGAAACGTTGGGAATATATTTGTGTACTTGATCGATGAAGAATTTGTTTTAGAATTGTTTATCGTTTGTAGGGTAGATATAATATGTAGAATAAATAAATATTTATTCGACCTAAGGATTGTTTTAATTTGGGAGAAATAATTTGTTCAGTTATAAATATTAATTACAAAATTATAGCAATTAGGCTTCTTTGCTCAGTTGATCATTGGTTCCAAGTTTTAAGCTAATTTTTGGGATTAAGTTCAATATTCGCCACAATAGAAAGGGGCTCAATTTGCGTGGTCTACTTTGCATTTTACCTACTATTACTCCTTTAGTTTTTATGAATAAGTCCCTTCGTCTTTCCCTCCTTCCTTCAAGAAACCAAAAGCACTCCCACTCTCTCTGATCTGATCATCAACAGCAGCATGGTTCTATCCAATCCAAGACTGTGCCAGAGACCGACCGATGTCTCCATCAGCTCGACCTTCGATCGGTTCACGCCAGCCTTCCCAGGTACGTACGTAATTAACAAATTAATTCTTCATTTTTCAATTCAATTAATTAGTTAAGTAGTAGTAGTAGTAGTAGTCAACAAGGATTGGTTTGATCACTGGAAAACATATGTGCAGTGCAGGTTTAAGATGGGGGAAAATTCGATACCAAAAGAAGCGGCCGGCGGCATACCAAATAATTAACGATGATGAGCTAATGTTAGACGGCATTCCGAGTCTGAACTAACTCGTGACCACCGGAGTGTGATAAACTAAGTCATCATGGTCGGCCCTCCATTAACAAAAACTACGATTGACACGGATGAGTACCCTGTCACCACCGATCGAGCTATATAAAGGCAAGTCATATATCATTTGATCATCATTTCTACTTAGTTGTTTACTCATAATATAATCATCGTTTAGTTTAATAACTAACATGGATTGTTACATCATAATTAATCAGATTATGATGTTAAAATCAATCGAGAATTAATAGGATAGGACTCGATCATTTTATAAAATTAAGAATAATTATTAAATGATGAGATTCTTATTAAATAAAGTAACGAGTGAGTACATAATACGACACAAACAAAACACGATTAACTAGCTTTGGGTAATTTGATTATGACGATTTATTTATTAGTGGACTTCACTATTCAATTTATCATGCATGAGTCACTGGACCCGGTTAGACTTGTAAGTATGCGCTAATTTGTTTTTTCCTCACCCCACATTATTAGTACAGGTAGAACACGGGTCACCGTGTTGGTACTTGGTAGGATTCATCCGGTACCGAAACCATCTCTTTCACCCAATATAAATCGTTTTAGAAGAATTTTTTTTCCCATAATATAACACGTTTTACATATATATACATGTAGGAGAAAAATCTAATTATTTTCTACTTTGCCCCTAAAAAAATATAGAGTAATTGAGATAGAGTAGTAAGAGTAATTAATTATGCTACCTTTAGATTAGAGTAATGAATATGGGAATGGAATGACTCATTCATATGGAATGAAAAAAATTGTGGTTGGTTCCTTGGGGGAGAAAGAACATATGAAATAACTCATTTCAACTAGAATGGAATGAATCATTCCACTCTTCATTTCATTCCTTCAATCCAAACATAACATTAGTGCATGAGCAGTAACAAAATTTCAAAACAACAATAATTACCTAACATTAGAATTAATGAAATTTCTTAATATGTATGATTATGTTTTAAACAAATTATATAATAAAAAGGAGGGAGTATATTTTAACTTTACAATAGAGTGTTTATCATCTTTTTCAACTTTATATCAGTTAAAAACTTTGATAAGTGTTTAATAAGTGTGTCCCCTCCCCAACCCAACCATTGAAAAATGGGAATATATTTTTAGAGTCCTTCTACATGGACATATTTATTGGATATGAATATTGGATATTTTCAAAAAAAAAAATTATTTGTGACTCAAAAAATGTATACTATTTATTCTAACTAAAATTTTTACAAACTATAAAGTTTTAGGTGTAATTTGGATACATATACAAAAATAGGGTTATACAGATTGTACAACCCTGTTCTTGTATTTGTATCTAAATTATACCTAAAATACTATATTTTATAAAAATTTCTTTTGAAATAAATACTATATATTTTTTGAGAATCACAAATAGCAAAAAAAATTTGAAAATATCCAATAAATATGTTTGCCAAGAATTATTGATATTTTTATCTTATGCAAACTTGAAATGGAGTGGCTTGGTGGGGTACTAGCGTGCATTGATAATTTGGGTCATAGCTGTAGTTTAGATGTAAAGAATTATCCCCATATTGGCATTAGAAGGAATTGCAATACACCACATAAAAAGGAGGAAAATATCTTAGAGATATTTTTTAATTTGAAGTTAATTATAATTATGAAAACAAATTAATCTTCACCAACTAACTTGAGTAGGGTAGAATAAATCTGGAGAGAATAACATTATGTAGATACAAGGAAAAAAAATAAGATTGAAATAGATCACAACAAAGAAAAAGATATATACATAAGAGTAATTTTAGGGGGATATTTTTTTTTGGACATTTTAGCGACATTGTTTTTTTTTTTTTTTTGGTTTTTTTTTGTAATACCTCTTAAAAAATATATAGTATTTATTTCAACTGAATTTTTTGTAAAAAATAGTGTTTTAGGTATAAATTGGATACATACTGACATAATGTATTGCATGCAGGTATCATACATTATTTTTTGTATGTATCCAAATTATACTTAAAACACTATTTTTTACAAAAATTTCAGTTGAAATACATACTATACATTTTTTAAGAGGTACTAAAAAAATACCAAAAAAAAAAATAATGTCACTAGAATGTCCCCAAAAAAATATCCCCCTAAAATTTCTGTATACATAATACATTCATTACCATGGGTCATGCACAAGTACACGGATTTTTTTAGTAGTAAATTTAGAGAAGTGGTTAGCATGAAGTTTATTTTTGGGTAAGTTGGTTAATTGGCTAATAAAATGTTGACACGCAAATAAAACTCTATGTGATCAGTATTTTATTGATCAATTGACCAACTTACTTAAAAATAAATTTCATACTAACCGATCCTAAATTTAGGTACTAAATGACCAAAAAAGGAATAGTGTATTGCATTTATTTTGCTTTTCCCCACTAATAAAAGGATCCAATGTTTTAAGCTAGCCTTGAATGTGGGGCATGTGATATATGAGTACATGGTCAGAAATGGTTTCCAATCAAGTAGCATCATACAGGTCCTAGTAGTTTGTCAATCTACTAGCAATCTAGCATGCCACGCTACTCTTTTCTGTTCTTTTCTTTTGCTTTCCTTCTTCTCTTTCTCTCTCCCTCTTATTAAAGTAAATGAGACTCCTATTTTATTTTGTTATACAAAAAAAAGTTTAATTTTTTAAGATTTTTTTTATTTCTAATAACAGTAGTATAAATTATACAATGTTTAAGATGTTATTCATTTTTAAGTCTTTTATCAAGAAAATATCTTAATTTGTTTAACTATTATAAGATTATGTATATTAAATTATTGACTCTATTTGGGAATTTGGAGTACAAATATGAACAGTAGGATTATATTTGTATGTAAAAAATATATTTTGGATTGGACTATTTATTTTAATTTAATGTTATTTTGGACTATTTTATCCTATAAGAGATATTAATAGTCCATTAAATAGTCTTATAGACTATTTTTTGGCATTTCTTAAGTTACTTATGAGGAATTATATAATCCCATGATAAATGTAGAGTTAATAGTTCCCTTCATATTAACCTATCAAATGACTTTATGATACTAATAATCTCATATTAAGAGATTAATAGTCTATTTTTAAAAGATTAAAAGATTTCTAAGAAGCATGAATTACATTCGAGAATATTATTTGAATTTTTCTCGGGAATCCTTCGCCTTGGACTATTGAGCATACTGAAGCAGTAAAAAAGATTAAAATCGGGGTCAAACAGCTACCTTGTTTAGCACTATCTAATCTTGAATGGAAGAAGATCGTTCAAACTGATGCTTCTAATACAGGATATGGTGGAATCCTAAAACAATTCAATCCTAAAAAGAACAAAGAGGATCTTATTCGTTTCACTTCAGGAGTCTGGAAAGGACCTTCTTTAAATTATCCTACAATAAAGAAAGAATGTCTTTCAATTGTTAAATGCGTTTTAAAATTTTAGGATGATCTTTTAAATCAGCACTTTTTAATCCGAGTTGATTGTTCATATGCAAAACAAATATTTAAAAAAGATGTTCAAAATTTAGCATCGAAACAGATATTTGCTACTTGGCAAAGTACTTTATCCATATTTGACTTTTGATATTGAATATATCAAAGGAAAACAAAATTCTTTACCGGATTTTCTAACTAGAGAATATTTACAGGAATGACCAAGAGAGGTAGTGGTCATGGCCAATAATGAGGCAAGCGAGGTAATCAGATTATACTGTAATTCCTAGTTTGAATACTAAATCTATTAATTCTTCGGCTTCTTCTGGCCAACCAACAGTAAAGGATGTTCTTTTATTACCAGAATAGTACATCACCAACAAATATGTGGAAGAAACGGTATTGACCATTGAACTGAATGATGAAAAATGGATGAAAGATCCATGGGAAATCAAGAGGCGTTATTTAACGACTCAACAATTTCCTCCTCATTTTAACTAGTATCAATATGTTTATGAACATTGAAACAACATCAATGAACATTAAGCATACGCTTCATGATCCTACAAAACCAACCAGCCCAATCCAATACAGTAAAACAACTATCAAAAGCATTATGCTGCTTACAAATTGGGGTATTAATCCTCATACTACCCGTACTGTTGAGACTAGCCATATAGAAACAAAATACAGCTATTGGGATTATATTGATTCCTTTACGCATGTATTTTATTACCAAAACCCTATTCATAACCATACTTGGTTTATCCGTATATGTCCCGATGTTCTAAAAAATGAAATTTCGAATTGATTTTTTGTTTAGTGGGATAAGTTTGGTATTACTATTGAAACTTTACCAGAATCAGTCCAAACATCATTTAAGGAGTGGCAAGTTGCCTATACCCATATACCAGTAAACAAAGATTTATCTATGCTTAAATTATTTGCTCATTTCATAATTCGTTTTGGAATCCCCTGGATCTGGAAATGGGATTTTCAATGTGACTATCAGAATAAGATCCCCCGCCTTAAAAGAGTATTTTTTACTAAATGGTGGGATAAAGGGCTTAATCCTACACTACCAGAACTTCTCAAGGCCATTAAGAATCATACCCATGCTTGCCTGGCTGTTATTCCTAAGAGCCTTCCAGCACAACCAGTAAATCCATTTGTCAAAATACAAACAGATTTAAAACCGAAGTTTTCGGATTTAACTGAAACAGAATTAATTGTAAAGACTATGGATTATATGAAAAATCAATTCTTATAATCCTTAGTCCAGGATGATTGTTCCATGAAAACTATTAGCAGTAATGAAGATTCTGACCAAGATGACAATGAGTTCAGTGTCTTAGCTGGGGAAAGCCAAGAACCGGAACCCACTATGGGAGATTTTTGGGATTTTCTCACCACCATGATTTCCGAAAAGATGGAGCAAGACAAAAAAGAAAAAGGAAAAGCCTAATGATATTCTCCACTATAGAAAAGATGCCCAATGATCAGAAGAAGACAACCAGTGTCTCTACCATTAGAAAAATAGAAGCCACCGTATCGGGCCTTCTTAGCTATCGACTCCTCAATTATCAGAAGACGACACCAGCTGTCCTCAATAATTCTCCACTCAACCAACAATCTGTCTCTTGCCATCCCACTTCCTATGGCTGAGAATTAAAGGAGAAAGATAAGGATTGACAAATCGACTCCACTAACCAGGACGCACTTCAGTCCTTACCTTATCTTCTTTCTTGTATAAATTAGGATCCCTCGCCCATTGTTGAGGTAAAACTTTCTTTTGGTTTTCTCTCTTCACATCTCTCTCTCTCCATTCTCTCTATAAAATTACTTAATATATATAAAAGTTTGAATTTTGAAGATATCTACAAGCTCATCTGTAAGTTTCAATTATTGTTTCCGTTGATTATTATGTTTCTTTACTTAATCTTTTAGATTATCATATTGAAAAGCGAATCGTTATCATACTGACATATCGAATCGCAATGAGACAACATAATCGGTCTTATTTTTTAGAACAATTTAATAAATCAGAACAATTAATTGTTTTAACTAAAGAAGCTATACAGGAAGAAACTTGTCGACTTATAATTTTGAGAAGACCCCAAATTAACAGTAATATTATGAGATAATATATGTTATGATTTATATGTTACTATATATTTAATATGCCTTTAAAATATTCATGCCATTTTATTGAATAAGATAGTATGGGGTTAATGCTTGATTAAGTGGAACGTCACCCAAGTCGCGTTTAGGACTTTGCCTTTAGCTGTGTTGTGGCTTTGTGACTTTTATCCTTTGTAAATCGTTGACAGACGTGCTTGATCAACCCTAGCCCGATCCTGCTCTATTTGGTATCAAAGCCATTTTTAGTTTATTGACATATTAATAAATATATTACTTATAAATTATGCATATATGATCAATTTTAAAAATGACTAATTTTTCAACCTCATCTGTTGCAACAGTAGTTAATACTTCAACTTCTACTTTAGAAGCAACTGAACTTATTGCCCATCAGGATGTAAAGGAAGCCTTAGATAAATGGATTATTCCTAAAATCAAACCAGAAATAATTTATAAAATTGGAACCTTTGATTTTATCAGTAAAAAAGATTATTAAAACCTTTGAACATGTTGTTCCTTTACAGAATAATGATGAAATTTTATATTTATTGCATGTTGAAGATTTATACCTTTTTTGCAAAAATATAAATATGTTCATATAGGACTTGTCCAAGTGGCTTTCAAATCGTTAACTTTACTTGGTCAAAATACCAGTATTCAATGCACACTTAGAGATGGTAGGTGTTTAAACTGGAAAGCCTCTCTAATGGGTGCTATTGAAACCAGCCTTGCTCATGGACCAATATATTTCAATATTTATCCTAATTTAAGTGTTCCCTTAATTGATAATAATTTGTCAATAGTTTTAGAAATGAGAATTATATCTCATGGTTATGGGTATCTACCTGGATCTCCTCCTTTTGCCATATTATTTCATATTCATCTTAAAGTTTTGACTACTTTAAACCCTTATATCAGAAAACAAAGCCAACAAGGACATACTGTCCTTATTGACACTAATTTTTTTAGTAGTCAAGTGGCTATTCCCAGAATGATCCCTTGGGAAGAAATTACTTTTTCGAATCAATGGCAGATTACTAATGTCGTTCCTATCAAGCCTATAATTAGACAATCCATTGAGGATGTTTTCCAAACTAGTAATGGAAATATTTATTTAAAATTTCAAAGACCTTTTACCAAAAGTCGATCTGTTAACAATATCTCCTATAATATTGACTTTCCTGAATCATCTAGACAATCTGTGTCTGAACCTTTAGAATCTGTCTATCAATAGTCTAAAAAATCCAGTAATGAGTCTGTTAAAAATGAAGACTTAATAAAAGGAATACATATTTCTGAAAACCAAATACCTCATGGTATTTATGAAATAAATATTCCTCAAAACAGAAGACCTTATGGTCCAACTGCTAGTAATATACATTTTGAGTGTTAAATGGATTTTTTTCCTTAATAGTAAAATTCGCCAGTGCTTAAACCAGGAGTTCATGCAGGATAAATACCAGAATTTTAGAAATTGGTATTTTAAAAATTATGATAATGATAAGTTAGCAGAAATAAAAGCTAATTATTATGCTTATCTAAATAAGAACCAGTGTATATTATCATTTATTAAATGGTATTATAATTTTGTTTTAAAATCAGAAATTTACATTGAAAGTCAACTGAATGTGTTAACTGGAATTCAAAAGGACTAGATTACCACAAGTGGTAATATTATCCAATCCATTCATCCCCCTCCTAAGTCCCTTGAACTTAGCTCTGGGAATGATAATTTAAAACCTTTAGTTATTAATTCGTATGTTGATATACCTGAAAACCCCTATCAACAAGGAGAAGTAAAAATAAAAGATATTTTACCATTGTCTAAACAGAATAATTATACTAATCTATTCCTTCAAATAGTAGGAAAATATTTAACCAGGATAGAAAAACAAATTAATCATATTAATGATAAATGTCAAGTTGTTCCTCAAAAAATTGATCTTCAACATGTAACCATTAAACCACGTTTAGAAGTTAGTAATTTCAAGATGAAATCTTCTAAAGCTGATGATGTATTTATTGATAACCTTTTAAATAAAATAAAAGATTTAAAGCTTACACATGCATCTACGTCTCAATTGAATATGATGTCTGGACAACCTTCTTCACATACCGGTCATAATAATATTGATGATGATGAAGATGAACTGAAGATATTTCTCCTGTTCATATTTTGGAAATACAAAATAATTTTCAGGAGATGCAGCATATTAATAAAACCACTTACAGTCAAAAGCCAATAAACCGTATGGCTTTATCTGGACCTAGTAGGTATTATTACCCCCGTCCTACTCCTTAGGATATTTTGTATGAAAAAGAATTTCTTCATGCACAAAAATCTTACCATGGTAAAACCATTTATGAATGGAATATTGATGGTAAGACTGAATATCAGATATATGAAACCATACATCATATGATGATGTATCCTACTGTCTGTAAACAGAATGATAATACTGACCATCAGATCTGTCGTTTCTTAGTAGATGGATTTACCGGCATTCTAATGCACTTACTGATATACAAAGAACTGAGGTTCTCCAATCCTATAAGAATGAAACAGACCCTATTACTAAAACTGAAACAAAAAGAGAAGATGCTTGCTACACCTTAGTACACGCACTAATTCATCATTTTGTTGGACCAGGACTTATGAACACTGATAGGAGTAGAGAACTCTTACAGAACCTTCGTTGTCCATCCTTAGCCCATTTTAGATGGTATAAGGATGTCTTTTTAATGAAAGTTATGCAAAGAGCGAATGCCAACAGTGAACATTGGAAAGCCAAGTTTATTGATGGACTTCCTACTTTCTTTGCTGAAAAAAATCGTAAAAAACTAAGAGATAAACATGACTGTATGAGTATTCCTTATGACCAGTATTCTTATGGCCATCTTATTTCAGTAATTATTGAAGAAGGATTATCATTATGCAATGATATGAAAACTTCAACAATTAATGAAAAAATAGAATCTCACCAAAAGACACGAAATAGGAGAATTTTGTGATCAATTCTCTTATGACACAAAATTACAGTATCCTCAAAAGGCTAAAAAATAACAAAATTCTAAATCCTCTAAATCTTATCGAAGACGTTTTTCTAAGAAGTCTTCTAATAACAAAACCCTTGAAAAATCTACTAAGAAGAAAAAGAACAGTAGTAAAAAAGATAAATCTAAAATAGAATGTTATAAATATGGTAAAACATGACATTTAACTAATAAAATGCAAATAAAAAATAAAACAGAAACTAAATGAAATGTCCCTTGAAGAGGATATTCAACAAAAAATTCTTAATTGTTTATCTAGTAGTAATTCAGAACCAAGTTTAGAAGATGATTTAGCAGAAATCTATTCTGAATCTGGTAATGATTCTGGTAATGAACAATATCAAACCTATACAATAAGCAACTGTAATACAATTACTGAAGCTGACTATTGGAAAGCTATCGTTGAAATGAATGGTTTAGATATTAGAGGACCCAGTATCAATGTCTTAATTGACACTCAGAAATCACTCCTCGACTTAGCTGACCAGATTAAAGATCCAGAAATTAAATTAAAATTCTTTAAAATCTGTTATAATAATCAAAAGACAGAAGAAATACTTCCCATTGATCAATATAGCACGAGGGAAGTTATGAAACGTATGCAAAACGTTTCTACCACTGAAAAGCCTACTACTATTTAGGATCTTAAAGGTGAAATAAATATTCTAAAATCTGAAAGAAAACAGTTACAAAATACTAATGTTATTATTTTTCAGGATTTAAATAATATTAAACACCGGTTAAATCATAAATAATATGATAATACAGAAAACTCTAAACCTGAATCTTCTGATAAACCAGAGTCTTCTGAACAATATTTTATGCTTATGAATCAAATAGTCTTTCAGAAATGGTATATCAGAATTACTTTTGTTATTAAACCGGATTTTATTATTAAAGATGTCATTACCCTAGTAGATAGTGCTGCTGACATGAACTGTATTCAGGAAGGATTAATTCTACTAAATACTTCCAGAAAACCACTTAATCTTTAACTAGTGCAAGTGAAAATACTATGAATATTAAATATAAAATTCCTAAAGCCTTAATCTGTAATCAAGGTTTATGTTTACCTACTTCTTTTGTTCTTATCCGTAATATGAATTAAAGTATCATCTTGGGCACCCCTTTCTTGTGTCTTTTAATGCCTATTTCAAAATTGATACTTTGGGTATGCATACTACTCTAAACAACAAGCATATTGTGTTTGACTTTATAACAAAATCTTATACAAAAGAATTAAATCAAGTTAAACACATGATTTATTCTAAAGAAAAACAGATTAATTTTATTCAAAAAGAAATAAAATTTCTTACTACAGAACAAAGAATCTTACAACCTTCTTTACAAGAGAAAATAAGATTAATTCACAAGACTCTTCAAGTTGAAATCTATAGTGATGTCCCTAATGCTTTATGGAATAGGAAAAAACATATTATTTTTGTTCCTTGTGTTCCTAATTTCAACGAGAAAAATATTCCTACTAAGTCTCGACCCAATCAGATGAAGAAGGAATATTTAATTCTTTGTAAAACTGAAATCGAGTCTCTTAAACAGAAAAAATTAATAAAGCCTAGTACTTCTCCCTGAAGTTGTACAGCCTTTTATGTTAATAAAACTTCAAAAATTGATTGAGGAGAACCTAAATTCGTTATTAACTACAAACCGCTTAATGAAGTCCTTCAATGGATAAGATATACAATCCCGAATAAAAAGGATCTGCTTGACCGACTTCATGATGCCACTATTTTTTTTAAATTTGATATGAAATCAGGATTTTGGCAAATTCAGATCAAAGAACAGGATAATTATAAAACTGCTTTTCCAGTACCGTTTGGCCACTACGAATGGAATGTTCTTCCATTTGGAGTAAAAAATGGGCCTTCAAAATTTTAACATATCATGAATGATATTTTTAATCTTTTTATTGAATTTATTATCTGTTATATTGTTGACGTCTTAATTTTCTCATCATCTATTGACCAACATATTAAACATTTAAATATTTAAAAAAATGTTATCATAAAAAATGGTTTGGTAGTTTCTTCCCCTAATATGAAACTTTTCCAAAGTAAAATCAGATTTCTTAGACATAATATTTCCAATGGAACTATTATTCCAATTGACAGATGTATTGAATTTGCACCTAAATATCTGGATGAATAGGGCAAGATTGGGATAGGGTTGATCAAGCACGTCTGTCAACGATCTACAAAGGATAAAAGCCATAACGAGACAACACGACTAAACGCAAAGTCCTAAACGCGACTTGGGTGACGTTCCACTTAATAAAGCATTAACCCTATACTATCTTATTCAATAAAATGACATGAATATTTTAAAGGCATATTAAATATATATTAACATATAAATCATAACATATATTATCTCATAAGATTACTGTTAATTTGGGGGTCTTCCTAAAATTATAAGTCGACAAGTTTTTTCCTGTATAGCTTCTTTAGTTAAAATAATTAATTGTTCTGATTTATTAAACTGTTCTAAAAAATAAGACCAATTATGGTTGTCTGTTGCAGTTCAATATGTTGTATGATAACGATTACTGTTTTCAATATGATAATCTAAAAGATTAAGTAAAGAAACATAATAATCAACGGAAACAATAATTGAAACTTACAGATGAGCTTGTAGATATCTTCAAAATTCAAACTTTTATATATATTAAGTATTTTATAGAGAGAATGGAGAGAGAGAGATGTGAAGAGAGAAAACCAAAAGAAAGTTTTACCTCAACAATGGGCGAGGGATCCTAATTTATACAAGAAAGAAGATAAGGTAAGGACTGAAGTGCGTCCTGGTTAGTGGAGTCGATTTGTCAATCCTTATCTTTCTCCTTTAATTCTCAGCCATAGGAAGTGGGATGGCAAGAGACAGATTGTTGGTTGAGTGGAGAATTATTGAGGACAGCTGGTGTCGTTTTTGATAATTGAGGGAGCTGATAGCTAAGAGAACTGGACAGCTGGCTTCTATTTTTCTAATGGTAGAGACACTGGTTGTCTTCTTCTGATCATTGGGCATCTTTTCTATAGTGGAGAATATCATTAGGCTTATCCTTTTTCTTTTTTGTCTTGCTCCATCTTTTCGGAAATCATGGTGGTGAGAAAATCCCAAAAATCTCCCATAGTGGGTTCCGGTTCTTGGCTTTCCCCAGCTAAGACACTGAACTCATTGTCATCTTGGTCAGAATCTTCATTACTGCTAATAGTTTTCATGGAACAATCATCCTGGACTAAGGATTATAAGAATTGATTTTTCATATAATCCATAGTCTTAACAATTAATTCTGTTTCAGTTAAATCCGGAAACTTCTGTTTTAAATCTATTTGTATTTTGACAAATGGATTTACTGGTTGTGCTGGAAGGCTCTTAGGAATAGCATCCAGACAGGCATGGGTATGATTCTTAATGACCTTGAGAAGTTTTGGTAGTGTAGGATTAAGCCCTTTATCCCACCATTTAGTAAAAAATACTCTTTTAAGGCGGGGGATCTTATTCTGATAGTCACATTGAAAATCCCATTTCCAGATCCAGGGGATTCCAAAATGGATAATGAAATGAGCAAGTAATTTAAGCATAGATAAATCTTTGTTTACTGGTATATGGGCATAGCCAACTTGCTACTCCTTAAATGATGTTTGGACTAATTCTGGTAAAGTTTCAATAGTAATACCGAATTTATCCCACCAAACGAAAAACCAATTTGGAATTTTATTTTTTAGAATATCGGGACATATACGGATAAACCAAATATGGTTATGAATAGGGTTCTGGTAATAAAATATATGCGTAAAGGAATCAATATAATCCCAATAGCTGTATTTTGTTTTTGTATGGCTAGTCTCAACAGTACGAGTAGTATGAGGATTAATACCTCAATTTGTTAGCGGCATAATGCTTTTGATAGTTGTTTTACTATATTGGATTGGGCCGGTTAGTTTTGTAGGATCATGAAGCGTATGCTTAATGTCCATTGATGTTGTTTCAATGATAATTTGCTCATAAACATATCGATATTGGTTAAAACGAGGAAAATTTTGAGTCGTTAAATAATGCCTCTTGATTTTCCATGGATCTTTCATCCATTTTTCATCATTCAGTTCAATGATCTATACCGTTTCTTCCACGTATTTGTTGGGGATGTACTGTTCTGGTAATAAAAGAACATCATTTACTGTTGGTTGGCTAGAAGAAGTCGAAGAATTATTGGATTGAGTATTCAAACTAGGAAATTTGGTATAATACAGATTACCTCTACCTCAGCCTCCTTGACCGCGGCCATGGCCTCTACTGGTCATTCCTGCAAATATTCTCTGGTTAGAAAATCTGGTAAAGAATTTCATTTTCCTTTGATATATTCAATATCAAAGTCAAATACGGATAAAGTACTTTGCCAAGTAGCAAATATCTGTTTAGATGCTAAATTTTGAACATCTTTTTTAAATATTTGTTTTGCAGCTGAACAATCAACTCAGATTAAAAAGTGCTGATTTAAAAGATCATCCTGAAATTTGTAAACGCATTTAACAATTGAAAGACATTCTTACTTTATTGTAGGATAATTTAAAGAATGTCTTTTCCAGACTCCTGAAGTGAAACGAATAAGATCCTCTTTGTTCTTTTTAGGATTGAATTGTTTTAGGATTCCACCATATCCTGTATTAGAAGCATCAGTTTGAACGATCTTCTTCCATTCAAGATTAGATAGTGCTAAACAAGGTAGTTGTTTGACCCTGGTTTTAATCTTTTTTACTGCTTCAATATGCTCAATAGTCTAAGGCGAAGAATTCTTTCGTAGTCGAGTATACAAAATGGAAGCGTCCTGAGAAAGATTCGGATAATATTCTCGAATGTAATTGAGGCTTCCTAGAAATCTTTGCAGAGTATTAATATCTTTTATTTCATCCAGAAATTTAGATGCAAATTCAATACATCTGTCAATTGGAATAATAGTTCCGTTAAAAATATTATGTCCAAGAAATTTTATGTCCAAGAATTTTAACAATGATAACATACTAAAATACTACATCTCTTCCAAATTATAAGATCAATATTAACTTTTAAAAAATCAATTTCAAATATTTTCAAACTCAAAATTGAGATGAATTCATTAGTTTATGTCAACACAATTATAAATATTATAAACTACTAGTTATAATTTATTGTTTTAAAAATTTAAATAAACCATGTCAATTTTAAATTTAAAAATGTGTCAAATTGACTTTTAGAAAATCAATAATGATCTTATAATTTGAAACGAAAGATGTATATACTAACATATTAAACAAACTTAATTATCTTTTTTGTTTGATTATGAATTCTATAACTAAAAAAGGAAACCGACAAGTGATGTCCCAATCATCACCTCAAATTTGCCTGGAAATAACACGTCAGATGAGAGCGGATCTTTTATCCTTATTTTTCATATCTCCTTGTGTCCCCAACTTAAATTTTGACACATGACCTCTTATTTAACACTAATTAACTCTAAAATTAAATAAGAGGTCAGATATTAAAATTTAAATGAAAGACACAAAGAGAACATGAAAAATGAGGAGAGAGAATCTGCTCAAATGTCAGATAGTGAATGAGTTTCGACTCAATTGCCAGACACAATTTGAATACGTAGATGTAATTATTACTAAAAGTCCAAAATAAGTGTCGGTGTCAATAATCGAGTGCTTACTCCATTATTGATATTTTTGTTCCGTAAATGAGCATCTTTAAAGTTATTTTATTAGAGAATGTTTAAGGTTTCGTTATTTTCGAAATAACTTTTGAAAAAAGTAAAATGATTAAAGTTATCTAACGTGTCAAAGGTGTATCTAGACTTTATCTTTTATTCTATTCTAATTTGATTCTATTTTGAAGTCCGATATGATGGGTAATGCAAGAGTTGTATACATAGAGCCTCTTGTAACCAGTTAAACAAATTATGGTTTTAGTCGTATGAGCTCTCTTTCTCTCCTTTGGAAACTCTCTCCCTTGCAAATTTCCAGTTATAATAAAAAATTTAGTATTCTACATATCTCTTGATTTTCATTCTACATCCTTGATCTCTTAGAAGATTTTCCCAAAGAAAAAACCTTTCCTGTAGCTTAAGGTATGGCTTAACCTGACCACAAAAACATTTATATTTCATGCATGTAAATAGTTTAGTTTGTCAATCTATTTTATTTTGTTTAATTACTTTGTTTATATGCCTAATTTTAGCCTAAATAATTAGTCAAACTGGCTGGGAGTGCTGGTTATGAAAATCTTCTGCCTGAGATTGCTGAATGTGAGATTCTTTTGGCTTACTAGAACTGGAACTGGGAACTTAAAGAGAATTAATTTGATCAATTAGCATAAAAGAAAATGAATATAAATGAAAAACAAACATAGCATAATATTATTCTTCATCGATCCTTAATCAAAACTCCTAATACTCCTTTTTCAAAGAGTACCGGGTACATTGTCAAGGCATTTCCCGCGGGACTAATATGCCCCTCATTTTGATAAAGATTAATAAAGGTTAATATTAAGCATGTCATATGCCAATGCTCATATATGATCATGAATAGACGGATGCAACAAACCTAGATATCATAGTACAAATTATTTTATCTTTTTACTCTTTTTTTTTTTAATATGATCCTTCATCAACACTCCTATCACCAAAGGTGACGGGTACTTTGTAAACATATTTCCCTGAGGACATACAAGTCCCTCATGTTGATTCTGATCACTAAAGGTTATAGTCTTTCTTATGATCTTTCCTAGGAACAGAAGTACTAGGGTCAACGCCTAATAATCTAAGTATAAGGTTAATCTCTCTCTAGTACAAAATGAAACAACGCCTTCACACAGCAACAAGTTCCTAAGGTTTTACGTGACTTGAGTGACGTCCCACTAGATTAAGATTTTTCAAATAATTTATACAATTATACTAGTCTAAAAAATTAATATGACTCTGATACCAAGGTTTTACATAAACGCCTTTGAGCGATTAATTATTTAGGCTAATAGAATCAAATTAAATTAGAATAGAGTAAAAGATAAAGTTTGAGTACACCTTGGACCTCATAGACAACTTTAATCATTTTAGAAACGATTTTTGCAAGACTAATTAATTAGACTAAAATTAAACATGAATGATAATTAAAAAAACATGAAATTAAAACTATTTACATGCATGAATGTAAAATATTTTATCGGGAGGTTAAGTCGTACCTTAAGCTGCAGGAAATGCTTTCCTTTTCTGGAAATTATTTAAGAGATCAAGGATGGAGAATGAAAATCAATAGCTATCAAGAAAGTTGATAATTTTATTATAATTGGAGATTTACAATGAATGGGGTTTACAAGGGAGAGAAAGAGACCTCATAGTACTAAAACCATAATTATAACTTGCTTAACTGGTTACAAGAATTTCTATTTATACAACTCTTGCATTAACTATAATATCGGATTTCAAAATGAAATTAAATTATTAAATTAGAATAGAGTAAAAGATAAAATTAAGTACACGACCTGGCCCAAGTCCAGCCTGAGTCTGATCCGGTCAAAGCCTGGCATAATCAGGCCTAAAGGCTGGAAAAAAGCCGCTATTTGGATGAAGCCTGGTCTGACCTGACTAAAAGCCTGGCCTGGACCGGCCTACAACCTTGATCTGGCCTGAATGGACAGAAACCTTATGCCTGGTCCGTTAGCTTCCAAGTTCGCTTACCAACCTTTTGCTTGTTTGCCTTGTAAATTTCTTCATTTTCAATAGACTCCTTTTTATAAGAAAACTTCCTCAGACTTCTCTCTTGTAAACAATGTGGGACTTAGCCTAAACCCCAATATTTGATTATTTCTACTCAGAGCTTGCACAAGATCAAATAAAAGACGAAGAAAGAGGTCCTACTTTGAGCCAACTTTCAGCAACCTCCTCTTGTCCATCTTTTGTGATCACTGATCAGTTATTTAAATAAACCATATTTATAGCTGAGTCCATAATCCCATGATGAATAATTTAATGTAGCCAAAGAGTCTAGAAAACAAGAAGCAAGCCGCCCAAGCCCCCATTTCCAAGAGCAGCATAAGACTCCTATTGATTAACCAAAGGGTTTAGCAGAGGTGAGAGGATTGGATATTCAATAATATCATTAGGTGCATACAAAAAAATAAGCTCAGGTGAAAGTAGCTTAAGTAGCTTCATGAACTACAAATTGGACAACGCTCGTAAAGTGTGATGAAATGCCTGAGAGGAACTCAATTACTTGGGTTACGATTATTTCTGGGTATGCTATGCACAGAGGCTTGCTGGTTATGCTTTGATTTTTTAAAATGATGTTGTGGGAAGATGAGGAATGTGTTAATGAGTTTGTGTTGACTAGTGTTCTTACTTCTTAGTGCTTTTACATTGCGTGAATTTATTGATGTTGGTAGACTAGACAACTTCATGGACTTGTGAACAAATTTGAAATTTTATTGGTTACATCTGTTTGGTTCTATTGTTACAATGGGTGCACAGTGTGGGAATGTTATTCTTTCAGTCCCACATCGACAAAATTAAGGAATGAAAGTCCTACCTTGGTTATATAAATAGAGAAGATTTGGAGAACAATTGTTTCAGTAAAGCTGCAAGACGTTGAAGTCTAATTATGGAAATCCCAAGCAATTCCTGGCCTGGCTTGGCATGTATGTTTACTCGGGCCCTTTTTTTAATTAATATTCGGCCTGGCCTTTATTTATTTTGAGCTTGGGCCTCGCCCGGCCTGGTTAGATCAATGGTCAAAGCCTGCCAGGCCTTGATCAGGCCAGGCAAGGTAGATTGTTTGTGCATGTCTACCTTGTGGGTCCCATAGAAAGTTTTAATCAATTTATTTTCTTAAAATAATTTCGAAAATGACGCGCGCATAAAATATGTTTTAGTAAAGCAACTTGAATAAAGTAACGTTAAAATGTATTTTTACATGACAAAAGATATCTATAATGGAGTAAACTCAATTATTGATGAGTTCTTCGGATAGAAATGAGGTGCATTTAATTTTTATTTATTTATATTTTTAATCTTATTGAGAGTTAAAATATAAATAGATAAGTTAAATATATTTTTGTCTAATATTCTTGTCCCATTTTTTCTTCTTGCTTTATTGATAATAACATTTGCGTGTCCAAATTTTATCTGGCAATCAAGTCGAAGCTTATTCTACTATCTGACGTGCTATTTCCTAAAGAGTCTCGAGACTCTCGAGGTGATGATGGGACATCACTACTCTTGTCAGCTGGTGATAAACTGGTGGAGCTGGTAAAGATGCTTTTATCTTGGCTGGTGACACTTGTGTTTTATACTAAGATTTTCAAAATGCTGATTAATAAATCTGTTTGCTACTGCTTTTAGAATATCTTTTCTGGCTTTGCTAGTATTTCATCCCAAAATAAGTTTTTTTTTTGCTTTGGAACGAACCTTTTTAGTTCTTAAGTACTTCAACTGTTGCATTCTAATATTGCGCCTCAATCTTTCAAATGTTGTAGTTGGTAATGTTTTGGTGAACAAATCTACTAGATTATCTTTTGAGCTAATTTGCTGAACATCAATATTACCACACTTTTCAAGGTCATGTGTGAAAAAGAATTTCGGTGAGATGTGCTTTGTGCCATCTCCTTTGATGTATCCTCTTTTTAATTGAGCTATACATTCAACATTGTCTTCATACAGAATGGTTGGAGTTCCTTTGCTGGAGAATAAACCGCATGTTTCACGAATATGTAGTCATTGATCTCAACCATACACATTCTCGACTTGCTTCATGGATTGCAAGTATCTCAGCATGATTAGATGAAGTGGCAACTAATGTTTGTTTTGTAGATCTCTATGATATAGCAGTATCACCAAACATAAAGAGATAAACTGTTTGAGATCGACCTTTATGTGGATCAGATAAATATCCTGCATCAGCATATCCAACTAATTTATGATTATCATTATTTGAATAAAATAAGCTCATATCCATAGTTCATCGTAGATAACAAAAAATATGTTTAACTCCATTTAAATGTCTCCGGGTAGGAGAAGAACTATATATTGCTAGCAAATTCACAAAGAATGTTATATCAGGTCGTGTATTATTAGCAAGATACATTAGTGCACTAATTGCACTATGGTATGATACTTCAGGACCAAGTAATTCTTCATTATCTTCACGAGTTCTAAAAGGTCTTTTTTTCACATCATGTGATTGAACAACCATTAGGGTACTGATCAATGGATGTGCTTTATCCATAAAAAATATTTTAAGGACATTCTCTGTGTAAGTTGATTGATGAGTGAGAATTCCATCTGCTAAATGTTAGATTTGCAGGCCAAGACAAAATTTTATTTTTCCCAAATCTTTCATCTCAAATTCTTACTTTAAATAATTCATTTTCTTTGGTATCTCTCCATGAGTTGTAATAATATTTAAATCATCAACATACACAACAATAATAGCAAAACCAGGTTCTGACTTCTTTATAAAAATACATGGACATATAGGGTTATTATTATACCATTCCTTCAATAAATATTCACTAAGACGATTATACCACATTCGTCCTTATTGCTTTAACCCATATATGGACCTTTACAACTTGATTGAGTAAACTTCCCGAGAATTTAAATTATATGCTGCAGGCATTTTAAATCCTTCAGGGATTTTCATATAAACATCATTATCAATTGACCCATATAAATAGGCTGTAACAACATCCATTACACACATATCTAATTTTTCATGAGTTGTTAATAAGATGCCGCAATGTAGTTGCATCTATCACAGGAGAATATGTTTCATCGTAATCAATGTCAGGTCTCTGTGAAAATCCTTATGCCACAAGTCGTGCCTTATATCTTACGATTTCATTTTTCTTATTTCTTTTTCGCACAAAGACCCATTTGTATCCAACTGGCTTTACTTCTTTGGGTGTTTGGACTATAGGTCCAAAAACTTGACGCTTTGCAAGTGAATTTAATTCTGCCTGGATTGCTTCTTCCATTTTGGCCAATCATTTTCGCGTCTACATTCTTCAACAGAATTAGGCTCAAAATCCTCGTTTTCATT
The DNA here is from genome assembly GCA_020205615.1 of Panax quinquefolius. Taxonomy (NCBI): domain Eukaryota; kingdom Viridiplantae; phylum Streptophyta; class Magnoliopsida; order Apiales; family Araliaceae; genus Panax; species Panax quinquefolius. Next base: position 57,940,224 of record CM035156.1, read on the forward strand.
AATGATATGAAGCGATATATTATATGAAAAACTGTTGTCAACAACTATCTCACTTCGGTTCCATCTTTTCTTTGTAGAGACATAACTTATCGAGATCTCATCATTTTTATTGTTTTCAGGTACCTGGACCTCTTCTGGGGTTTTATGATTAACTATGTCTATATTCTCATAAATATTTTCCTCCTCAATAATGTCAACTTGTTTATTTATTTCTTTTCTTTTTCGAGAATTTTTGTCGTTTGAACCGATTGGTCTACCACGCTTCTGGCGTGCCTTAGACTCATTTGCTACAATTTTTGCGGATTGTTTTATTGGGACTTCAATCCAAGCTGGAGTATTTATAGCTGGTTTATGAGATTTGGTTACTCCTTTTGAGTTAGTGAATGCATTTGGTAGTTGATTTGTTATATCTTGCAAACAAAGTATCTTTTGAACTTCTTGTTCACATTGTTTTGTACGAGGATCAAAATTCAATAATGACAATGCATTCCAAGTTATATCTTTATCCAACTGTTTAATTTCTCTCCCTAATGCTGGGAACATAGTCTCATCAAAATGACGGTCGATAAATTGTGTCGTAAATGAATCACCTGTTAAGGGTTCTAGATATTTAATTATTGATGGGGACTCAAACCCAATATATATTTTAAGCCTCCTTTGAGGACCCATCTTTGTATGTTATGGAGGATAAATTGGAACATATACCGCACAACCAAATATTCTTAGATGAGAAATATCTGGCTCATGACCAAAAATTAATTGTAATGGGGAGAATTTATGATGTGATGTTGGCCTAATGCGAATAAGTGTTGCTGCATGTAAAATAGCGTGCCCCCAAACAGAGATAGGAAGTTTTGTTCTCATGAGCAATGGTCTTGCAATTAACTGGAGGCGTTTTATAAATGATTCAACAAGACCATTCTGAGTATGAACATGGGCAACATGTTGTTCATTATTTATCCCAAGTGACATGGAATAATCATTAAATATTTGGGATGTAAATTCACCAGCATTGTCAAGACAAATAGTCTTGATTGTATGATTTAGAAATTGTGCTCGTAATCTAATAATTTTAGCAAGTAATCTCACAAACGCCAAGTTGCGAGTTGATAATAAACACATATGCGACCATCTTGTAGATGTATCTATTAAAACAATAAAATATCTAAATGGTCCACTTGGTGGGTGAATAGGCCCACAAATATCTTCTTGAATACGTTCTAGAAACCTTGGGGATTCAAAAAATCCCAACTTTAGTTGGTAATGGTCTAATGACTAATTTGCTTTGAGAACAAGCAGCACACGAGAATTCTTTAAATTGAAGAATCTTTGGGTTCTTTAATGGATGGCCATGTGAATTCTCAATAATTCTTCGCATCATTAATGATCCAGGATGACCCAACCGGTCATGTCAAATAATAAAATTATTTGATTTATTGAACTTCTGGTTCATTATTGCATTGACTTCAATTGTACTAATACTTGTATAGTACAAACCTGAAGATAAAACGGGTAATTTTTCTAATATTTGTTTTCTAGTAGAGATATTTGATACGATGTAAAGATATTCTTTACCATTATCATTGGCTGTCTCCATATGGTACCCGTTAAGTCGTATATCTTTAAAACTTAGCAGATTTCTCTTTGATTTAGTGGAAAACAAGGCATTATCAATAATAAATTTTGTTCCACTAGGAAGAATTAAAGTGGCTCTTCTAGAGCCTTCAATCAAGTCTGCTGAACCTGATATTGTATTCACTTTTACTTTCATCATTCTTAGATTTGAAAAATATTGCTTATGTCTGAGAATGGTATGTGTCGTTGCAGTATCTGATAAGCATATATCTCCATCATTGGTATTAGGCTCATTTATAGCATTATGCAAATTCATATTTTCTTCGTAAAAAGGAATAAATATATAATAAGTTCATAATATTATAAATATTTAATAACACAATCTTTTACATTAAATAAGCCAACATGAAAAGAAGAAAACAAAATACATTAGCATAAAATAAACACATTTAAAGGATTAACATAATTCTGAACTAATTATTTTCATTACAAGAAATATCAACTTGCTTATTATTTTGCTCAAAAAAATCTTCAACGTCAAGGTGCGTTATATCCAAAGGATCAAAATAAATATCATCATTATCTTGATGTGGATGAGAAAAATTTATTTTTATGTTTTTCTCATTTTCTTTCAATGAGGACTGATATAAATCAACAAGATGTTTGGTTGTACGACAGGTACGAAACCAATGTCCTTTCATTCTACACCGATAAAAGATATTTTCTTCCTTCTTGGTATCTCTGTTATTTATATTCTTCTCCCTTTCTTGTTTCTCCTCATTCTTTGAAGATTTGGTATCATGGTTGCGATAATTAAACCGTCCTCGCCCATGGCCACGACCACGACTTTTATTACGACCACAACCATAATTATTATTATATTTTGTAACATTCACTTCAGGGAATGAAGCTGAACCTGTCTGTCGTGATTCATGATTTTTCATTAAAAGTTCATTATTTTGTTCAGCCACAAGGAGACACCAGTTTAGAATATTTCTTAAAACCCCATTCTCTATATTGCTGCTGCAGGAGCACATTCAAGGCATGAAAACTAGAAAATGTTTTTTCTATCATATCTCCATCAGTGATATTATCTCCACATAATTTCAATTTAGAACTGATTTTAAACATTGCAGAATTATATTCACTTACTGATTTAAAATCCTGCAATTGTAAATGTATCCAATCATAACGAGCTTTTGGGAGAATAATTGTCTTTTAATGGTCATATCTTTCTTTCAAATTTTTCAAAAAAATAAGAGGATCTTTTATTAGGAGATACTCTAACTTCAAGTCCTCATGGAGATGATGGCGTAAGAATATCATAGCCTTTGCCTTGTTTTGACTAGGTGTTTCATTACCATTTTTAATGGTGTATCCAAGACCCATGTCATCAAGATGAATTTCAGCATCAAGAATCCATGACAAATAATTCTTACCCATAATATTAAGTTCCACGAACTCAAGGTTTGTCATTGTAACTTCATACAAAAATATATAAAAAATCATTAGAAATTTAGTTTATTATAACTATCCACATGTGCATGAATATCTGGTTATTAAAATTATATAAGCATACAATATATATTTAGTCATACAATATAGAGAATGATGATGAATAACGGAAATGAGAGATCAATATGTGTGTGTGTGTGTCTGTGTTATAGCATTTAAATAGACTCAAAATATTAAAATATAATTTTCAAATATGTTACCATGCCAAAAAGAAAAACATCCCAACAGTTGAATAATCATCCAATTGATAGGATATTGGCAAAGTTGCTGACCAGTAACATTAGATTGTAATCATCACCTAAACTAGAACATTAGTTTTATTGGATATTTATTTATTATGTGCATGCATATATTTCTGGTAAGTACAATAAACACAAATCATAGATTATGAATGGAATATCATGCAGTATGTTATGCTAAAAAAATTACATATCCACACACACACACACACACACACACACACACACATATATATATATATAAGTGATGTACATGTACACTAAAAAAAATAAAAATGAGCATATAGACAACTGTACGTAGCACTTACAGCGACACATACTAGCAGAAAAATAACTGTGAAAAGAGTACCACTAACATACAACATTCAGCACACAAATATGTTATAAGTATAAAAAGTGCAAAAATAACACTATTAAGATGTTATTGCACCAATACAGAACTGACTAAACGCTTCTTCTTCAAATCAAATATGATTATCTTTAAAATGAAAGTGAGAGACAATTCGTGCTGATAACGTATTATAAAAGAATACTAATACTAAGAACAATGATTAGTGAAAAGAGAGCATCCTCATATCATATAAGTTATAGTATATTTGTATATCTCCCATTCTCTTTACAATGCTACTATTTATAGGTCCATGAACATTAATACTTGGAGGTTTCAAAACTCAAAGGTCATGAGTTTCAAAACTTAAGGGACATGAGAGTTTCAAAAGATCAAGGATCATTATAATTAAAGATGGGAGGAATAAATCTAGACATCCATATATATTATAATTTTATAACAAATTTAACATTATTTTGGACTATTTTATCCCATAATGGGAATTAATAGTCTGTTAAATAGTTCTATGGACTATTTTTTTGTCATTTCTTAAGTTATTTATGAGAGGTTATATAATCATATGATGAATGTAGGATTAATAGTTCCCTTCATATGAAACTATCAAATGACTTTATGGGACTAATAGTCCCCATTAAGGAACTAATAGTCCATCGTTAAAAGACTAATAAGTCCTATTTAATAATTTTTTATTATTAGGAATTGGATATATTATCCATTTTAGGACCTTATTGAGGTAAAAATATTTTTCAAATTTGATTCAAAATTAGTATACTGGTAGAATCAAATTGATCCAAATGACAGATATAAAATTTTATTTACTGTTTCATTTAGTCAATATGAATGGACTGTTATGGCCTTTTGTGTCGCTCCCAAATCTGGGTCTATACCACCCAATTTGAGTAGTCCAAATACATATTACAAACAACAATTCTCTTATTTAAAATTATTAAAATGTTGTATATAATACGATAGTACTTGTGATGACCCCAAATTTGGGTCTACACCACCCAATTTGAGTCACCAAAATTAATTATTATAATGTTGTGAACATACAACAACACAAATACATCAAGTTCAGTACAAATTATTATCGCACTATTTTTTGATGTATTGAGAACTACTACGACTACTACGACTACTAACTCAGACCATCACTCCATTCCCCTACTTTTCCTGCTAGACCTAACTACGCTCTTATTTCTTGAAAGAAATTATAAAACAAAATGGTGAACACAAATAGCCTATTAAAAAAATATCATGATTAAAATAAAAAAGTTATTATTATCCTTCAACAGTGATAAATCGGATATTTAAAATGTATGGTAGATGATATAAGTTTTCACAAATAACCGCAGTGGAATGAGCAATCCATTAGAAGTGTCAAATAGATCATAATGTCTACTATCTTCTCCAATTGAAAAATTCAACATCAAGATTTCATCAACTGTAAAACCAATGGTTATGATCATACCAATCAATAATTTCTGGTCATAATCATGTCAATCAACAATTTCTCTTTGAACCCATGCCGAAGAGAACTTTCACCATATGTCTTTGCCCGTAACACCAAAGGTTACGATTATGTTAATCCACAGTTCTTGGTCATAATCATGTCAATCAACATTTCTTCTTTGCACTTAGGCCAAAGAGAATTTTCACCACTTATCTTTGTCACACAAGCCAAAAACACTCAACAGTAATACTGTCTTTGCACTCAGGCCAAAGATATTTACAACAACTTAGTCTTGATGATTAGTACACTTAACAATAATAAGAATGATGGACAAAAATGATTAGAACAAGAACAATAAAATATAGACTAAACATTAGCGATTTTCAATTTAATTTATTCAGAGTTCAAATTGTTAACACGATACCCAGAAAATCAATTAAAGTTTTTGATAAAATATAAAGTTCAAAAAAATGTAAAGTTCATAGTTCAAATATAACAATTAAAATTTAATATAAATATTCGGGTAAAAAATATTAGATGTAACACAAACTATTAAGGATATTTTAATCACCTCGGGAACTTTCACCATTTAATGATAAGGCAGTAGAGATAAATAATAATTTCTTACCATAAATATAGGAGTATGAAAGAAAATGATATCCCTTAACTTAGTAGGAGACTAGATACTTTCTGTTATGTAAGAGATTAAATTGAGTAAATCTTGTACTTTTACTGACGTTAGCAACACTCTGAGTATCCTTACACTCAAAAGAAATACTCACAATATTGTAATAGAAGAAATTTATGTTTTTGGTGTGTTATTCATTGCTCAACTGAGCAACCTATTTATAGGAGAATGAGAACACACCAAGTTTGAAAAAAAAAATTGCAGGAGGAATATTTGGGCACGCTAAGTTTGAAAAAAAAGCTTGCCGGAGAATAATTGTGGGTCCCAGTCAAGTTTAAAAAGAAAAAGTTTGCAGGAGATTGTAATTATTATGGGTCTCAGCTAAATTTGAAAGAAAAAATTTGTAAGAGATTGTAATTATTGTGGTTCTCATGCAAAAATTAGTCAAACTTACAACAAGCGCCTCATGCTAAATCCCTCTATTTATAGCAAACATTGAACAAACATCTATCACACATCACTTATCATACTTATCTTTAATCAACACTTTTTATGTATCAATTATTCACACATTTTCAATCTAATTATTTACAATTAATATTATAGACTCACAATATTGGCAACTAGATCGTTACCCAGAAAAAATGGTGGTCCTTTCTTAGAAACTGTGCGCAATCAAATAACCCATTTTCTTGACAGAACTTTTAGAATTTGCTAATAATGTTAATTGGTCTAATTATTTTATTTCAATTATTATGAGTTACTGTGCCGTGATAATTATTGATTTAATCATATGAAATATTGTGCAGTTGTAACAATTATTCAGTTAAAATACTATGAAATTGCTAATGTTACAATTATGGAATCCATAATATGAAATACGATGTAATCTGGTGGCAATACTTTGTGGAATGTCGAGTGCCAATTTAGAGAATCTTGTGTCTTAATGTACTTCACCGAGTATTTAAATAGTTAAAAGTGATAGTACCATTGACAATCTTTATTAAAAAGGTTATTTTTGTCATTTTCGGTATCCAAGAATTATGTCGTTATGGGTCCCCACTAATGATTGGTTGTTTCGACGTCGTTTTACTTTACCGAATATTTCTCGACAGAACGAATATTTTCCAACATATTTTTTATTTTATAATTTGCACATATCACTCTTAACTTTATCATTTTATTAATTAAACACCTTACTATTTAGTATAATAATATAAGAAAATTTAAATTATATTTATTAAAAGTCAGTCTTACAACCTCCTCTCTTTTAAGAAATTTTGTTCCTGAAATTGACATTCGTACTTGGAATTTCAAAAAGTGAGGATACCTAACTCTTATTTCTGATTCTAACTCTCAGTTCATTTCCTTTGTATCATTGTTTATTCATAGAACTTTAACTTGATTTATAACATTTGAGCGTAGAATTTGTTCAATCTTATCTAAAGTCTTGACAGGTATCTCCTTATACGTTAGATCATCTGCTATCACATCTGGTTCCAATTCAATGATGCGTTTTGGGTCCTTCACATATTTACGTAGCATGGATATATAAAAAACGTTGTGGACACGTGACATGTTTGGCGGTAAACTTAGTCTGTAGGCCACAGTTCTTACTTGGTTGAGGATTTTGAAATCGCCAATAAAATTAGGGTTGAGCTTTCCTCTCTTTCAGAATCTCGTAACTTTTTTTCATGGAGTAACACGTAAAAATACAAAGTCTCCGACATGGAATCCTTCGTCCGTTCGATGAAGATCAACATAAATCTTTTGTCGTTCTTATGCTACTTGTATTCGTTGTCATATTATTTGGATCTTTTCTATAGTCACCCACACCAACTCTGGGCCTAACAATTTTGCTTCCCATACCTCGTCCCAATATATTGGAGAGTGACACTTTTTACCGTACAAAGTTTTGAAAGGAGACATGCCTATAATTGCTTAATAATTGTTGTTGTACGAGAATTCAACAGGGGTAAATACTTGTAGCAACTTCCCTTGAAGTCTAATACGCAAAGTCTCAATAGATCTTCGAGAGTCTAGATTGTCCTTTTTGACTGCCCGTTCGTCTTGGGATGGTATGAAAAATTGAACCACAGCTAGGTGCCCATAAATTTTTTCAAGCTGATCCAAAATCGTGAAGTGAATCTGGGGTCTCAATAAAAAACTATGGATACTGGCATGTAATGCAATCTCACAATTTCACTAATGTGCATACTAGAAAGACGCTCAAGTGAATAGTTTTCTCGTATGGGTAAGAAATGAACGGACATTTTCAATCTATCTACAATAACCCAAATTGCATCCAAGCCTTGAGAAACTTTGGGAAGGCCTGTCACAAAATTCATAGTGATATGCTCTCACTTTCATTCTGGAATCTCAATTGGTTGTAATGGACATTTAGGTACTTGATGTTCTGCCTTGATGCGTTGACATGATAAACATCTTGAGATAAACTCTATGTTCTCCCTCTTCATATTACTCCACCAAAATGTAAGTCGAAGATTACAATACATTTTGGGTACTTCCAGGGTGGATTGTAAACGGCGTGTTGTGTGTCTCCATCATTATTTTATATTTCAATCCAGGGTCGTTAGGAACACAGAGTCGAGAGTTGACTCGAACTATCCCTTCCTCTTCGATTCTTGCTTCTGGAATAGCACAATCTTGTACCTTCTTCATCATATCCACCAGTTCAGGGATAGTAGCTTGAGCAACTTTAATTTTGTCAATTAAAGATAGTTCTACTCGTACATGTGCAATCTTTATATGGGTCCCTGGTGTATTTATTTCCATCTCTATCTTCTGTAAATCAGACAAAATATGCCATTGTATTATTAGTATTGCACTTTTACTCACATATGATCTTCTACTTAAAGTGTCGGCTACCACATTCGCCTTTCCAAGGTGGTACTGGATGGTGTGGTCATAATCTTTCAATAGTTCAAGCCAACGCCGTTGTCGCATATTGAGTGATTTCTGAGTGAAGAAATATTTGAGGCTTTTATGGTCTGTATAGATCTATACCTTTTTTCCATACAAACAATGTCTCCAGCTCTTCAATGTGAAAAAGATCGCTGCCAACTCTAGATCATGAGTATGGTAACTTTTCTTATATTCCTTGAGTTTTTAAGAGGTATAAACTATAAATTTTTTGTGTTACATGAGAATGCAACCAAAGCCTCTGCTTGAATCATCGTTGTAGATAACAAATCCTCCCGATCCTGATGGTATGGTCAGAACAGGAGCTGAAACAAGCCTTCTCTTGAATTCTTAAAAGATCTTCTCGCATTCTTCGCCCCATTCGAATATTATACTTTTCTGAGTCAGCTGAGTTAATGAAGTGGCAATTTAAGAGAATCCTTCAACGAATCTCCGATAATAACCAGCTAGGCCCAGAAAGTTTCGTATTTTAGTGATTATCTTAGGTTTCTCCCAATTTACTATTACTTCAATCTTCATAGGGTCAACCGATATTCCTTATTTTGAGATCACATGTCCATGGAACGTTACCTCCTATAGCCAGAACCGTTCCTTCAACTTGGCATACAACTTGTTCTAATGAAGCTTTTGGAGTATCAATGTCAAGTGATGTTCATGATCTTCACGACTCTTGGAGTATATGAGGATATCATCAATAAAGATAACTATAAAATGATCCAAATATTCCTTGAAGATTCAGTTTATCATGTCCATGAAGGAAGCAAAAGCATTAATTAATCTAAAAAACATGACTTATAAGAACTCATAATGCCTATATCGAGTTCTGAAGGCGGTATTTGAAATGTCATCTGTAAGATGCCAACTTTTTATGAATAAGATTTAATTTTTTCTAAATAGTAAGGTGCTGATTTAATAAATGTAATAGTTATGGGTGATATGTGCATATTAGATGAAGTAAACAGATTGTCGAGAAATATTCGTTTTGTCTGGGAATATTCTTTTTATCGAGGAATATTCAGACGATAGCGTCGAAATAACCAATCATTGGTGGGTCCCACAATGGAATGACTGGCAGATATAGACAACGACAGTAATAACTTTTTTTAAAATTGACGGCAGAACTTTTACCATTAACTGTTAAAATACTCTGTGATAAAAATACAGTAATACGCGCTATTCCATAGTAACACATAGTATTATACAGTATCTCTGATTATTGATTTAATAATTGCTATAGTAGAAGTCACTCAGTATTTCATTCAATAATTGTCACAATAGTTATTGCATAGTATCTCATATTATTGATTCAATAGTTGTTACAGTAATATTTGTACATTATTTAATGTTATTAAATCAATAATTAATACAACACAGTAACTCATATTATTTGATATTATTAAACTATTTAGCATTATTGACAATGTCTAGAAGTTCTGTCGAGGAAGGGGCTAGTTATTGCGCGCCATTTATACGAAAGCCCTCCTCTTTCCATTGAACGATCTAGTTGTCAATATTGTGAGTCTGTAATATTAATTGTGAATAATTATTGAATGATAAAAGGTGTTGATTAAGAATAATTATAATAAGCAATGTGTGGTAAATATTTATCCAATTTGTGCTATAAATAGAGGGTTTTAACATGAGGCGGTTGTTGTAAGTTTCACTTATTATTCCACGGGGACTTACCAAATTGTCAAACCGTCGGCAAAATTTTTTATTCAGTATTTGTTTTATTATAATTATTATTATAGTAATAAAGAAGAAAACTTTTTACATAAAACAAAAAACTTTTATAAAGTTATTTTTTTATTAGAATATATTAAAGTTATTTATTTTATTAAAATAAAAAATTCGGTGGGCAAAGCTGTGCAATTGTCAAACAAGGTGTGCTAACCATTTTCCTATAAATAGGTTGCTTAGTTGAGATATGAAACTCACACCAGAATCACAAAATTCTTCTTCTATCATATTATGCGTATTTCTTTTGAATATAAAGATACTTTGGGAAGGCCTATCACGAAATCCATATTGATATGTACCCACTTCCTTTCTGAAACCTCATGTGGTTGTAATGAACCTTTAGGTACTTTATGTTCTGTCTTGACGTGTTAACATGATAAACACCTTGAGATAAACTCTGTGATCTCCCCCTTCATATTGCTCCATCAAAACGTAAGTCAAAGATCATGATACATTTTGGTACTTTCAAGGTGGATTGCAAATGGCATGTTGTGTGCCTCCATCATGGTTTTATGTTTCAATTCAGGGTCATTAGGAACACGGAGTTGAGAGTAGACTTGAATTATCCCTTTTGATCGATTTTTGCTTCCAGAATAGCACCATCTTGTATCTTCTTCATCATATTCACCGATTTTAGGTCAGTAGCTTGAGTAGCTTTACTTTTCTTAATTAAAGCTAGTTCTAATCTTACATGTGAAATCTTCATATGGGTCCCTGGTGTCTTTATTTCTATCTCTATTTTCTGCAAGTCAAACAGAATACGCCTTTGTGTTGTTAGTATTGCACTTGTACCCAAATATAATCTTCTGCTTAAAGCTAGTTCTACTCGTACATTTGAAATCTTCATATGGGTCCCTGGTATCTTTATTTTCATCTCCATCTTCTGTAAGTTAGATAAAATACGCTTGTGTGTTGTTAGTATTACACTTGTACTCGAATATAATCTTCTGCTTATTGTGTCGGCTATCACGTTCGCCTTTCTAAGGTGGTACTGGATGGTGTGGTCATAATCTTTCAATAGCTCAAGCCAACGCCGTTGTCGCATAATGCGTTTCTTCTGAGTAAGGAAATATTTGAGACTTTTATGGTCTGTACAATCTCCTTCTTCTCCCTATACAAATAGTGTCTCCAGATTTTCAATGCAAAAATGACTGCAGCCAACTCTAAATTATGAGTAGGGTAATTTCTCACATTCCTTGAGTTGTCGAGTGGTATAAATTATAATTTTTCCATATTTCATAAGAACTCAACCAAGGCCTCTACTTGAAACGAGAGCTGAAAAAAGCCATCTCTTGAATTCTTGAAAGCATTTCTCGCATTCTTCACTCTATTCAAATTTTGTACTTTTTCAAGTCAGCTGAGTTACTGGAGTGGCAATTCGAGAGAATCTTTTAACGAATCTCCGATAATAACCAGCTAGACCCAAAAAACTTCGTACTTCAGTGACTATCTTAGGTTGTTCCCAATTTAATATTGCTTCAATCGTTAAAAGGTCAATTGATATTCCTTGTTTAGAGGTCACATATCCAAGGAGCGTTACCTCCTCAAGCAAAAACTCGCTTTTCTTCAAATTGGAATACAATTTCTTCTAACGAAGCTTTTGGAGTATCAATGTCAAGTGGTGTTCATGATCTTCACGACTCTTGGAGTATATGAGGATTTCATTAATAAAGATAACCACCAAATGATTCAAATATTCCTTGAAGATTCAGTTTATCATTTCCATAAAGGAAGCAAGAGCATTAATTAGTCCAAAAGGCATGACTAAGAACTCCTGATGCCCATATCGACTTCTGAAGGCAATCTTCGAAATGTCATTAGCTTTTAGCTTTAACTGATGGTATCCAGAACGAAGATCAATTTTTGAAAAATATTGAGCACCTTGCAATTGATCAAACAAGTCATCAATTTGAGGTAATGGTTACCTATTTTTAATGGTAATATGGTTCAACTCTCGATAGTCAATGCACAGTCTTATACTCCCGTCCTTCTTCGCGAATAAAACATGAGTAACCCAAGGCGATGTGCTCTGACATATGAAACTAGTATCTAACAATTCATGTAGTTGAAATTTTAACTCTTGAAGCTCAATGGGGGCCATTTGGTATGAGGCTTTGGAAATAGGTTTCATACCGGGTTCAAAGTCAATACAAAATTCAAGTTCACAGTCTGGGGTAAGCCAGGAAATTCTTCAGAAAATGCGTTAGGTAATTCATTAATAGTGGAAATATCATTCAAGTCTCATATATTTTTGTTGAAATAAGTGATATGGGCTAAGAAGGCCTACCATCCATTCACTACTACAAAACAGTAAATAGATAACGCGTAAAAAATGTTGTGGTTTGTATCCCAGAAACGTCGTGGTTAAGGGTGTCATTTATTTGACACCCATACAACGTTTTTAAAACGTTGTGGTTTGTCACATTTACAACGTTTTTTTTTCTTTAAAAACGTTGTATATTTATTTTCCAGAAATCATTGGATGCTAGAAAATGTTGTAGATGGTATGATTCCACAACGTTTTCTGGCTTAAAATGTTATAATTTGATACATCAGACAACGTTTAGACACATTTATACAACGTTTAGAATGTGTCATCTATTTGACACCTTTATAAAACGTTTTTAAAACGTTGTAGTTTGAAAAATATTGTAATACATGCATATAACAACTGTTTTTGGATCTCTACCTTAGCAAGCAACAACAGACAACATTTAAACGCATTTATACAACGTTTAGAAGGTGTCATCTATTTAAAGCCAAAATGTATCAAACATTCAAAATATATCAATTACAAATAATATTACTATCCATACATCTCAATTTCAAAATATACCAATTACAAAGAATATTAATACCATACAATACGTTTACATCCCAATAATAGCAAACTATCCATACATCTCAAATTCACTTTTCAATATAATTACTACTATATTGAATTGTGAATTTGACTACATCCATAAAATATACCAAACTATCCATAAAATTAAACTACTACCTAATTAAACTATCCATAAAAATGCCTTGTATTCTGCTTGCGCCTACAAAGAAGAACATGAGAGATTAAGAACATTATACTGGACAAAATAGAAAAGTTAGCAATTTAATGAATTGTCATTAAATACAAACATGTATCTGCTTGAACTTGATTTAGACTCATGTAACGAATCCCTCATTTTCCAGTTTGACTAGTATCCAAAGTAACTTATGCACTTCCAAGATTACCAACTAGTGTGAATTAGAGAACAAATGGTAACTAGATGCCTATAATTTAGATGCTTATCATAAAAGTCCTCAATTCTGTTGAACAATGAAATATAGCTTATATAGCACAACAAGAATAAGTACCTAATTACAAGATCAAGAAGACAAAAACTGCTACAGGAACTTGACTTTGACAATTAAGCATCAATAATAGCTGTCGGCTCTCCAATCATTTGTAGGAATTAGGCCAAAATCAAGATAGATTGCAAACAAGACTCTTTTTATAACGGAGGGAGTATTAAGTATCTCGACTGTTGAATGTAAAGCACCTAAAGAAAGGACCCAACCAAAGTACACATAAAATTATTTCTTATCTGATCATATTTTTGATTTGCCTTCAAGAGCACCACTCTATCAAAATACTCAACATCAACTAGTCAAAAAAGTTTCCATTAGCTGGAAAATATCATTTTACATAATCAAAAGATAATTTATGCGTTTTCGATATGTATATAAACATAAACAGAAGTCCCATAAAATTAAAAGTAGGTGGCATGAAATCCCTTTCTATATTAGCTGCTGGTGTTTCCACTAAAATGAAATCGAGTGTTCAAGAGGCTATAATATAGTTTCTATTTGCTAAGCTATGAACTTCATGACCAGAAGGCCTTCCATCAAACTAGTATTTATTGTACCTGTGCTGCATACGGGGTAATTATTCCAATATCAGCAGCTCGGACTCCACTGTGGGCAAGTCTTTTTGCATGGGCTATTGCAACTTCAGCTTCACCCTCATTTAGCGTGCTATCTTCTTCATCCTTCTTTTCTTCCATGTCACAACTAAAATATCAATAGAACAGTAACCCTTATATTATAAATACATTCATTTAAAAATTAAAAATTGTTTTTTTAAGCTATCACTAAAAAGTTTTTCATTATTAAGAATGATATGCTTTTCCTTACTGTCGTAAAGCTCTTCAGACGACCAGCTCATAATAAGTTCGTGCATGCGGTACTGGACAGTGAGCATTGATGTCACTTCATCTCCATAAAGTTCTGCAAGGCGTTCAAAGAGGGTTCTTCCTAATCCTCTTTTCTCAGCTTCAAAACTCTGGACGGTTGGAGGAAGCTGGAGGTGATCTCCCGCAAGTACACATCTTGAACCCTAAAAACAGTCGAGCCAAATTTTAGTTTTATCAATTTGTGCTTTCATGTTTGATGAGCTAGAAGACTGGGTTAAAATTTTCTGCCGAAGAAACAATTAGACAGTAATAATAGTAACAGACAACAAAGAAAAATGGGAGAACCAACCCTCCGACCTGTCACATATAAATTTGACAAACATGATTATCCCCCATTGATCTCTGAATATTTTGCAATTATGAAAGATGCTTGCCATCAGATTTTGAGTTCCACTCCTTTTTCCCATCTTTTTTCTTGGAGGGAGAGGGTGCCTTCAAATTTTTGTTTTCAATTGTTATATGAGACTTGTGAGAAGACCACTAGTAATTGCAATAAAAGAAGTAAATTTAAACTCTATACATCGACATCATGCATCTCAACATACATAATTATGTAACATTTTGTGTCATATTAAGAAGTACGCCAGCATGCAAGTGCGCCAGTTGTTACACCATTACCTTCAGTAGAGCTATCCAGCATGCTATTTCAAGTGCCTGAGCAGCTTCGTCAATTATTACCAGATCAAATGAATTACTATCCAGCATTCGAGATAATGCACCAGTCAGTGTTGTCAAAACCACATCTGCATCTTTAATTACATCTGTGACTGCTCGCTGCTGCCTTTTACGCTCTTCTTTGGAAAGTATCTTGAGCTCCTTTCGGATGTCCCTCCTCGTGTTCTTATCTTTCGCTTTTAACAATTTCACATTTAGTGCCTGGACAAGTCCATTAGGGAAATGTCAAATAAACAAAATAACCATATACACATAAAAGGAACAGAAGTATAGTAACAGCAACTGATTTGTAAAGCACTAGTCGGTTATGAACTTTCAATCATTTACCTTCATTTCTTTGCGGATATCCTTTGATATAGGCATCCATCCATTCTTCTTTCATCAATATTTAAACCTTGCAACCCAACTACACTAAGGCTATTAAATATTTCTTTTAACACGTGCACATCCAACCAACAACCATCTCACAAGAATTATAGAGTTTGCAAGCCACTATCATGTCTTATACTCAAATGCATATTCCTCCCCCATATACCTACCGCAAACAATAAAATTAGAGCACAATAGCCGAATATAAGAATCCATCAACCAATTTTAATTCTATATTATAATATATTTATTTGTGTTTCTAATTTTTTTATGAATCATTTAGAGAAGCAATAAAAAAAGGGCTGAGCTATATTTGTCTGCTTACTACTACTTTTTAAAAAAGGCAAATTTCAAACAAGCCAGGGGCAGAGCCACGCAGAGCCTAGGATAGGCACATGCACACCCTCACATGTTTCCTTCATGTAAAAAAATGTTTGACATTCATTTACTGTCAAACACACACACACACACGGCAAAACAATTGCTTTTGATGCTGTCTATCTTTGTTTTCTTTTAATGGGTTTTTGACAGGTACTCCATCACACAAACCACCCATTTTTATAGCTTCCTATTCTCTACATAGACCACACCTCTACTGTCTCTAGACTCTCTACGTACAAATCTTCAAATATCAGTCAAAACTAGCTTAATATTTGACAGAGAATTTTTTTTTAATGGTCTATGGTGCCCCTCGTACCAATATATTTTATCTCCTCCGCTGTGCAGAGCAGTGGAGAACTATGTCAGTTCTTCTAGCTCTATAATTTTTTATTTTTTATTTTATAATCTGAAGCTTTAGAAGAAAAAGAAGTCATATTATATCTTTTTTTTTCTTTTGGTAAGGAGATAATTTCATTCGAAGAAGCTAGAGAACCCAACAAACCAAAACCACAAAACAAAGAAAAAGCTAGGCACGACCACCAACAGGAAGGCAGTCCAACAGCCCAACGAAACAAGTTTAAAAAATAAAAAAGCCAGCTAAACTAACAACAACTCACTCTTTCCATATACTGTAGAGGGCACGGAAGTCATACTATATCTTAAATGGTCACTTTTCGATGGTAGCTACGGGCATTGACAGACAAATTTTAAGAAATCATCACTCTTAGACATTTAAACAAACACTTTGTAGGCAACATCTAAAAACACAAAGAAATTTGTGCAAAACCCCGTCAAAACACAACTTTAACACTCTGTTTCTGAGTTTTGAAAAGAAAAGAATAAAAAACTTAAATTAGAATAGAAAAGAAAAGAATAGAAAACTTGAAGTTTTTTTTGTGTTATTTCTGAGATTTTAATAAAAAAGAATAAAAAATTTAAAATTGAGGACATGAGTTGTAATTTAAAATTTATTATATTAAAAGTTGAGGATAATATGAGAATTATAAAAATATTACGTATTCCAATTTCTTTTCCGTCCAAATCAGGCCAATTTTGGATGGAAAATTTTGGTAGGAAAAATGGTCAAATTTTCTATTCATTTCTTTTCTTTTTCGTTTATTAAAAAACTCAGAAACATAAGAATTGAAAAGAAAATTTAACTTTTATGTCCATTTTTTTTTTTTGTCCATTTTAAAGCTCAGAAACAGAGCGTAAAGGAAAAGTGAAACATAAAATAAAGAATGATGAAGATGAAAATTGGTTACCTTAGCAAAGACTGAAAGTGAGACAACAAGAACGCAGTAGATATATATGGCTAAAATTAGTGGCTGAGGAAGAAAAAGAAGAAGATTATAAAATGATTGAAATGAGTCATGGAAAAATTAAAACCCTAACTTTTATTTCCATACCTGAGCGAAAAATCTGGGGTAAAGGTAACAACTGGCATTCCCTTGCCCATTGTTTCGTGATTTCCAGTCAAGATTAAGCGAGAAGGGGAGAGAGCTAAGTTAAGGATGAGTGAGGTAGATGAGTTCGGGGACGAGAGAGCCGCTTCCTTTGCTACCTCCATCGTAGAGAGAGAAAGTACAGAGATAAGAGAGAAGAAAGTAGATCTAAAAAACTATGGTCCTTGTTTTAATTTTAAATTTTCACTTCCGTTTTTTTATTTTTTGCTCTATGTTTTTTATATAGAAACGTTTTGTTTTAAAAAATGTTATCTATTTAAAATCAAAAATTGTCCTTATAAATACATAACGTTTTTTCATATGTATCTATAACATTTTGTTAAAGAGCGTTGTAAAAAAAACACCACAACGTTTTTTATAAAAACATCATCTTTTAAGTGTTGTCTTTTTATGGTTTTGTACTAGTAGTTTTTTAATAAGCGGATGACTTTATGGCTAAATATGACAGTTATTAATTTCAACAATTTGATGGTTAGAACTTGTATAATGGGTTGATTAGGAATATAAAACTAATGATCCTATGAAAAAAATTAATTTTATCATGATGGGTAGTCAACCAATTAATTTCTAAAATCACATTAAATTCATGCCTTTCTAATGAGATAAGATCAATGAATAATGTGCGGGTGCCTATTTGGACTAAACATGATTTATAGATAGTAGACGTAATGAATATTTCTCCTAACGGAGTTTCGACAGTTACGCCAAACTCTAATTTTCAGGAGTCAAGTTCAAATTTTGTGCACATGCAGGTGAAATAAAGGAGTGGTTATAACCAGTATCAAGCAAGGCATAGACTTCATAATAGTTTATGAGTAGTTTGTCGGTTATAACTTCATTTGGGTTCCACACATTTTGGGTTGTCGTAACAAAAGCTCTCCCCTAAACCTAAAACTTTTCCTTGTTGGCGTTAGCCTTGGGTGTCACCATTATAAATGGATCTACCGAAATTTCGTCCTTGTCTATAACATGCCTAAGAAACTGCACACGTTCTAATCAAAATTCACATTTCAAAAATTTCGCGTACAACTTCTCTCTTCTTAATGTCTCCAATGTCACCCTTATGTGTTCAACATGCTCCTCCTTGGTTTTAGAATACACTAATATATCGTCAAGAAACACCACAACAAATTTATCTAAGAATGGTTTAAACACCATGTTCATCAAATCCATGAATGCTGCAGGTGCATTGGTTAAACCAAATGACATAACCAGAAACTAGTAATAACCATACCGAGTTCTGAATGCCGTTTTTGGTGCATCCTCCTTCCTTATCTTCAACTAATGATACCCACTCCTCAAATCTATTTTCGAGAAATATCTCGCTTCGTTCAACTGATTGAACAAGTCATCGATTCTCTGTAATGAATACTTATTTTTAATCGTGACCTTATTCAATTCCCTGTAATCAATGCAGAGCCGCATTGATACATCTTTCTTCTTAACAAATAACACTGACTCTCCCCGCAGTGATACACTCGGCTGGATATACTTCTTGTCTAGTAATTCTTGCAACTGCACCATTAGCTCCTTCATTTCAACTGGAGCCATTCTATACGGGACTTTAGATATCAGGGCCGTTCCTGGGGCTAAATCAATCATGAACTCAATTTCTCTATCTGGCAGAAGTCCCGGCAAATCGTACATCTGCAAAATCCCTAACGACCAGTATCTCTTCCAACTTCACATCCTTCTTCTGAGTATTGACTATGTAGGCTATGTATCCTACACACCCTTGTCTCGGTAACTTCTTGGTCTGCATCATCGTCAGACAACTCGCTTATCTTTTGTGACAACCTTTAATTTTTTTACTATTAATCATTTATATCGTCACTAATTTACACATTTGATGACAATTAATAAAATTTCGTCACAATTTATTTTGGAGGTAGAATTTCGTACTAAAATTTTGGAGGGAAACATTTTAGTGACATATTTGTAATAATTGATGACAGTATTTATTGTCACACAATATTTCTTTCGATGATAACATAATAGTTTGTAATTAATTATTTGTTAATTTTAGTGACAATGTGATTTCGTCACTAATGTTCACATTTAGTGACGCCAAATACAAATTCATCACAATTTTTTTTGGAGGCAAAAATTTCCTGAAAAATTTTAGAGGGAAATTTTTTAAAGACGAAAAAAATAATAATTTATGAAAATTTGTATTGTCATACATACCAATTTTATATGACGAGATAATAGTTCGTCACTAAACGCCCAATTTTTTTAAAAAAATGATTTTAAAGCCACTAAACGCCCAAATTTCATTTAAAAAAACAAACAAAAAAGATAATAATAAAATTTAATATTTTACTAAGTACCGTTTTATAAATATATTTAACTAAGTATTTCTATGTATGCTATATGTAAAATTGAATTTTAAACTATTAATATATAACTTAAGAGTTAACTCTCGATTTTAGAATTGAACCAATTAATGAGTCCAATGAGTTAAGTTTTGTCTAACACGAGCTTAGTTTATTTGTTAGACAAACTTCATTACATTAGATAATTGAGTTGTTATTAGGTTGAGTTTTGAATAATATTTATAAATGGTCCTGGTTTGACTCATTTGCAACACTATCTAACTAGAGTTACATATAATATATAAATAATATATCTTTTGTCCCCAAAAAAGTCTTCAAATATTAAAATAATTTATCCACTAAAAAATGACATTAATTACTTAAAAAAAAATATATGCCCGCGAAAAATTAAATATCAGTGATACAATGTCAAATATAAAACGTGGTGCGTACAAATAGTATATTAAACCCTTAAAAGTTCATTTATGTCTGGGTCGATCTACTAGTTTTTTCAATTTTTCTTTTTTATTATATACTTGAAATGACTTAATCTGGTCCGAATAAAATTGAAATATCCTTCATAATTTATATTTTTTTTCTTTTGCAAAATTGGGTGGTTAAAAGATATTTGGCTCCAATTTATGATAAAAAATTTGCGAGGAAAAAAAACTATTAATGAATTAATTATTACTAACTATATGTTATATGTTAGAGGTTGTTTTCAAGAGATAAAATTGGTAACTTTTTTGTTCTAAATAATTTTTTTAGAATTAATTATGGTGAATATAAATTGTAATATAAATACTTTTAATTTTTACAAGAACAAATTTATTTTTAATAATACTTTTTAAGTAACTTACAATATCGACTATTTTTTTAATTGAAGTAAATAAATTTACAATAATTTAAACTTTAAAATTCATACATTGACCATGAAAAAAATGAAAAAAGATGTAATGTAATTAAGTTTGAGTTTATTCTTAGTTAATTTATAGTATCCTACAACTCAAATTGTAATGTAATTAATTTTTAAAATAAAATTTCATTCTTAATAATACTTTTTAAATAATTTATAATAGTAAATATTTTATTCATTAAAATATTAAGTTACAATAATTTAAATTTGAAAATATTGAAAATTGAAAATTAAAAAAAAGTTATATTTCAGTTTGTTATTAACTAATTTATAACATTCTAAATTTTAAATTTAAATAAATTTAAGTTTTTGAAATAATAATTTTATTTACAATATTAATTTTTTAAAGAGTTTACAATACTAGTTTTTTTATAAGTTTAAATCATTCTCTTTTTTTAGAACAGAGTCTACACCTCTCTTTCCCCTCACTCAGATCAGCCCTCTCATACCTCTTTACCCTCTCTCTCAACTCCCTCTAATCCTAGCAGTAATGACGGCATAGTGGTGGTGACCTGCTCTCTCCATATCCTTCTTCTTTAACTTCTCCATTATTGTCCAATTGAAGGTTTTAAACAGGCTTTGAAACACGTTTTGGATTCTTTGCGTCTGATTTGATGATGTATCTCTCCCTTTGCAGATTGTGTAGCATACGATACCGACCGGTGGTCGCTTCCTTCCTTGAAAAGCGGTCTGCGTGTCAGCTGCCGACGCGTCATTACGTTGTCATTGTTAAACCTTCTCTTCTTAAAGTTGTTCCCACTTAGTTCACCTCTCCTATCATCTTGACCATGATTACCACCGAAGTGGTTACTATTTCTGGCATGATAATTTCCTCCACAATGGTTATCATTGTTCTGATGGTCGTTGCCACCGGTATGATTATTATCGTGTTGTTGGACGTTGCCTTTTGGTTGCGCTGACTCATAATCGCGTTCTAATAACTGAGCCCTATTTACAGCATCTAAATATAAACAAAGTTTGTGAGAAATGAGGTATTGACGAATTTCGGGTTTCAAACCTCTCAGAAACATTCGCGTCATACATTCCTCATTATCTACCAAATGGGATGCAAACCGAGATAACTCCACAAATTTAGCCTCGTATTGTGATACGGTCATATTATTTTGCTCCAACTTGATGAATTCTACCTCCTTCATGTGACGAATACTTCCAGGAAAGTACTTGTCGATGAACAATTCTTGGAACTTCTCCCAAAACATCTTTAATGCAGAAAGATGAGTACGTTTTACAGATTTCCACCAGTAATCTGCCTCTTCACGCAACATGAAGGTTGCAAAGGGAACCTTTTGCTCTTTGGAGCATCCCAAGACATCAAATATCTTGGTGATCTGCTTAATCCACGTCTCTGCCTTAAGTGGCTCTGGCTTTTCCAAAAACTTCGGCGGTCCCAGCTCCTTGAACTATTTAGCAGTGACCAGCCGTGAGTTGCCATTGACTCCATCTGCATTATGAACAGGTGTCTCTCTCGTTTGGTGTTGCATGAATTCTAAAAAGCTCCTAAACATACCATCGTTCGTTATTTGGTCGGTGTTGTTGTTTACACGAGGATTATTGCCTTCCTGATGCACATTATCCTGGTTATTGATCATCGGTGACTCAACGGTCTCATGTGCTCTATTGCTTATCTCAACATTTTCAGATGTCATTTTCAAACACTGCCACAAAACAAGGGTTAATTGACATGCCACATATTATCCCAATATTTCGACCTACCAATTAAATAACAAATAAGCTTAGGTAGGTCATACTAGCGAAGGAATTACCCGTCTCTCCCCTCCTAATTCTAGCCTCAAATCTTAGCCAGTGATCATATCCCTAAGCTTTGATACCAACTGTGACGCCCCCAAAATAGGTATACATCACTCATTCTGAGTCGACAAATACATGGTTAAGCTGAGAGTTTTAACACGAATATTGTCTCGTAGACAATATCCAAACTCAAATGGAGTCCTTATTACAATTATTATCACACTATTTTATAAAATAGTGAAGACTACTATAGCCACCATCTCGGACCATCACTCCCTTACCCGACTAGTCCCAGCTATATTTTCATTTCCTGAAGAGAACAATGAAAGCAAAAGGTGAGCTCAACTAGCCCAGTAAAGAATATTATGACTAAGATAATGTAGAATAAATTATCCTTAGTCTTCGACAGTATAAAAACCGATAGAATACAATATATGACAATTTTTAGACCAATAACTGCAGCGGAATAAGTAATCCATTAGAAGAGTCAAGTAGAGCATGATATATACTATCTTCTATGATTTAAAAGTTTATCATAAATTTTATCGTTGAGACTCAACTCAATAAATAATCCACATCACTGAATTATCCATGCACTACGGACCAATGATATTCATTATTATCATATCCACGAATCATCCATGCACTACGGGCCAAGGATATTCGTAAGTATCACCAGTGGTCATGATCATCCCAAACAACAATTAATCTTTGCACCCTTAGCCGAAGAAAACTCATGGTCATGAATATACCAACAACTGTCCGTCAATGCACTACGGGCCAATGAGGACTTTTACCACATCATTTGTAACATTACAGGTCATGATTATACCGATACATAGTCATAATCATACCAATCAACAGTCCATCTATGCACTACGAGCCAAAGATGACTTTCATCACAATATAAGCATGAGGATGATGATAATGATATAAAAATTCAATTAAGTAAGAGTAAGGATAAATTTTAAAGATTTATAAATTAATTTATCTAGAGTTCAAGAATGTCCAAATTATCAACATGATAACTTCTTTGTGGAGTAAATTCAAGAATCATATTCATGTATCAAAATAATTTAGACAGAAAAAAAATCAATTTTTGTCATGAATAGTACCCCAGGTGAACAATACCTGAGTGAATAGTATTCTGTGAATAGTACCTCGTGAATCGTGTTGTATGTATGAATAGTGTCGTACATATGAATAGTGTCGTATGTATGAATAGTACCCATGTATAGTACTCCGGTATGAAAAAATTAAAATTTAACAAGAATGTTTAGAAAAATATCCTTTTGAAACGATACTAGATGAAACGCAAATTTCAAGGACATTCTACTAATTTAAAGGAGTATAGAAGCAATACGTAACAAAATGAGTGTAGAATTTGGAATCTGAAACGAAATAATATTACTTACATACTATAGTGTATGGAAGAAAATATTATTTCTTACGAATATTGAACAAAAATAATATCCCTTACAACTGTTGAACGAAAATAATATTCCTACGAATATTGAACGAAGATAATATTCTTTACGAATATTAAACAAAAATAATATTCCTTATGAATATTGAAAAAAATAAAATTCTTTACGAATACGAAAAATAATATCGTAAGCGAATATGAAATAAATAATACCCCTTACCTTAAAAGGAGGGTAATTCTGGTTGGTATAGCGGGAATATTCTTGAAGAAAACTTCAAAGCTTCCTTAAACTCAAAAGAAATACGCTCAATATTATAGAAGAAAAATTCTCAGATTCTGGTGTGATTTTCATTTCTAAACTGAGCATCCTATTTATAGGAGAATGGCAGGATACTATTTAGAATGAAAAATCACGGACCAACAGTAATGATTTATGGGCAAAATTCACCAACTGAATTCGTTGATTTTTTTTTTATTTTACTATGCTGCTCTACGCAAACAATATGCAGTACTATGCAACACTATGCAGTACTATACAATAAAATATAATATATTCTATTTTACATAAAAACAAAATTTATTATAATATATATATATATATATAATAACAATAATAGTACCCTCCCGTGACAAAATTCCCCCTTACTAATAATATATATATATATATATATATAACAAAACTGAGATAACTTTCTACCGACAGTTTTGAAAAATGGGTAAGTGGGGGTCCATGTAATAAGCCAAATTTACAACAACTACTTCATAAAAATCCCCTCCATTTATCTCAATTTACTTGGCTTCTCAAAACACATTTTTAATAACATTCATCATTAATATTATAACTCATAATATTAACAACCAGATCATTCTCAGGAAAGAGGGGGCTTTCTGATAAGGATTTCTCCCTATTGGTGCGCAATTAGGTGACCAAGCCCCTTTTCTCGACAGAACTTTCTAGACATCGTCAATAATGCAAATAATAACATGAATAACTTTATTGTCCCAATTATTGATTTAATAATATAAAATATTGTGACAATAATTGAATCAATAACGTGAGATACTATGCAGCAATTACTGTGGCAATAATTGAATAAAACTGAGTGACTTCTCACATAAGCATCAATAATCAAAGATACTGTACAATACATTGTGCTACTATATAACCACGTGCATTACTGTACTTTTACCGCTGGATATTTTAACAGTTTAACGGTAAAACTTTTGCAGTTATTTTTATAAAAAGTTATTTCTGTCGTTTTCTAACTCTGACAGTAATTCAGTTGTGTGGTCCACCAATGATTGTGTCATCGTACAAATATTCCCTGATAAAACGAATATTCCCCGACCAATTGAATATTTTATGACAACTTGCTTACTTTACAAAATTTGTAAATATTACCCACAACTATAACATTATATCAAATCCACACCATAATATTCAAAAAGATATTTCGAGAAAATTAAATCTTTATTCATAAAAGTTGGGGTCTTACGACCTCCCTTTCTTATGAAATTTTGTCCTCAAAATTGGAGTACGTACCTGGTATGTCGAAGAGGTGAGGATACATTAATTTCATTTCAGATTCTAACTCTTGAGGTATAACCTTTGAGCGTAGAATATGTTCATTCTTATCCAAGATTTTAACAGGTACCTCTTCATACGTTAAATCTTCTGCTATCTTGTCTAGTTCTAATTCAATAATATGGTTCGGGTCTTCCACATTTTTACGTAACATAGATATGTGAAAAACGTTATGAACACGAGACATACTTAGCGGTAAAGAAGGTCTATGGGCCATAGTTCCTACTCGATCAAGGATTTCAAATGGACCAATTAAATCGAGGGTTGAGATTTCCTCTCGTCGTCGATTCTTGCTTCTAGAATAATGCCTTCTTGCACCTTCTTCTTCATATTCATTAGCTCCGGGTCTATAGCTTGAGAAACTTTAACTTTATCGATTAAAGTCGGTTCTACTCGTATATTCGTTATCTTCACGTATGTTCTTGGAGTCTTTAACTCTATCTTCATCATTTGTAAGTCATACGAAATTGGTCTTTATGTTAACAACGTCGCACTCGTACCCGCATACGATCTTCTACTCAACGCGTCAGCGACCACGTTCACTTTTCTAGAATGGTATTGAATTGTATGATCGTAATCTTTCAACAGCTCGAGCCAACGTCTTTGGCACATGTTACATTCGTTTTGGTTGAAGAAATATTTGAGGGTTTTGTACCAGGTTCAAGGTCAATACAAAATTCGATTTCACGTTCTGGGGGTAAGCCAGGAAGTTCTTCAGGGAATACGTCAAGAAATTTATTAACAATAAAAATATCATTCAAAACTGTGACTCCCATCCAAGACTTGGATACCACCTCACATTGATACCTATCAATTTGCCACCGTTATTTACGGTGTCTCCTACAAAAAAGTCTGGTTTCGGTGCATCCCACACAAGGAAGTCTCCAGCAAAAGGCTTGGGGCTCTTTACTTATGGCTTGATATGACAGTGATTGACTTTAGTGGTTTGGTTTCTTGAATTCGCATAACAGGTTGGTTAGGAATATGAAAGCTAAAAACCTTACTAAAACAATCAATTTTAGCATGATGATTAGTTAACCAGTCGATTCCTAAAATCACATCAAATGCAGGTATTTTCGAAGAGATAAGATCGACAGGTAACATGAGGGTGCCAATTTGAATCAAACAAGATTTATAAATAGTGGATGTAACGAAGGTTTCTCCCAACAGAGTCTCAACAGATAAGTCAAAGTCTAATTTCTTTGGAGTCAAATTTAAACGTTGAGCGCAAGTAGGTGAAATAAAAGAATGGGTAGAACCGATATTAAATAAGGTATAAATTTCACAAGAATTTATGATTAGCTTACCCGTAATAACTTCGTTCAGGTTCCTCGCTTTTTGGGAAGTTACAAAAAATGCTCTCCCTTAAACTACCAATTTTGACTTGTCTGGGACAGCCTTCGGTGTCTCCATCCCAGCTGGACTTGTCTTCACTACGCGATAAAATCGGGCTAGGTGACCTTCTCTTCCGTAATTGAAACATGTTTTGGGTTGCTGCGTACAATTTGAACTGATGTGTCCCTCCCCTCCGCATTTGTAGCATACGACTGGTGGTCATTCTCCTTCCTTAAAAATGGGTGCTGGTGCTGCTGCCGACGCCTTTATGTTGTCATTGTTGAACATTCTCTTCTTAAAGTTGTTCCCACTTAGTTCACCTCTCCTATCATCTTGGCCATGATTACCACCGAAGTGGTTACCATTTATTGCATGATAATTTCCTGCACGATGGTTATCATTGTTCTGATGGTCATTGCCACCGGTATGATTATTATCGTGTTGTTAGTCGTTGCCTTTTGGTTGGGCTGACTCATAATCGAGTTCTAATAACTGAGCCCTATTTGCAACATCTGAATATAAATAAAGTTTGTGAGAAATGAGGTACTAACGAATTTTGGGTTTCAAACCTCTCAGAAATATTCGCGTCATACGTTCCTCATTATCTGCTAAATGGGATGCAAACCGTGATAACTCCGCAAATTTAGCCTCGTATTGTGATACGGTAATATTGTTTTGCTCCAGCTTGATGAATTCTACCTCCTTCATGTCACGAATACTTTCAGGAAAGTACTTGTCGTTGAACAATTCTTGGAACTTCTTCCAAGACATTTTTAGTGCAGAAAGATGAGTACGTTTTACAGATTCCCACTAGTAATTTACCTCTTCACGCAACATGAAGGTGGCAAAGGGAACCTTTTACTCCTCGGAGCATCCCAAGACATCAAATATCTTGGTGATCTGCTTAATCCACGTCTCTACCTTAAGTGGCTCTGACTTTTCCAAAACCTCCGGCGGTCCCAACTCCTTGAACTGTTTAGCAGTGACCAGTCGTAAGTTGCCATTGAATCCACCTGCATTATGAACAGGAGTCTCTCTCGTTTGGTGTTGCATGAATTCTAAAAAATCCTAAACATACCATCGTTCGTCATTTGGTTGGTGTTGTTATTTACACAAGGATTATTGCCTTCTTGATGCATATTATCCTGATTATTGATCATCGGTGACTTAACGGTCTTATGTGCTCCATTGCTTATCTCAACATTTTTAGATGTCATTTTCAAACAGTACCGCAAAACAAGGGTTAATTAATATGCCACGTATTATCCCTATATTCTGATATACCAATTAAATAACAAATAAGCTTAGGTAGGTCATACTAGCGAATGAATTATTCGTCTCTCCCCTCCTAGTTCTAGCCTCAAATCTCAGCCAGGGATCATATCCCTAAGCTTTGATACCAACTGCTACACCACCAAAATAGGTATATATCACTCATTCTGAGTCGCCAAATATATGGTTAAGAACTTAAATACAAACTTCATTTATGCAATACGACAAAACGTAGCTGAAAGTTTTAACACGAATATTATCTCGTAGACAATATCCAAACTCAAATGGAGTCCTCATTACAAATATTATTACACTATTTTATAAAATAGTGATGACTACTATAGCCACCATCTCGGACCATCACTCCGTTCCCCGACTAGTCCTAGCTATATTCTCATTTCCTGAAGAGAACAATGAAAGCAAGGGTGAGCTCAACTAGCCTAGTAAGAATATTATGACTAAGATAATGTAGAATAAATTATCCTTAGTCTTCAAGAGTATAAAAACTGATAGAATACAATAAACAACAAGTTTTAGATCAATAACTGCAGCGGAATAAGCAATCCATTAGAAGAGTCAAGTAGATCATGATATCTACTATCTTCTATGATTTAAAAGTTTATCATCAATTTTATCGCTGAGACTCAACTCAATAAATAATCCACATCACTGAATTATCCATGCACTACGGGCCAAAGATATTCATTATTATCACATCTACAAATCATCTATGCACTACGGGCCAAGGATATTTATTAGTATCACCAGTGGTCATGATCATGCCAAACAACAATTCATCTTTGCACCCTTGGCCGAAGAGAAACCATGGTCATGATCATACCAACAACTGTCCATCAATGCACTACGGGCCAATGAGGACTTTTACCACATCATTTGTAACATTACAGGTCATGATTATACCAACACATAGTCATAATCATACCAATCAACAGTCCATCTATGCACTACGGGCCAAAGATGACTTTCAGCACAATATAAACATGAGTATGATGACAATGATATAAAAATTCAATTAAGTAAGAGCAAGGATAAATTTAAAGATTTATAAATCAATTTATCGAGACTTCAAGAATGTCCAAATTGTCAACATGATAACTATTTTGTGGAGTAAAATTCAAGAATCATATTCATGTATCAAAATAATTTGGACAGAAAAGAAATTAATTTTTGTCATGAATAGTACCCGAGTGAATAGTACCTTGTGAATAGTACTTCGTGAATAGTACCCCATGAATAGTACTTTAAGAATAGTGCCATACGTATAAATAGTACTGTACATATGAATAGTGTCGTATGTATGAATAGTACTCACGAATAGTACTCCGACATGAAAAGATTAAAATTTAACAAGAATGTTCAGAAAAATATCCTTGTGAAACGATACAAAATGAAGTGCAAATTTCAAGGATATTCTACTAATTTCAATGAGTATAGAAGAAATACTTAACAAAATGAGTGTAGAATTCAGAATCAGAAACGAAATAATATTACTTACATACTACAGAGTATGAAAGAAAATATTCTTTCTTACGAATATTGAACAAAAATAATATCCCTTACAACTGTTGAACGAAAATAATATTCGTACGAATATTGAACGAAGATAATATTCCTTACGAATATTGAACGAAAATAATATTCCTTACGGATATTGAACGAAAATAAAATTTCTTACGAATACGAAAAATAATATTGTAAGCGAATATGAAATAAATAATACTCCTTACCTTAAAAGGAGAGTAATTATGACTGGTATAGCGAGATATTCTTGAAGAAAACTTGCACTATTTTCTACACTCCAAACTTCCTTAAACTCAAAAGAAATACGTTTAATATTATAGAAGAAAAATTCTCTGATTTTGGTGTGATTTTCATTTCTAAACTGAGCATCCTATTTATAGGAAAATGGCAGGATACTATTTAGAATGAAAAATCACGGATTAATAGTAATTATTCACGGGAACAATTCACTGGCTGAATTCGTTAATTTTTTTTTGATTTTACTATACTGCATTATGCAGCACTATGCAAACACTATGCAGTACTATGCAACACTATGCAATAAAATATAATATAATATATTTTATTTTACATAAAAAAACAAAACTTATTATATATATATATATAAAACAAAATTGAGATTACTTTCTACCGACAGTTTTGAAAAATGGGTAAGCAGGGGTCCATGTAATAAGCCAAATTTACAACATCTACTTCATAAAAATCCCCTCCATTTATCTAAATTTACTTGGCTTCTCAAAATAAATTTTTAATAACATTCATCATTAATATTATAACTCATAATATTAACAACCAAATCATTCTCAGGAAAGAGGGGGCTTTCTGATAAGGATTTCTCCCTATTGGCGCGCAATTAGGTGACCAAACCCCTTTCCTCGACAAAACTTTCTAGACATCGCAATAATTGTTGGTTTGTTAATATTCTAACCTTTTTACTGTTTTTTGTTTACAAAAGAGATTATGATGACTTGATTATATGGACTAATTTTTTCCCATGCATTATGAAATTTTCAGGAAGTTGATGAAACCACAATTTGAATTATTGTCTATTTTCCGTGGAAATTGACTTTGAAGATTTGAGTCTTAAGAAAAAAAACTATAATATTCTAAGGTCATTTTATTGCAAATACTTAATTTTTTTTGAATCTGAAAATATATAAGCTCTAGGACATTTTTTTGTGTGCATTAAAATGTGTTTCAATATTTTAGTATGCCTAAGAATTTTATATATTGTGCTAACTTGTTAATATATATGACCAATTTTAGATGGTTAGTATTATGCATGATTAAAGTTGATATTACATGATAGATATCCGGACTAATTGTTTCATATTTGCCATGTGTTATGGAATTTTAAGAGTTTCATTTTTTTAGAAAATTTGTGTAATGTAATGCAATGAATTTGTTGGAAACCTAAAAGGTGTTGGTTACTTAAAAGTAGTGGCGGCAGATATGATTATTATCAAATTGGATTGCATGGATCTTGGAAATATAAGATAATCATTATCTTGAAAAATGGTTTACATTACTATCACTTCAAATTTAAATTCAAAAGTCGATTAACATTTATGAAATTTGCGGTTATCATGGACTATATAAACTTTACGGAACCTATTTGTGGGTTATCTTTGACATAGTTTATATTTGTTTCCAACGGAAATAAAAATATTACTTATCTCTTTGATTTCTGTTGGCAGCGTAAATAAATTATGATGATATGCAATGAAATTATTTTGTGAAGTAAACGGTAATATATTTTCTAAGCTATAAAAGAAACTAAAACGATGATGAAAATACAACACTTACAACACTAGAATTAATTATTACACTCATATACTTACAAAGCTACTTCATCATTCTTGGTGTAAAAATCTCAGCTGTTGTGCGATTATATCCAGATTATTTATCAGCTATTTTCGTGAGCTTAATATTGGTGATATCTCTTTGTTTCTACTTGATCATTGCATTCATTAGTTGGGCCTTGCATTGTTAAATTGTTTATTTGTTTTGATCATTAGACCTCTATAGTTGTAATTTTATATTTTAGACTAAGTGTTGTCTAAAGAAATTTAATCCGGTGGATTAAGGTGTGTTTACAAACATGTTCAAGAAAGCATAGGTGCTTAAAGGGTGCATTGGTGCACAAGGAGCAAGAGTGCTCAAGTGAATTATTGTAATTCAATTTGATAGAATCTGTTTTTAATAAGAGTTATTTAAAGAAATAAAAGTGAGTCTCAATACTAGTTGGTATTGGGCGTGGACTAGGCTATTATTATAGAGGGTAATAAATTGAACCACGTAAAAAATCTTGGTGTTATTTTATTACTTGCTTTTAATATCTTATCAGATAGAGATAATTAATTTTCTTTAATAATTAAAATTAAATATTTGTTTTATCTTGAGATATTTTGTTAACACTTAAGTATTCTATTTAACTTATAAATTCATCAAAATATTTTCTTAAACTAAAAGTTAATTGATAGACCGTATTCATTCAATTCGAAGTTATATTCATCAATATAATAGGCTATATTCAATAGTTTAGTTTAAAGTTTAAAATTGGTCATAGTTTGTAACCACACTTATTCACCCCCCCTTCTAAGTGTGCCTTATCTGAATTTCATTTGGTATCAAAGCTTGGCTCTACTTACTTGGTCTTAAAAGGTGACTTGTAGGAAAGATTACGGCGTAGCACAGTTAGGGAACAACAACAATCAAGAAGGTCAATCAACCATAGACCTCCTTTTGTTGTATGGAATGCAAAACTACAATTTTGGAAATTCGAATGAGGATCTACCTTAAAAGAGATCCTTGGGAATAGTGGGTTGTAGAGAACGGACCAGTTATTCCAAGAAAAGATGACGGCACTCCAAAGACTTTGCTAGAGATGGACTCAACTGAGACTTTTATAGTTTCCTATGATTCAGGGGCTATTAACACACTACTTAGTGGCATGGTACGGTCCGAGATTGACAAAGTGTCCTCATGCAACATAGCTAAGGAAATTTGGGACACTCTAGTGGTGAGCCATGAAGGAACATCAAAAGTTTGAGAAGTTAAACTAAGCATGCTCATGCATGATTATGAAATGTTCAAACTCGAGAAAGATGAAACTATAAAGATGGCTCAAGCAAGGTTTCTTGTTCTTGAACTCCTTAAAGCTCTTTGGACAAATCTATTCCACAAAGTGAGATTAATCAGTAAGTTACTTGGGCTATGCCCAAGAGGTTTTCTTCTAAAATCACTACTCTTCAAGATTCCTCTACAATATCTACTATGGATACACTAATACTTTTTGGTGAACTTAAGGAATATGAACATCAGCTAAAGAGGTATGACGATGAGGACGAAACTCCTCGAAGGAAGGTTTTAGCTCTTAATGTAGGAAATGAAGAAGAGCTTGATGATGATTCTGACGAAGAGATAGCCATGATGTCAAGGAGACTCAAAGGACTTCTACAAAGGAAGAATAAACGAAAGAATATCTTCAACTCAAATAAAGGCAAAGGAAAGCAAACTGAGGAGACGTGTTTTGAATGTGGACATCCAGGGCACTTCAAGAAGGACTGTCTTCAACTAAAGAATAAAAGAAAAACAGGCTTCAAGGATAATAAGAGAAACAAAGCACTAATCCCTTGGAGTGATGAGGAAGAATTTGAAGTTAAGGTCAACGCCAAGGATGAAATAGCTCAAGTATGCTTCATGGGAATAGAAGGTGAATCAAACGAGGTATCTAAATTTGAGTTTAATTCTTTGAAATAAGAAAATGATAAACTAAGAGAAAAGAATGCATATTTGAAAGACTTGGTAAATACATTAATGGGTGAAGTAGATTCTTTAATAGACGAAAAGAAAGATATTGAAAAGGAATCTATATGTAAAGAAGAAAAGGTTTTGATTGCTAAAATTGACTATTAGATAATTATAACAAAATACTTTTCAATAAGGTAAATTCTTTGAATAATGAAATCCAAAAATTGACTAATGAACTGAAAATGAGAGATGTGTGTATTGACGCATTTAGTGATAAATCACCTGTTAAAATCTCTCCTAATAACGAACTTCAAAAAGAAATTGATTCACTAAAATCATCTCTTGCTAAATTCGTTCAAGGTGAAGAAAATTTAAATGTCATATTGGGTAAACAAAGACCTAGTTTTGAAAGACAAGGAATTGGTTATAATTACTATGCATAAAAGGGTAATATGAAAATGCTAAAATCAAAATCACGTTTTAGATTAAATTATTGTTCTCCCTTTATAACATGTAGAAATTGTGGCATTAAAGGTCATTTGGACATAAACTATTTTAAGAAAAATAAGATTAAAAAGGTATGGGTTAAAAAGGATGATTTACTTGCAACTAACATAAAAGGACCCAAAAGATGTGGGTACCAAAGGATGAATTATTTTTTCTTGGCGGGTATGTCTCGAAGCAAGGTTTCCATCTCAAAATGGATTCTTGATAGTGGATGCTCACGTCACATGACTGGTGACAAAACAAAGTTCGTGGAGCTAAAAATCAAGAAGAAAAATGGTACAGTTACATTTGGAGATAATCGGAAAAAGGTAAAATACGAAATGGTAAGGTAAATATTGATAATGTACACCTTGTTAATGGACTTGAATTTAATCTTATTAGTATCAGTCAATTAATGGATAATGGTCACCAAGTTAGCTTTGATAAATATAAATGCACTATTTCTCATGGAACAATGTTACTCTAGTTGCACAAAGAGAAGGAAATATATATACTATTGATTTTGAGTAACAAGATGAAGAATTATATCTTGCACTTGTACAAGATGAAGCTAATTTGTGGCACAAGAGGATGGGACATGTTCACATGGATTTAATCAAGAAATTATCCTCAAAGAATCTTGTCAAAGGGTTGCCGAAGATAAAGTATGAAAAGAAGGGAATTTGTGTTCCTTGTCAACTTGGGAAACAAGTAAGAACATCATTTACGGCAAAGAACATGGTATCAATTAACTTCTTCTCCATTACAACTACTTCATCTTGATCTATTTAGACCAGAAAGGCAACCTAGTATAAATGGTAAGTTTTATGCGTTTGTAATAGTAGATGATTTTTCTAGATATACATGGGTATTATTTTTAAGAACTAAAGATGAATCATTTAAGGAGTTTGAGAAATTAATAAGAAACTTAGAAACAAAATATAATCTCAAACTTAAAAAAAAAGTGATCGTAGTCTTGAATTTCAAAAACTTTATAATATTTTGTGATCAAAAGGAATTAGTCATGAATTTTCATTACCCTAGAACACCTCAACAAAATGGAGTTGTAGAAAGAAAAAATAGACATTACAAGAAATCGCTAGAACCTTATTACAAGAAAGTAAACTTCTAAAAGTTTTGGGTCAAGTCATAAACACTTCTTGTTATGTTTTGAATAGAGTACTTATTCATCCAATCATTTTGAAGACCCTTATGAACTTAAATAATAAGATTCCTAATATAAGTTATTTCAAAGTTTTTGGATCTAAAAATGTTTTATTCTAAATACTAGTGATAACTAGAAAATTTTGATGCTTAATCTTATGAATTTTCATTGGTATATTCACGAATAGTAAAGCATATCGTATATTAATATTAACAAGTTGTGTGTTGAAGAATCATTCATATTACTTTTAATGAAACTCACAATGATCTTCCAAAAGAAAGAGATGAGGATGCGAGGAAATTTGGAGATCTTAGTGAATCCAAAGACACCGAAAAAAAATCAATTCAACTGGACAAATCCGCACTCAATGAAGTGAATTGGAAAACCCACAAGAAGTAGAACAAAGAACAACACAAGAATCTGAAATTGATATCTCTCAACGAGAAGAAATACATGATGTGCAAATGCCAAAGACTGCGAAATATCTCAAAAATCATCCACCAGAAAATATCATTGGAGATATAAACAAAGGAATCACTACAAGGAGAGGATTGTAAAATCAATGTGCTTTTTCTGCATTTCTATCACAAGTTGAACCAAAGAATGCTAAGGAAGCTATCCTCGATGAAAGATGGCTAATGGCAATGCGGGAAGAACTCCAGCAGTTTGAACGATGTCAAGTTTGGGAGCTAATGCCCCCTCCTGAAGATGTTTCTATCATTGGAACAAAATGGGTATTCAAGAATAAACTTGATGAGCATGGCACTATTACTCATAACAAAGCAAGACTAGTAGCTCAGGGATACAATTAACAAGAAGGGATAGACTATGAAGAGACTTATGCTCCAGTTGCTAGACTAGAGTCCATCCGCATCTTGTTAGCATTTGCATGTTACAAGAAGTTCACACTCTATCAAATGGACGTAAAAAGTGCTTTTCTTAACGGATACATCAATGAAGAGGTATATGTCAAACAACCTCCTGGATTTGAACATGAGAGGTATCCTAACTATGTTTACAAGCTCAAGAAAGCCCTTTATGGACTAAAGCAGACTCCAAGGGCTTGGTACAAAAGGTTGAGTAAATATTTATTATCAAATGGTTTTACTAAACGGAAAATTGATTCTACATTATTTATAAGGCATGAAAATAAAAATATTATTATTATAAAAATATATGTAGATGATATAATTTTTGGTGCTACTAATAATTTTCTTTGTGAGTGGTTTTCTAAGTGCATGCACAAGGAGTTCGATATGAGTCTAATGGGAGAACTTAACTACTTTTTGGGACTTCAAATCAAACAAACAAAGGAAGGTATATATGTTCATCAAACTAAATATACAAAAGAGTTGCTTAAAAGGTTTGGTTTTGAAGGATCAAATTCAAAGGATACACCAATGAGCACTTCAATAAAGCTTACGACTGACGAAAAAGGTATAGATGTGGAAGTAACTAAATATCGAGGTATGATTGGATGCTTATTATATTTAACTGCATCTAGACCAGATATTATGTATAGTGTTTGTTTATGTGCACGTTTTCAAGCAAAACCTAAGGAATCTCATTTACAAGCTGTCAAATGAATTTTTAAATATTTAAGTGGTACAATCAATTTGGGATTATTTTATCCAATCTGCAATCATTTTGAACTAATGGGCTATTCAGATGCTGACTATGCAGGATGTCAAATTGATAGAAAAAGTACCAGTGGTGCTTGCACATTTTTAGGTCACAGTCTTGTTACGTGGCATAGTAAAAAGTAGACTTCAGTGGCTTTATCAACCACTGAGGGTGAATATCTAGCTACAGGGAGTTGTTGCTCTCAAATTTTATGGTTAAAACAAACTCTATGTGATTTTGATATTTTATGTGATAGTGTGCCTATTCTTTGTGATAATTCTAACACTATTGACATTTCAAGAAATCTTGTTTTGCATTCTCGCTTTAAAACACATAGAGGTTAGGCATCATTTTTAAGGGATAATGTTTCAAAAGGTTTAATAAAATTAATTTTATTCCTACGAAAAATAATTGGTTGACATTTTTACTAAACCATTAAGTGAAGAAAGGTTTGCATGTTAAGAAGAGAACTTGGAATGTGCATGGTATAATATAATCACGTACTAAAATAATTCATGCATAAAATATCTCATAATTATAGTATATCTTCATGTTATTATTTTAAATATGTTACATTGCTAAACATTATCTCATGACGTAACGGAGACTAAGGGAGATGTATACGCTCTGGCATAATTCACGGTAACTATCATTATGGGTTTTGAAATTTGAAAAGATCGATCTTAGAGATTTATTGTTTCAAGGAGTCTTTTTATGGCGTCTAACACTTCTTTTTATAAAACATAGATCGTCTTCTTCTTCTTCTCTCTCACTTTGCTTTTCTACGATATTTCTTCTATGTTTCTTACTTGTTTTAACTTTCAACATCGAAGCATGAAGACTCGAGCAAAAAAGCGTTCATCCGGTATAACAATTAAAGAAGGAACTGTCGTCCACGATCTCCTTATACCACCACGATCATCAAAAGAAATCCAAAAACAACCTCGCCCGACATTTTCTTCATGTTTAGTTTGATGATTCCGATGGGTCTGATTCAAGCTTCTCTTTCTTACAGAAATCCCCTCAATCTCCTGGTTGGAAGCCTCCTCCTTCTCAACCAGATTCACCGATAAATCTGGTAAACCCTTTCTCTACTTCTTCTGATTTACCAGATAATTTCTTTAGGGGTCATAGTTTCGAAGCTCGTTTTAAGACTTCTATTTCTACTAAACAGTTTGTTTATGAGAAAATTTTGGATTTGTTTTATTTCAAAAACTCATCTTTGAAAAACTTTTCATGTCTTGTGGTATTTCTGCTATGCTTTTTCCCCCAACTAGGGCTTATCCTCGTTTGATACAACAATTTTACACAAATTTAGAGTGTAATGGGGATTGTTATACATCTTTTGTGAAGGGGAAGTCTCTGTTTTCACAGTGGTAGACTTTGGGAGTATTTTTAATATTCCTTCATCCGGTCCTTGTCCATTTACTCTTAAGGGTGCTGCCAATATACCCTTTCCTCCTCTTGAACAACTTCATATAGTAATGGATGATTCATCTTTGACAACTCTGTTTACTCCTAAAACTGTTGATGTCTGCCCACTTGCATGTGTTTTGAAAAAACTCATTCGTTATAATCCATTTCCACGAGTAGGTGGTGGAACAGATTTCACTTATCAAGATTTGGTTGTTATTGCAATGATTTTAAAAAGAGTCAGTTTTAATTTTTCTCTTATGATATTGTCCCACATGATGAGTTGTATTCGCCAAACTAAAAAGTGTTTGCCATATGGTTTGTTTTTGACAAAGATGTTTCAGCATTTGAAACTCTATCTTGATGATGAAATTGTGGTATCCCACAATGAATTTATTGATTCCGCTAATCTCAAACAGTCTCATATCTCTTTTGTTGATGGTTCATTTGTACGTCTTATTTTTGATCCGATTCCTACTCCACCAAGTGTTATTTCATCTGATCCTGCTTCTTCTACACTTCCTACTTCCTCAGTTTCCTCTCCAGCAGTAATTGATATGTTGAATCAAATCCTAAAAAATCAAGAACTTATGCGTTTTGATATTGTTGATATTAAATAAAGGATTTCGGTTTTAGAAAAAGGGAACCTGCCTATACGGGCAAATGATTTGACCAAATGTTTTTCACAAATTGAGGATGAATTCATCGATTTACAAGTTTGGTTTTGAATTACATACCATGGCTATGGTTGAATCTTTACAATCGAAAGATCAATAGAAATTCAATGTCAACTAAGCGAAGAACTAAAATTTATAAGTTATCGGGTTGGTGAATTTCTTTGATTTCATGGCTCATCGTATGAATGATGTTGGTAGAAGGTTACACTTTGACGAATGAACTCTCCATTTCTAAGTGGCCTCGTTTGTAATTGGATGGCCGAATACATTGGAGATTTCCTTGACTTGCCTCTACCCAATGAAACCTTTATTCCTCGTCCTCCTAGGTTTGCTCACGACTTCTCTATGGAAGAAAGGATTCATCGTGTTCTCCATCGTCCTTATTTCACCAATCGTCCCATACCTGTGATTCACATCGATGATATTGATATCTGACGATCTTTTTGGTGATGACAAAGGGGAGACAAAATTTGGGAAGGTTGTTGTCTGTCTTGTGAAGGTTGTTGAAGTTGTGAAGGTTGTTGGTTCTTTGGAAGACATATTTGAATGTTTTTGATTTTATGTTTAAAACGATTTGGTTGGTACCATTATGTTTAAGTTTTTATTTTTTGATGGTATGTTTTAAAACAATATGGTTTGGAGCCAATATTAGATATTATGATTTCTATATTTTGTGATTCTAGTATTTGTTATAGTTAACAAATTTGCAGGATAAATTATGCCTAAACAAAAGGCATGGAGGAAATTAGCTTGATTAAGTTTGAATCTTCTGAAATTTTTTAAATATGCATAAATTCAGGGGGAGTTATAATTTTTGGTGTTGACATCATCAAAAAGGGGAAGAATGTTGGTTTGTTAATATTCTAACCTTTTTGTTTTGATGATGACTTTATGGACTAATTTGTTTATTGTGAAATTTTAGGAAGTTGATGAAAGGATTAGTGTCAAAAGACTTTGAAGATTTGAGTCTTAAGAAAAATATGTAAGGTCGTTGCAAATACTTAATTTTTCAATACAAGGCTCTAGGACATTTTATGTGTGCATTAAAATGTGTTTCAATATTTTTAGCATGCCTAAGAATTTTATATATTGTACTAACTGTTAATATATGACCGATTTTAGATGGTTAGTATTATGCATGATTAAAGTTGATATTACATGATAGATATCCGGACTAATTGTTTCATATTTTCCATGTGTTATGGAATTTTAAGAGTTTCATTTTTTTTTATAGAAATATTTGTGCAAAACGTATGCAATGA
Organism: Panax quinquefolius; assembly: GCA_020205615.1. Taxonomy (NCBI): domain Eukaryota; kingdom Viridiplantae; phylum Streptophyta; class Magnoliopsida; order Apiales; family Araliaceae; genus Panax; species Panax quinquefolius. The sequence continues at coordinate 57,980,326 of CM035156.1, forward strand.
ATTTGTTGGAAACCTAAATGTGTTGGTTACTTAAAATTAGTGGCGGCAGATATGATTATTATCACAAATTGGATTGCACGGATCATGGAAATATAAGATAACCATTATCTTGAAAAAAATGGTTTACGTTACTATCATTTCAAATATTAGTCAGTAACATTTATGAGGCGGCAGTTATCATGGACTATATAAGCTTTACACGGAACCTATTTGTGGGTTATCTTTGACATAGTCTATATTTATTTCCAACGAAAATAAAAGTCTTACTTATCTCTTTGATTTACATTGGCGCGTAAATAAATTATGATGATATGCAACGAAATTATTTTGTGAAGTAAATGGTAATATATTTTATGGGCTATAAAAGAAGCTGAGAACAGTGATGAAAATACAACACTTACAACACTAGAATTAATTATTGCACTCATATACTTGAAAAGCTACTTCATCATTCTTGGTGCAAAAATCCCAGCTGTTGTGCGATTATATCCAGATTATTTATCACCTATTTTTTGTGAGCTTAATATTGGTGATATCTCTCTTTTTTTACTTGATCATTGCATTCATTAGTTTGGGCCTTGCATTGTTAAATTGTTTATTTGCTTTGATCATTAGACCTCTATAGTTGTAATTTTATATTTTAGACTAAGTGTTGTCTAAAGGAATTTAATCCGGTGGATTAAGGTTTGTTTACAAATAGGTTCAAGGCGTAAGTGCTGAAAGCATAGGTGCTTAAAGGGGTGCGTTGGTGCACAAGGAGCAAAAGTGCTCAAGTGAATTATTGTAATTCAATTTGATAGAATATATTTTGTAATAAGAGTTATTTAAAGAAATAAAAGTGAGTCTCCAATACTAGTTGGTATTGGATGTGGACTAAGCTATTATTATAGAGGGTAATAAATTTGAACCACGTAAAAAATCTTGGTGTTATTTTTTACTTGCTTGCTTTTAATATCTTTTAAGATAGTAAAATCTTTGCTTAATAATTAAAATTCAAATATTTGATTTATCTTGAGATATTTTGTTAACACCATTTTATTCAACTTTAAATTCATCAAAATATTTTCTTAAACTAAAATCAATTCAAGTAGGCCATATTCATTCAAATAATTGCATTCATCAATATAGTAGGCTATATTCAATAGTTTAGTTTAAGGTTTAAAATTGGTCATAGTTCTAGTCTTTTTTTTTCTTTTCAGTAACATATCAGTCTCCAACATTGAACACAAGTGTCAGTGTGGCAATGTCTCTTTCATTTACTTAATTGTAGACTTTATCTTCCACTCTGGTTTACTAACAGTTCGAAGACAAATACTAGTATAATTATTTTGTCGTATAACTTTATTAAAATAAATTTTATCACCTAAGGTAACAGAATCAGAAAAAGCATTGGCCTCTAAATATTCTCCTGTTTTATTTTTTAAAATTAAAGGAGATTCAACCGGAGGATGTACATAAGTAATTTCTTGGCCATTCTTGGTTTCCCAAGTTTTATAAAAATTATCCAACATACTAATTTCTTTTTCCTTTAGACTTTTATTAGTCAAAACCCAGTCAATAAAAAGAATAATTACTTTATTAGTTTCTAAATGATTATAAAATTTTGTTTTAAACTTTGTCAAATCTTTATCAGAGTAATGTTTAAAGTACCAATTACGAAAAAATTTATTTTTCTCTTGCAGAAATTCATGCATCACTGATGGCTTTTCTATTAATAAAAAAATTTAGTTTCAGTATTATCAACCAGTTCAATAACATTTATTGAAAAATTTAATTCTGTAGGAGTAGGCGATCCGGTTCAATAAATTGTTTGTTTGTTTTATATTTAGTTTAGATTATTAGTTTATTTATTTATCGTTCATGTCCATCTTGGTATCAGAAATTATAAACTGTAAATTTAAAATTTACACAACTGTGCACCTATATATATATATATATAATCTGTTGCCAAGTTACAAAAACTATACAGTGTACATCTGTTGCTCTGTTGGTTTCCATATTTATGTGAGATTATGTCTTAGACGACCTACATAATCAGTTTATGATTGCCGCGGCATACAATTTGTGATTGCCTTGAAAATCAGGATAATTTTTATAAATAAATAAAATCAGGGAGTTTGAGATAAATATGGACATCTTATTTACGATGATCGTCATAAATAATAAATTGACTAAGACGGAAAGATAGAAAAATACAAAACATATTACTTACCTTTAAAAAAATGATAATTAATAATGTTATGATAATAATTATGTTGTTAGAGTAATAAATATTGTTAAAAATTTAAATTATTATTAAAATAAGTATAAAATTGTCGTTTAAAATTTAAAATTTCATTAATAAATATGAAGTGTCACTAAGTGTATATTTACTCTGATAGCATAAAATTTGTTATGCTATTTTTAATAGCCAAAAAAATTCATTTAATCTAAGGAAGACGGAAAAACTAGCCCTCCGATATATTTGAACAAACAATCCTTATTATGTTTAAAACTTGAAACATAAGAAAAGAAAGAAAAAGAAAATATTGTTAGAAATTAATTAATTGGAAAGTAACTATTACAATAAATGGTGGAGCCTTAAAAGGTTTTAAGTTGCTTTAATGCAACTTAAAGTTAAGGTAACTATTACAATAAATGGTGGAGCCTTAAAAAGTTTTAAGTTGTTTTAATGCAACTTAAAGTTATTTTAATATAAATGTTAGCTTCTGGTGTGTGTGTGTGTATATATATATATACGGTCGGGATCAGTCAGATACACTTTATTTACTACTACTTTTACATTTTTTAGTTGGTTGAATTATACAATCGTTGCTCATACTTTTAGCGACAGACTGACAACATATAGCGTCATTAAAAGTATAGATTTATCGCCAGTTAATCGAAAACCGCCGCCTAAAGAAAAGTACGTATAATAAGAGATAAGGGTATGACTTGATCCTCTTCTCTCTATATATATATCCCGGATCTTAAACTCATCCCTTATTCATTCATCCAACTCACTTCCTTTAGCGACAAACTCGTGATGATTCGGTTAAATACAATCGCTCGTTTATACTTTTAAGCGACGCTTATATGTCATCTGTCTAAAAGTATAGACGACGATTGTATATAATCAACTATCACGGATCCGTAGTTAAAAGGGAGGTGAGCTCGGGTGAGTTGGATTAAGGATGAACTTAAGATCCGGACCGTGTATATATATATATATATATATATATATATATATATATATATAGAGAGAGAGAGAGAGAGAGAGAGAGAGAGAGATGTGGAGATAAACTTGAGAAACACATTACATCCAAGAACTTTATTTGATATTAAAAGAATTGTGGATGACCACTTGAATTAATGCAAGAGATTATATATATATATATATATATATATATATATATATTTCTCTTCTTAATTTATTTAATCTATCATTTTATAACACGTTATCGGCATTTAGTTTCTACTGAATAGAAAGAAAATTATCTCAACTCACCGTGTAAGTATTATTTTATTAAAATTAAATTTGATCATGTATATATAGTATTATTTTAGTAAAATATGATACAACATATAGTATATATATATATATATATATATATATATATATATATATATATATATATATATATATATATATATAGAATAACTTTAACAAGTTCATGACCAAGTATGTCTCATATCAATGTTTTTATCATTAATAAACATTGAAAATTACAGGCATATATGTGACGCTCCCAAAATAGGTATACATCACCCATTCTGAGTCGCCAAATACATGGTACAAAAATAACTACAACTTCATTAATACAATTATCGTGCAAAATACGACAACACATAAACTGTGAGTTTAAATACAAATATTGTCTTCTAGACAATATCCACACTCAGATAAAGTCCTTATTACAATTATTGATACACTATTTTATAAAAATAGTGAGAACTGCTAAAACAACATTCTAGAACCATCACTCCATACCCCGGCTAGATCCTGCTATATTCTCACCTCTTGAGAAGAAAAATGGAACAAAAAGGAAAATGATGAGCTCAACTAGCCCAGTAAAGAATATTATGACTAAGATAAAGAATAACAATTTATTGTTAGCCTTCAACAAATCAGATAAAATATAATGGACAACCAGTTTTAGATCAATATTCGCAGCAGAAATAACATTTCATTAAAAGAGTTAAGTAGAGAATGAAATCTACTATCATCTATGAATTTAAAAGTCCATCATCAATATTTTATCCCTGTAACATCAATCAATATACATCTTGCATCAAATATTCATCTTTGCACTACGGGCCAAAGATATTCATTTGTATCGCCAGTTGGTCATGTTCATCTCAACACTTGTTCATCTTTGCACTACGGACCAAAGATATTCATCAGGGAATTATTCATCTTTGCATTACAGGCCAAAGATATTTATCAAGTATCACCATTAAGGACTGAGGATGATAAAAAATATTTTAAAGAACGAATCCAGTGAGACATGGATACTCCATAATAAACCATAATGGAGTAAAATATTTTAAAGATTAGAGATTCGTACTTTAGATAATTCAAGTTTAAAAATACTCCATAATAAACCATAATGGAGTAAAATTCAAGAATGAAGATCAAAACATGGATACAATCAAAGATAGTAACCATAATAGACATCTAGGACAAAGAAGATAAAATTTTATTTTTCGGTGAATAGTGCCGTATTTGTGAATAGTATCATATACGTGAATAGTGCCGTATACGTGAATAGTAACCCCGACACAAAAAGGTAGAAATTCCACAATAAAATTCATACCAATATTTCAGCATAATGATATTGAAGAAAATAATATCATTTATGAAAAAAATAACATCCATTACCTCAAAAGAATAGCACTTCTGACTGGAATATCGGATATAATACTGAAGGAAACTTGCACCGAATAGCAACACTCAAAGTATCTAAATACTCACAAAATACGCTCAATAATATAGAGAGAGAAAACTTATTATTCTGGTGTGATTTTCAATTCTAACTAAGCACCCTATTTATTGGAAAATATTAGAACACCAAAGCAGACTAACCTGCTACCTGATGCTTTACTTGTTACTATTCATGCCCACCACTTTTGAAATAAAATTTTAGCACATTTTTCACCAACTAAAAGTGGGGCCCACCCATTTTAGAAATTTCCAAAATATTTTACCATTTAAACAATAATCAGAAACTTTAATAATTCATAATAAATAGCCATTTTATCAGAAAAATAAGAATTTTATGTCCATTCCTTAGGAAATTAAATTCTCTACAACTTTATAGATTTAAGTTTTTCAAAATTCTAAATAAAAAAATTCCCGAAATCCACATACGGACGATTTTTAATACCTCTATTCTGATAAAATATTGATAAAATACCTTAATATTAATTCCTTTATTTATATCAACACAAAATAAATATTTTCCTATCTATCATTTATGTCCACATAAAATAAATATTTTCTTATCATATAAATCAATAATTAATTATTCACAAATAATATTACGACAATCACGATTATACCACAGTCGCTCTCGTGAAAGAGGGCTTTCCGATAAGGATTTCTCCTTCTTCGTCGCAAGAATTAGGTGACTAAACCCCTTTCCTGAGCGTAACTTCCTTAGACATTGTTAATAATGCTATCTAATAATATTATTCAAAAAATATGAATTATTGATCTAATAATGGAAAATAATGTGTAGTGACAATTATTGAAACAACAATAATATAAAATATTAACGTAGCAATTATTGAATCAATAAAATAAAATATTGAATAAGAATTATCGTGAACAATTATTGAGTAGTGTCTTCTTAAGAATCAATAATTCAAAACTCATCGTGGCAATACTGGTGTCTTTCTTTCAAGAACCACGCGTATTATTGTATTTTAACCACCGTGTAATCCAACAAAGTTAATTGCAGTAATAATTACGTTGTTATTTATAAAACTCAAACTTGTCATTTTCTTCAACCGACTTTTTTTCGCCATGGGGCCCACAAATGGTTGCAACTGGGTCGCATTTAATATTCCCGACAAAGAAAGAATATTCCACGACCAAACGAATATTCCCCAACAAAAAATAATATTTTATAACCACTTGCTTATTTTGTAAAATTTGCATATTTCACCCATAACTAAAGCATTATATCAAATTAACTTCTTATTATTTCAAGATAATGAATAGAGAAAATTCAATTTTATTTATAATAAGTTGGGGTCTTACAACATCTCCTCCTTATGAAATTTCATCCTCGAAATTGACGTATGTACCTGATGTTTCGAAAAGGTGAGGGTACCTCGCTTTTATTTTCGATTCCAACTCCCAGGTCATTTCCTCCATAGTATGGTTCCTCCACAAAACCTTGACTTGTGGTATAACCTTTGTTCGTAGGACATGCTCTTTTCTATCCAAGATATTGGCAGGTACCTCCTCGTACGTTAAATCTTCGTCTATGTCATCTGGTTCTAACGTAATAATGTGGTTTAGTTCTTTCACATATTTACGAAGCATAGATATGTGAAAAATATTATGAACACGAGACATGCTTGGAGGTAATGCGAGTCTATAGGCCACATTTCCTATTCGGTCAAGAATCTCAAATGAACCAACAAATCGTGGATTGAGCTTTCCTCTCTTCCCGAATCTTGTAACTCCCTTCCATGGAGCAATACGTAACAGTACATGATCTCCAATATTAAATTCCACGTCCTTTCGATGAAGATCAGCATAACTCTTTTGTCGATCTTGTGAGGTCTTTATACATTGCCGGATCATTTGAATCTTTTATGTAGTCATGCGTACTAATTCTGGTCCCAACAACATTTCTTCACCCACCTCGTCCCAACATACTGGAGAACGACACTTTTGTCCATATAACGCCTTGAATGGAGCCATACCTATACTTTCTTGATAACTGTTGTTGTAGGAGAATTCCACCAATGGCAAGTACTTATCCCAACTTCCTTTGAAATCTAGGACACATAGTCTTAATAGATCTTCAAGGGTTTGAATAGTCCTTTCCAATTGCGTCCCCATTGAACTAGGTTTCGCCATCTTTGTAAATCTCGAGCGATATGTCATTCCTTTCCACAATTATAGCATACCTTGAACTGTTGTGGGCGCTTTGGACCGATATGTCCCTCTTTCCGCATTTATAAGCATATAACCGGTGGTCGTTTCTCCTCCCTTAGAACCGGGGCCATACTGCAAGACCGCCATCTTCACATGGTCGTTGTTAAATCTCCTCTTTTAAAATCTTCACACGGCCATGATTACCACCGAGTGGTTACCATTTCGTCCGTCTCGCTTTCTTTCTCCGCAGTTATCATTATTCTGCTGATCGCTATCTCTCGATCGATCCTGGTTGTGGTCCTCGGTTGATCGTACTCGTTATCTCGCTCTAATAATTGAGCCTGCTTACAACATCCGAATAAAGAGAAAATTTATGAGAAATGAGATACCGGCGTATCTTAGGGTTTCAAACCTCTAAGAAACATCCGCGTCATACGCTCCTCATTCTCCACCAAATGAGGTGCAAACCCGATAACTCTCGCAAACTTTTCCTCGTCTTCGAGACACCGCCATGTTGTTTTGTTCCAATCGATGAACTCCACTTCCTTCATATACGCATTTAACACTTTCGTGAAAGTATTTGTCATTAAATAGCTTCTGAACGCCTCTCCAAGAGACATCTTGAGTCTGTTGGATGGATGGGTACGCTTCACGTACTCCCACCGAGTGATCCGCCTTCGCCACGGAACATAAGGTGGCGAATGGAACCTTCGTTCTCCGTGCATCCCAAGACATCAAATATCTTGGTAATTTGCTTGACCCATGTTTCCGCCATGATCGGATCGGCTTTCCTTAAATTCGTGGTCCCAACTCTTTGAATCGCATTTATTCATGTTACTGACCCGTGAATGGCTATCATTTCCTCCTCAGATTTTGAACACGAGTTTCCTCGTGCGATTTTGCATGAATCGCAAAAACTTCTAAACATCCCTCGCTTCATCATCTCGCTTAATGGTGTTGTTCACGGGAGGAACATTGCCACTGACTGTTACACGTTCTCCTCGTTGGTGAGTACAGCATCTCCACGGTCTCATTTTCATTGTTAATATTCTCGATCGACATTCTCAAATCCAGCCATAAAACAAGGGTTAATTAAGGAAATCAATATATCACATAATATCCCTATATACTTGACCAACTAACAAATAAGCTTAGGTAGGACACACTAGCGAAGGATTTACTCGTCTCTCCTCCTAGTTTCTATTCCCGATCTCCGCCAGAGATCATATCCTAAGCTCGATACCAACCGTGGCGCCCCCAAAATAGGTATACATCACCTATTCGAGTTGTCAATACATGGTACGAAACAACTACAACTTTATTATTACAACAAGAAACTGTGAGTTTGAATACAAATATTATCTTCTGCATAATATCTATACTCAAATAAATCCTCATCACATTTATTGATACATTATTTTATAAAAATGGTGAGGACTACTAAACAATCCTTTCTAAAACCTTCATTCCATACCCAGACTAATTTCGTACTCGCTATATTCTCGCCTCCGAGAAAAATGGAACAAAAAGGAAAAGGGTGAGCTCAACTAGCTTCAAGAAAGAATATTATGACTAAGATAATATACAACAAATTATCGTTAGTCTTCAACAGGAAAAATATAATAGAATACAATAGACAACAAATTTTAAATCAATATTCGCAGCGGAAATAATAATTCATTAGAAGAGTTAAGTAGAGAATGCAAACTACTATCTTCTATGTATGAATTTAAAAGTTCATCGCTCATCTTTTATCCCCAGTAACATCAATCAATATACATCTGGAATCAAATATTCATCTTTGCACTACAAAGCCAAAGATATTCATCGATTAATCATGTTCATTTAAACACTGCTCATCTTTGCACTACGGCCAAAGATATTCTTCAGAAATCATTCATCTTTTGCACTACTGAGCCAAAGATATTCTTAAGAAATCATTCATCTTTTGCTACAGTGCCAAAGATATTCCATAATATCATCATTTAAGACCGAGGATGATGAAAAATATTTTTTTTTAAAGAAACGAATCCAAAGTGAAACAAAATGACAAGGATTAAGGATTAAGGATTCGTACTTGGTTTTATCCACGTCAAAAATACCTCAAAAATAATCATAGTGGTGTAAAATTCAAGAATGATCAAAACATGGATACAATCGAGTTAGTATCCGAATAGATGTTTTAGACGAAAAGAAGAAATTTTATTTTTCGATTGAATAGTACCATATATCGTGAATAGTGCCGGACACGTGAATAGTCCGAGTATCGTGAATAGTAACTCGACACCAAAAGATAGAAATTCCACAAAAACATCTTCACGCTTACGTGAATAGTACTTTGAATAAGAACTCGTGAATAGTAACTCATGAATAGTAACTCGTGAATAAGAACTCATGAATAGTAACCCCGACATGAAAAAGTTCCAAATTTGATAAAAACATCGATCAACATTTCAAAGATAATGATATTGAAGAAATAATATCATTCTGAAAAAAAATAATATCCTTTACCTCGAAAGATCAAGATTTCTAAATTTGAAACAATTTGATATAAAGGCTATGACTTGGACTTGCACCGTATAGCAATACTCAAAGTATACTCAAAATACTCACAAGAATACGCTCGATAATATAGAGAGAAAACTTGATTTACGTTGTGATTTTCAATTCTAACCTAAGCACCCTATTTATAGGAAAATGCTTAGAACACCAAAGCGTAAAATTTAATAAAATATATTATTATTAATAAATTTCCTCGCCTCTTTGGAAATGAGATCCCAACATTTCCCACATGCCAACCTTCTAGAAAGAAATGATAAAAACGTTTTCATAAAATAAATAATTAAAACTTACAAAAATCAATTATTTGAGCTTGAAACTTCAATAATTCATAATAAATAGCCCTTTTATCAGAAAATTCGAATTTCGCGATTTTTTATAGGAAATTCAATTCTCTACAACTTTACAGAAGAAAGTTTTTCCAAATTCCAAACAGATATTGACCAAAATCCACAAACAGGCGATTTTATGTGTATAATCAAATTTCGACTAATAAATGGGGTCCACCAACATGTTTAACATGTTTTAAACATTTATTGCAACAAAAATACTCTTCCTCCTCGTATACTCATATAACCCACATTCGTTGTAAAAATATCACCAGATTAATATATTATTAAAATAATATATTTAAATGAATTATTTTATCGTAAAAAGATAAAATATTAATTTTCAACAATTGTCATTTTAAAATTTTCTCCATCTATATCCACATAAAATCAATATTTTCCTCATCATATAAATCAATAATTAATTATTCACAAATAATATTACGTAATCACAATATTGACAACCGTGCGGTTCCTCAGAAAGAGGGGCTTTCCAATAAGAATTTCTTCTTCTTGGCGCAAGCAATTAGGTGACCAAACCTCTCCTTAGATGTAACTTTCTAGACATTGCCAATAATGTTATCTAATAATATTATTCGGATAATATGAATTATTGCTTCGATAATGAAAATACGTGTAATGACAATTATTGAAACAACAAAGAATATAAAATATCAACGCAAAGAATTATTGAATCAATAAAATAAAATAATCGAATGCGATAAATTATCGTAACCATTATTGAGTAGTGCCTTCTTACGTAAGAATCAATAATTGGTGCAATACTGTGTCTAAGTTGCCGCTCAACAACGCCAGACATAGTGTGTTTTAACCACCGGGTATTCCAACAAAGATAATAAATAATAACTACGCCGTTATTTAAAAACAACTTATATTTGTCGTTTTCTTCATCCAATCGCTTTCAAGTTATGGGGCCCACACATGGTCGCTACCGTCGCATTTAAATATTCTCAACGATCGAATATTCCACGACCAAACGAATATTCCCAAACGATAATGAATATTTTATAACCACTTGCTTATTTTGAAATATTTGCGTATTTAACCCTTAACTATCCACATTAATCAAATCAACCCTTACTATTTCAAAATAATAAATAAAGGAAATTCCTTTTTATTTAAAAATTTCGGGGTCTTACAAGTAAGATACAAAGAGAGAGGGAGAGAGAGAGAGATAAAAAAGAGATGTTGTGATAGATGTAGCAACCTGAAATAATTTGTTTTTAATTTCCAGATAGATACAGCCTATCATGTATATTGAGATGGCTAGACCAGTTGCTATGGATCATTCCCTATATATATAATATGTATATTGTAACTTATTTTATGATTAATATTGTCTTATAAAATGAGAAATTATACTTCTTTTATTTTAGGCCTTTAAGCTTGATATGACTATTAACCAGCCACTTATTTTTATGAGACACAAGAGAGTCATCACAGAAATATTAACTTGAATGTGAGTCATGATTATTTTTTCTTCATATTCTTATGGTTATTATTTTTACTTAACATCGATAGTTCTTCTTGTAACTTGTAGGAATCCATATGGAGAGATGAAATTCTAAATCTTCGCGTGATTTGGAGTTTTGGGTCTATAGGTGAAGGCATTTCCAATGTTGGCTGAAGAGATTTTTGACTTAGTTTAGTTGTATGTTTGATATATTAAAAGACTGAAGAGATATCGTGTTTTTTTTACTTTTTTTTCTCTTATAAACTTTGGATCATTTTGTTAATTGTTTTGAAATGATGTGTCTTGATTTGGGTCTAGAGGATATGATTTTGACATGGGTGAAACAAATGATATATGTACTGAGGTTTTGTCAAATGAATTACTAATGTAAGAGAAATATTGCATCCATTTGGTATGTTAGTTATTTTTTTGTTGAATAGTTAGTTGAAATGCAATTATCATTTGTTGTCTTTTCTTTTAGTCCATTACTCAACACAATATGATTGATGGAAAAAAATGTGGTCGCTCAATGGATGATTCAGGCCTATAATAATATTGTCCATATGTAAGACACTAACTTTTAATAAATAAAACTTAATTTTTCTTATAATTATTGTTCTAAATAGTAAGTTATCAAATTGATAAAAGATTAAAGTTAAGGGTGATATATGCAAATATTCGTTATGTCGGAAAATATTCGATAAAGTATGACGATGTCGAAGAGACCAATCATCGGTGGGCTCCAAAAATAATTTTCGGATACATAAAACAACAAAAATAACATTTTTAATAAAAATTGTCAATGGAATTATCACTTTCGAACGGTTAAAATGTATGATGATAAAGGAACAGTAGCACATGGTGCTCTACAGTAGCACATGGTACTCTATAGTAGCACACGGTATTCCACAATAACACGTGGTATTACACAATACTTCGTATAATTGTTATAGTAACAATTGCACAATATTTTATATTACTGAACTAATAATTGTCATAATAACAATTACAAAGTGTTTTATATTATTGAACCAATAATTGTCACAGTAGTAACTACAGAATATTTGTGAGATCCCGAAATTTATGAAATGAAAGTATTCAATTTTCTTATAATTATTATTTTATTTAGTAAATGGTTAAATAGACAAAGGGTTAAAGTTAAGGGTGATATGTGAAAATTTTGCAAAGTAAGCAAGTTGATATAAAATATTTGTTGTGTCGGGTAATATTCGATTGGTTAGGGAATATTCGTTTTAACAGGGAATATTCGTACGACGGCATAATCATTGGTGGACCCCACAACGAAAGTTTTGTCGTAGTTAGAAAACGACAGAAATATCTTTTTATAAAAATAACGGCAAAAGTTTTATCGTTAAACTGTTGAACTACTCGGTGGTAAAAGTACAGTAATACGTGTGGTTGTATAGTAGCACACGGTATTGATTATTGATGCTTACTCAGTTATACTCAATTATTGCTACAGTAATTGCTGCATAATATCTCTCATATTATTGATTCAATTATTGTCATAGTATCATCTGCATAATATTTATTATTATTAAATCAATAATTGAGACGACAAAATTATTCAAATTATTATTTGCAATATTGACGATGTCTAGAAAGTTCTGTCGAGGAGAGGTTTGGTCACCTAATTGCGCGCCAATAGGGAGAAATCCTTATCGAAAAGCCCCATCTTTCTTGGGAATGATCTGGTTGTTAAATATTGTGAGTTATAATATTAATGATGAATAAGTTCGTGTTGATTAAAGATGAAATTTATATTTCCATTGTGTTGAGATTATTAGTGTTAGTGGAAATCGACATCTATTCCGATATTAATTGATGTTTGGAGGTTATATTGATCAATCGGGTAATTAATCGGATAAATGAATAATTAATTGTTATTAATTCACATGCTTATAACTATTTGTTCACATTTGTGTACTATTGATTCACATGCATGTACTATTAGGGGAGGTGGTGCAAGATTGATAATACTTGTGTGACTAAATTAAAAATAGAGGTATAGATGAAGGTACTATACTGTAATTATTTTTTCATATGTATAGAACTATTGAGTCACATGATTGTAATATTGATTCACATGATATACTATTAGGGGAGGTGGTGCAAGTTTAATAATACTTGTAGGACTAAATTAAAAATAAAGGAAAAGATGAAGGTATTATACTGTAATATTTTGAGTCTTAAAACGTGCAATTATTGAAACTATATTTTTCTATAAATAGAAGCTCATTCTTCTTTCATTCTCACCAATTCACTAAGACTCACAAGAGCAATTATAAAGAGAGAAGCTATAGAGAGATAGAAGAAAAGAAGTCTGCTACGTCACTTTTCCAGTCTTCTTCTGAGGTAAGGTGTGACGCCCCCAAAATAGGTCTACACGACCCATTCTGAGTCGCCAGATATCACACTATAAAAATCATTTACAAACTTCATTTATACTAACCGTTGAACGTAAATGCGAGAATACGACCCACGCTTAAACTGTGAGTTTTAATACAAATGTATGTAACTCTCATGGTTCCTCGACCACAACCTTACAATGGTACTTTACATAAAAGTACAATCAAAAACTGTTTTAGAAATTACAATCTTTGGGAAGTGCTCAAGGAAACCTTCGTACATGGGAGGCCATGCGTCAAGGTTATGATAGATATCATATGTCAATAGAATTATCCTTAGTTGACCCAATAGACCCCAAAGAAAAATGAGAAGATTACTATCATGTTCTTTCCAATAGTGAGTCTTCTCTTGACATATAACTATCTCTACTATCTACAATTGAAAATTATATTTCAACCAAACTCCAAGATCATATAGGTAGTGCTCGTAGATATACTCAGCAAGTGAATGTGCACAACCCTGTCTTATGATAATACGAGGTTGTATGTCATTAGATATCTTGTATGATAGTGGCAAAACACCCTTTCAAAGTTGGGTTCACCTCACCCTATTCAGTTCACCAAAATTAAATATCAAATGACGTATACAATACGACACACTTATCTAAAGTTCTCAATAAAATTATTTCTATACTATTTAAGGAGAACCTCAACAGCTATAGACCACCGTTCTATTCTCCTGTTACCCCCGCTCGACCCAGCTACACTCTTATTACCTGAAAGGAATTATGAAGCTAAAAGGGTGAGCACAACTAGCCCATTAAAGAATATCATGACTAAAGATAATTTACATCATCAATAGCCTTCATCAGTAATAAATCAGAGATTTAGAACTTATGGTAGATGATAAAACTTTTTAACCATAGTTGCAGCGGAGCGAGCAATCCATTAGAAGAGTCAAATAGACCATCAGATCTATTATCTTCTCCATGTTAAAAGTCCACCAATAATGTTTTATCCCTATAACATCAATCAACAATTCCTGTCCACAATCATATGAATAGCTCATAATCATACTTGTGATTCTAAATTCCTCTTCGCACCCAGGACGAAGATAACTTTCATCACCTATCTTCACCTGAAACATCAAAAATCATGGTTATACCAAATCACAATTCCTGTTCATAATCATATTAATAAATTCATCTTTGCACTACTGACCAAAGATATTCATTAACAATTCATCTTTTTACTACTGAGCCAAAACATACAACCGTATTTTAGAAGAGTCAAGTAGAGCATGATATCTACTATCTTTTACTTAATTAAAAGTGTATAATCAATATTTTATCGGCGAGACTCGACAATAAATAATCCACATCATCTAATCATCCCCGCACTACTTCGCGAGGATATTCATGTAATCATCAATGGTCATGATTATACCGAATAATCCCTAGTTATAATCATACCAATAAGCTCGTCCATTAATGCACTACGGGCCAATGAGGACTTTTACCACATCATCTATAACATTACGGGTCATGATTATACCGAATGATCTCTGGTCATAATCATACCAATAAACATTTCATCTATGCACATAAGCCAAAGATGCTCATCAATCAATAGTTCATCTTTGCACGCAAGCCAAAGATATACAACTGTAAAACCAATAATCAATAGTCCATCTTTGCACGTAAGCCAAAGATATACAACTGTAAAACCAATAATCAACAGTCCATCTTTGCACGTAAGCTAAAGATGACTTTCATCATAATATAAGCATGAGGATGATGACAATGTTATAAGCATTAATCAAACAAAATCAAGGATAAATATTAAAGAATTTAAATTTATCCAGTGTTTAAAAATATCCAAATTGTCAACATGATACTGCTTTGTGGAGTAAAATTCAAGAATAATATTCATGTTCCAAAAATAATTTGGATGAAAAGAAATTTATTTTTAATTAAATAGTACCCATGATAGTACCTATGAATAGTACTTGAGAATAGTACCTGCGTGAATAGTACCGGCATGAAAAGTACCCCAAATACAGAGTGAATAATATTTGGGTGAATAGTAACCTGAATAGTAACTTTCGTGAATAGTACTACGACACGAAAAGTGCCCCTAATACCCGAGTGAATAATACTTTAGAGTGAATAATGCTTAGGGTGAATAGTAACCCATGAATAGTAACTCGTAAAAAAATACCAAAGAAAATGATATTCCATGGCGAGTACAAAAGAAATGATATCTCATACAGTATAATAGATTATACTGAAAATTCAAATGGATTTTCACCCAAAGAATCATTAATTCGCCATCTTGAGTTATTCCAAAATAATATGGTACAAAAATTCACAAATACAACTTAATTATAACTGACGAATGCGTAATCATGTAATATTCCAACGACAAAAACATAATCTGAGAGTTTTAATAAGAATATTGTCTTCTAGAGACAATATCCACTCTCAAATAGAGTCCTCATTACATTTATTGTCACACTATTTTTTATTTTATAAAGAATAGTGAGGACTACTAATACACCATCTAAAGGGACCATCACTCAGTTCCCCAAAAATAGCTAGTCCGGCTCGTTCTCATTTCTGAAGAAAACAATGAAAGCAAAAAAGGGTGAGCTCGACTAGCCCGATAAAAATATTATGACTAAGATAATGCGAGAATAAATTATCATTAGTCTTGAAAGCAATGTTAAACTAGGCGATAAAATACAATAGACATCAAGTTTAAGCTGCGGTTGAAAAGCAATCCATTAGAAGAGTCAGTAGAGCATGATATCACTATATCTTCATGATTTAAAATATTTTCATCAATTTTTATCGGCGAGACTCGACAATAAATAAACCACATCATTGAGTCATCCACACTTTTCGGGCGAGGATATTCATTAAATCATCGATAGTCATGACTATCTTAAGAATAATCCACAGTCATAATCATACCAAAAAGCTGTCCATCGATGCACTACTGAGGACTCTTTGAGGACTTTTACCACATCATTTATAACATTACGGTCATGATTATCTTAGAATGATCCACAGTCATAATCATACCAAGTCCATCTATGCATGCGTAAGCCAAAGATGACTTTCATCACAATATAAGCATGAGGATGATGACAATGACATAATAATTCAATAAAACAAGTTCAAGAATAAATTTTAAAGATTTATAAGTTAATTTATCTTGAAATCAATAACGTCAAATTATCGACATGATCTTTGCTTTGTGGAGTAAAATTCAAGAATGCTCGGAAGAATATTTCCATGAAAAGATCTTTGGATGAAGCGCAAATATCCGAGGATATTCTACTAATTTCATGGAGTATAGAAGCCAAAAACTTTAACCAATTGAGTATAATAGAATATATGAAACTATGAATGGATTTTTACATGCGTATGCGGTAATCCACGTGAAACGGATCATTTCCATAATTTAATAAGGAATGAATATGAAGGATCATTCACCGTGCATGTGATAATCCACATAGATAGTTATTCAACGAGAATAATAAAGAATGGAATAACGAAGAATTCACCGAGCATGCGATATATCCGCACGAGATAGAGTTATTCCAACGAATAATAAAGAAATGGAACCGAGTCGTGCGTAATAATCCATGCAGATAGGATATTCAACGAAATAATAAAAAATGGAACCCGAATCAAATGCATGCGTAATCCTTGCGAGACGGGATATTCCAATAGAATAATAAAGAATGGAACCATGTCATGCGTAATCCACACAGACGGGATATTCCAACAGAATAATAAAGAATGGAATAACAACAGAATTTACGAGGCATGCGATAGATAGCCATGCAGACGCAGTTATTCAACGAAATAATAAAGAATGGAATAACGAGAAGAATTTCACCATATATGCGGTACTTAGCATAGACGAGAGTTATTCAACATAATAATAAAGAATGGAATAACAACTCTTACAGTATTGAAAGAAAATAACTCTCTTCGTGAATCTGAAAGAATAATACCCCTTACCTACCTTAGAAAGCTGGATATTGGAATAGTGAGGTAGCAGACTTCTCTTCTTCTCTCTCTATAATTTCTCTCTATAATAATTGCTCTAAAGCTTTAGTGAATTGGTGAGAAATGAAGGAAGAATGAGCTTATTTATAGGAAAATATAGTTTCGATAATTGCACGTTTTGGGGCTCGAAATATTACGATATAATACCTTCCTCTTTTCTTTCATTTTAATTTAGTCCTGCAGTATTATCAAACTTGCACCACCTCCTAATAGTAAATAATGTGAATCAATAGTTCAATCATGTGAATCGATAGTTATAATCATGTGAAAATATGAATTACGATATAGTACCTCCATCTATATACCTCCATTTTTAACTTAGTCATACATACAGTATTATCAATCTTGCACCTCTCCTAATAGTACAAGAATGTGAATCAATAGTACACACATGTGAACAAATAGTTATAATCATGTGAATTAATAGCAATTAATTGCTCATTTATCCAGATTAATTACTCATTTGGTCGATATAACTTCCGGACATCAATTATTATCGAAATAAATGTGTGATTTCCACTAACACTAATAATTCCACCTGATGGAACTATCAATTTCATCTTTAATCAACACGAACTTATTCATCATTAATATTATAACTCACAATATTTAACAACGGTCGTTCCCGAAAGAGGGGGCTTTTCGATAAGGATTTCTCCTTATTGGCGCGATTAGATTAGACCAAACCTCTCCTTGTGAGAACTTCTAGACATTTGTAAATATTGCAATTTAATAATATGAATAACTTTGTCGTCTCAATTATTGATTTAATAATATATCATATTATCACGATGATCTTTGTGACAATAATCGAATCGATAATATGAGAGAGATGATCACGACAATTCTTTATAGCAATAATTGAGTATAAGCGAGTGACTTCTCACGTAAGCATCGATAATCAATCTGGTGTGCTCTTATGCAACCCACAGCGTATTCTTGTACTTTTACTACCGGGTAGTTCAGCGGTTTTAACGGTAAAACTTTTCGTAGTTATTTTTATAAAAGATAATTATGTCGTTTTCTAACTACGACAATACTTAGTTTGTGGGGTCCACTGATGATTGTGCTTGTCGTCTGAATATTCCTGTTAAAATGAATATTCCCAGACCCAATCGAATATTATATAACCACTTGCTTACTTTGCAAAATTTGTAAATATTACCTGAACTATAACATTATATTATATCCACACCATAATATTCAAAAATATATTTAGAGAAAATTATTCTTTATTCATAAAAGTTGGGGTCTTCTGACCTCCCTTCTTATGAAATTTTGTCCTCGAAATTAGGTGCGTTACACAGGTATATCGAAGAGGTGAGGATATCTTGACTTCATCTCGATTCTAACTCCCGGTCATTTCTTCCACATCGTGGTTTCTCCATAAAACTTTGACTTGAGGTATAACCTTGGGCGTAGAATATGATCCTTCTTATCATCAAGATTTTAACGGGTAACTCTTCATACGTTAAATCTTCCTCTATCTCGTCTGGTTCTAATTCAATAATGTGGTTGGTCTTTCACATATTTACGTAACATAGATATGTGAAAAATGTTATGAACACGAGACATACTTGGCGGTAAAGCGAGTCTATAGGCCCGCGATTCCTACTCGATCGAGGATTAAAAATGGGCGATGAATCGAGGATTGAGCTTTCCTCTCTTTCCAAATCTCGTAACTCCTTTCCATGGAAGCAACACGTAACAACACATGATCTCGATATTGAATTCCGTCCTTTCGATGAAGATCGGCATAACTCTTTTGTCGATCTTGTGAGGTTTTTATCGTTGTCGGATCGTTTGAATCTTTTTTTAGTAGTCATACGTACCAAATCCGGTCCCAACAACGTTGCTTCACCCACCTCATCCCGCATCTTTGAAGAACACTTTCTTCCATCTGGCGCCTCAAATGGAGCCATGCGATACTTGCTTGATAACTATTGTTGTTGTAGGAAAACTCCACGATGGTAAGAACTTGTCCCAACTTCCCTTGAAGTCGAGGACCACGAGTCTTAATAAATCTTGAAGAGTTTGAATAGTCCTTTTCATTTGCCCATCCGTTTGAGGATGATATGCTTAAACTAAATCGTAAATCCGTGCCCATAGCTTTTTGCAAACTAACCCAAAATCTTGAAGTGAATCTTGGGTCTCGATCGAAACTATGGATCTTGGCATACCATGCAATCTTACAATCTCGTTTATATACATACTAGCAAGGCGTTCAAGTGTATAAGTTTCTCGTGTATCGGTAAAAAATGAGGACTTGGTCGATCTATCAACAATGACCCAAATCGCATCTATGCCTTGAAAACCTTGGGAAGACCGATAACAAAATCCATGGTAATGTGCTCCCACTTCCATTACGGAATTTCAAGTGGTTCTGATGGACCTTTTGGCACTTGATGCTCGCCTTGACTTCGTTGACAAGTTAGACACCTTGAGATAAACCCGCTATCTCTCTCTCTTCATATTGCTCCACCAAAATGTATGTCGAAGATCACGATACATTTGGTACTCCCGAGATGGATTACAAATGGTGTGTTGTGCGCCTCCATCATGATTTTATACTTCAAGTCGAGAATCGTTAGGAACACAAAATGCAGGAGTTGACTCAAAGTATTCCTTCTTCATCGATTCTTGCTTAGAAATAGCACCTTCTTGCTTTCTTTCTTCATACGCATCGGCTCCAGTGCACGTAGCTTGAAGCGACTTTAACTTTATCGATTAAAATCGGTTCTACTTTCGTATATTATACATCATCACATGGGTCCTGAGGTCTTTAACTCTATCTCCATCCTTTCAAGTCATACAAAATGGGCCTTTGCGTTGACAATATTGCTTTTCGTGCCGCATATGATCTTACTCTTTCGATAAATCGTCGGCTACTACGTTAAACTTTTCGGGGATGGTATTGGATGGTATGATCATAATCTTTCAACAACTCGAGCCATCGTCGTTCTTCTTGCGTGTTGAGTTCCTTTTGAGTGAAAGAAATATTTGAGGCTTTTATGATCCGTATAGATCTCCACCTTCTCTCCATCTGGGTAATGCCTCCAAATCTTAAGCGCAAAAAATTAGCTACTGCCAACTCTAGATCATGAGTAGGATAATTCCTCTCATATTCTTTGAGTTGTCGTGAGGCGTAGGCTATGACTTTCCCATGTTGCATGAGAACACATCCTAACCCTTTGCCTGAAGCATCACTGTAGATGACAAATCCCTCAAGGCGGATGGTATTGTCGTCGAGCAGTCTTTGAAATGAGTCTCCTCTTGAGTTCTTGAAAACTCTTCTCACATTCCTCGCTCCAATAGAATTTTGTATCTTTTTTGAGTCGGTTTGAGTTAATGGAGTAGCGATTCGAAAATCCTTCCACGAATCTCCGATAATAACCCGATTAAGCCGAGAAAGCTACGTGCTTGATCATTGACTTAGGTTGCTCCCGACTTTGAATTGCTTGATCTTTGCTGGGTCAGCGGATATTCCATGATTTGATATCACGTGCCCAAGGAATCTGACTTCCTCGAGCGAACTCACATTTCTTGACTTGGCATAAAGCTTGTTTTCACGAAGCTTTTGAAGTATCGACCTCAAGTGTTGCTCATGGTCTTCACGGGTTTTTGGAGTATATGAGGATGTCATCAATAAAGACGACCACAAAGTGATCGAAATATTCCTTGAATACTCGGTTCATCATGTCCATGAAAGCGGCGGGGAGCATTAGTCGATCAAAAGACATGACTGGAATTCATAATGCCGTCTTAGAGTTACGAAAGCGATCTTTGGAATGTCATCGGTTTTAATCTTCAATGATGATATCGAAACGAATCGATCTTTGAAAAGAATTTGGCTCCTTGCAAGCCCGTCAAGCAGGTCATCGATGCGAGAAATGCGGGTACTATTTTTTTTGGTGACATGATTGACTCCAGATAATCAATACAAAAATCATACTTCCATCTTTCTTCTTCACGAATAGAGCAGGGCACCCCGAGGAGGCGTCTTAGGGGCCAGATGAAACAGATGTCTAACAATTCACATAGTTGGGTTTTAACTCCACGAAGTTCAATAGGAGCCATTCGATATGGGGCTTTGGAAATGGGTTTTGTCTGGGATTCAAGTCGATACAAAATTCAATTTCACGCTCTGAGGGGTAGGCGGGGAAGTTCTTGAGGGAATCGTCGGAAATTTATTAACAATAGAAATATCATTCAAATCGGCGTATTTTTATTTAAATCCGTGACATGGGCTAAGAAAGCTTGACATCCATTTTTCAATAAGCGAATAGCTTTATGACTTGATATGATGATGATTGATTTTAGTGGTTTGGTTGCTTGAATTAGCATAATAGGTTGGTTAGGAATATGAAAGCTAACAACCTTACGAAAATAATCGATTTTAGCATGATGAGTAGTTAACCAATCAATCCTAAAATCACATCAAATCTGAAGTATTTTCAAAGAAATAAGATCGACGGAGTAACGTGCGATTCTGGAATTTGAATCAAACAAGACTTATAAACGATGGATGTAATGAAGGTTTCTCCCAATGGAGTTTCAAAAGATAAGTCAAAGTCTAATTTCTCGGTCAAATTTAAACGTTGGCGCAAGTAGGAGAAATAAAGGAATGGGTAGAACCGGTATCAAATAAAGTATAAACTTATTTAGAGTTTATGATTAGCTTACCGTGATCACCTCGTTCGGTTCCTCACTTTTTGGGAGGTTCGACAAACAAACTCTCCCTTGAACTACTAGGTTTTGTCTTATGCAGGACACCCTTTGATGCCTCCATCCCGGTTGGACTTGACTTTGGTGCCGCGACAAAAATCGGGCTAGGTGACCTTCTTTTCCATGATTATAACATGCTTTGGGCGCATCGTGCGGTTTGGACTTATGTGTCCTTCCCTCCATTTTGTAACATCTGACCGGTGGTGGTTTCTCCTTCCTTAACAACGGTGTTTGTCTTGGCGTCTTTCCATCATTATTGAATCTCCTCTTCTTGAAATGTCCACTCTTATTGTCATGGCCATGATTACCACCGAAGTGATTACCATTTACGGCATGTTGATTCCTCCGTTTGTTGTCACCGCTTGATGAATGCTACCACTTGGTATTATCGACTTGTTCGGTTGCTCTCTCTTGGTTGGGTTGACTCGTTATCGCGCTCGATAAGCGAGCCCTATTCACAACATCTGAATACTGAACCACGGTTTATGAGAGATAAGGTATTGGCGTATCTCGGGTTTCAAACCTCTTAGAAACATCCGCGTCATTCTCTCCTCATTATCAACCAAGTGGGATGTGAACCAGAGAACTTCGACAAACTTAACTTCGTCTTGTGCCCACGATCGTATTATTTTTTTGCTCAAGCTTGATGAACTCTACCTCCTTCATGTGATGAATACTTTCGGGAAAGTACTTGTCGTTGAAACGAGTTCTTGGAACTTCTCCCAAGACATCTTGAGTGTGGCGGGTTGAGTCGCTTTCTGATTCCACCGATAATCTGCCTCTGCTTTCGCTAACATGAAGGTGGCAAAGGAACCTTTTGCTCCTCGGAGCATCCCAAGACATCAAATATCTTGTTGATCTGCTTTATCCACGTCTCTCGCCTTAAGTGGTTTTGGCTCTCCAAAAAACTCCGGTGGTCCCGGCTCCTTGAAGCGCTTAGCGGTGGCCGTCAGAGAGTTGTCGGTGTTTCCACTGCATTTTGGATGGGGCCGCTTTTTCGCTGATGTTGCATGAATTGCATAAAACCTCTGAAACATCCCATCGTTCATCATTTGATCGTTGTTGTTGTTTACGAGGATTATTATTGTCTTCTGTTGCACATTATCACAGGTATTAATCTGTGGTGACTCAGCGGTCTCATGTGCTTCATTGCTTATCTCAACATTTTGGATGCCATTTTCAAATCTTGCCACAAAACAAGGGTTAATTAACATATCACATATTATCCTATACTCGTGAGCCAATTAAATACCAAATAAACTTAGGTAGGTCATCTTAGCGAAGAAATTCCCGTCTCTCCCCTCCTAGTTCTTGTCTCACATCTCATCGGCCGGGGATCATATCCTAAGCTTTGATACCAATTGTGATGCCCCCAAAATAGGTATACATCACCCATCTTGAGTCGCCAAATACATGGTAGTGCAAAATACAAATACAAACTTAATTATCTGACGTCGTGTAATATCGACAACAAAACATAATCTAGAGTTTAAGCAGGGAATATTGTCTTCTAGATAATATCCACTCTCAAATAGAGTCCTCATTACATTTATTGTCACACTATTTTATAGAATAGTGAGGACTACTAATACACCATCTCGGACCATCACTCTCTGTTCCCAGCTAGTCCAGTCCATTTACGTTCTCATTTCACGAGAGAACAATGAAAGCAAAAGGTGAGCTCAACTAGCCCGATAAAAATATTATGACTAAGATAATGCGAGAATAAATTATCATTAGCCTTGAACAATGTTAAAGCGATAAAATATAATAGACATCAAGTTTTAAGCGGTGAGAATAAACGATCCATTAGAAGAGTCAGTAGAGCGTGATATCTACTATCTTACATGATTTAAAATGTTTTCATCAATTTTTATCGGCGAGAGACTCGACAATAAATAAACCACATCATCGAGTCATCCCTACACTACGGGCGAGGATATTCATTAAATCATCGATGAGTCATGACTATCTTAGAATAATCCACAGTCATAATCATACCAAAAAAGCGTCCATCGATGCACTACAGACCCTTTTGAGGACTTTTACCACATCATTTATAACATTACGGTCATGATTATCTTAGAATGATCCTGGTCATAATCATACCAAGTCCATCTATGCATGCGTAAGCGAAAGATGACTTTCATCATGATATAAGCATGAGGATGATGACAATGACATAATAATTCAATAAAACAAGTTCAAGAATAAATTTTAAAGATTTATAAGTTAATTTATCCTGAAATCAATTACGTCCAAATTGTCGACATGATCTTTGCTTTGTGGAGTAAAATTCAAGAATGCTCGAAGAATATTTCCATGAAAAGATCTTGGATGAAGCGCAAATATCCGGGATATTCTACTAATTTCATGGAGTATAAAAGCGAAAACTTTAACCAATTTGAGTATAATAGAATATATGAAGCTATGAATGGATTTTTACATATGTGCGGTAATCCACGTAGAATGATCATTTCCACAATTTAATAAGGAATGAATACGAAGGATCATTCACCGTGCATGCGGTAATCCACATAGACGAGGTTATTCAAACGAGAATAATAAAGAATGGAATAATAGAAGAATTCACGAGACGTTCATAATCCGCATGAGACAAGTTATTCCAACGAATAATAAAGAATGGAACTAGGTCAAATGCGTAAACCGCAAAGACGGGATAATCAAATGAATAATAAAGAAATGGAACCAATCAAGTGCGTATTTCATCTTTAATCAACACGAACTTATTCATCAATAATATTATAATTCACAATATGTAACAACCAGATTCGTTCCGGAAAGAGGGACTTTTCGATAAGGATTTCTCCTTATTGGCGCGCAATTAGGTGACCAAACCTCTCCTTGATGTAACTTCTAGACATTGTCGATATTGCAAATAATAATATGAATAACTTTCACCGTCTCAATTATTGATTTAATAATATAACATATTATACGGATGATATTGTAACAATAATTGAATCAATAATATGAGAGATATGATGCATCAATTTCTCAGTAGTGATAATTGAGTATAATGAGTGACTTCTTACGTGACGCATCAATAATCAATCTTGTATTATTACTATGCAACCACAGCGTATTCTTCGTACTTTTACTAACGGGTAGTTCAACGGTTTTAACGGTAACACTTTTGCCGTTATTTTAATAAAAGATAAATCATCATTTTTAAATACGACAATACTTTCGTTGTGGGGTCCACCAATGATTGTGCCGTCGTACGGATATTCCCGACAAAAAGAATATTCCCCGACCAAACAAATATTTTATATCAACTTGCTTACTTTGCAAAAAATTTCACATATCACCCTTAACTTTAACCTTTTATCAATTTAACCATTTACGAAATAAAATTATAATTATAAGAAAATTGAATACTTTCATTTCATAAAATTTGGGGTTTTACATTCTCCCCTCCTTATGAAATTTCGCCTTCGAAATTTACGTACCTGGTAGTTCGAAGAGATGAGAATACCTTGCTTCCTTTTCGGATTGTACCTTCCCGGTTATTTCCTCTGTATCATGATTTTCCCATTGCTCATCTTATGTATTTCAGATATCATTCTAGAATATATCTTCAAAACAAAGGTTAATTGACATATCACAATTTGTCAACTTATCAAGTAAACAATTTCAGCTTAGGTGAGTCACACACTAGCGAAGTATATTACTCTTCTCTCCCTCCTAGTTCTAGACTCCTATCTCCGCCAAATGACCATATCCCTAAGCTCGATACCATTTTGGCGCCCCCTAAAATAGGTCCACACGACCCATTCTCGAGTCGCCAGATATCACACTATAAAAAATTATTTACAAACTTCATTTATATCTGTTGTTGAACCTGTCGTGCGAGAATCGACCACGCTTAAACCTGTAAAGTTTTAATACAAATGTATGTAACTCTTATGGTTCCTCGACCACAACCTTACAATGGTACTATACATAAAATTACAGTCAAAAACTATTTTAGAAATTAAAATATTTGGGAAGTGCTCAAGAAACCTTCGTATACATGGTAGGCCACGCGTCGAGGTTATGATCATATCATATGTCCACGAAATTATCCTTGGTTGACCCAATAGACCCCAAAGAAAAAACAAGAAGATTACTATCATGTTCTTTCCAATGGTGAGTCTTCTCTTGACATATAACTATCTCCACAATCGCAATTGAAAATTATATTTCAACCAAACTCGAGATCATATAGGTAGTGCTCGTAGATATACTCAGCAAGTGAATGTGCACAACCCTGTCTTATGATAACACGAGGTTGTATGTCATTAGACATCTTGTATGATAGTTGCAAAACACCCTTCCAAAGTTGGGTTCTCCTCACCCTATTCGGTTCACCAAAATAAAATATCAAATGACATATACAATACGACACACTTATCTAAAGTTCTCAATAAAATTATTTTCATAATATTTAAGGAGAACCTCAACAGCTATAGACCTCCGTTCTATTCTCCTGTTACCCCCGCTCGACCCAGCTACACTCTTATTACCTAAAAGCATTTATGAAGCAAAAAGGGTGAACACAACTAGCCCAGTAAAGAATTTCATGACTAAAGATAATTTACATCATCAATAGCCTTCATCAATAATAAATCAGAGATTTAGAACATATGGTAGATGATAAAACTTTTCAATCATAGTTGCGGTGAACGAAGCGATCCATTAGAAGAGTCGAATAGACCATCGGATCTATTATCTTCTCATGTTAAAAGTCCACCAATAATATTTTATCCTCAGAACATCAATCAACAATTCATGTCCACAATCATATGAATAGCTCATAATCATACTTGTGATTCTAAATTCCTCTTCGCACCTGTGATCGAAGATAATTTTCATCACCTATATTCACCGAAACATCAAAAATCATGGTTATACCAAATCACAATTCACTTCATAATCATATTAATAAATTCATCTTTGCTACTACCAAAGATATTCATTAACAATTCATCTTTTCACTACAGCCAAAAGACATACAATCAGATTTTAGAAGAGTTAAGTAGAGCATGATATCTACTATCTTTTATGAATTAAAAGTGTATAATCAATATTTTGTCACCGAGACTCGACAATAAATAATCCACATCATCTAATCATCCCCGCACTACGGCCGAGGATATTCATGTAATCATCAACTGGTCATGATTATACCGAATAATCCTGGTTATAATCATACCAATAATCGTCCATCAATGCACTACGGCCAATGAGGACTTTTACCACATCATCTATAACATTACGGGTCATGATTATACCGAATGATCCCTGGTCATAATCATACCAATAAACAGTTCATCTATGCACATAAGCCAAAGATACTCATCAATCAATAGTTCATCTTTGCACGTAAGCCAAAGATATACAACTGTAAAACTAATAATCAACAGTCCATCTTTGCACGTAAGCTAAAGATATACAACTGTAAAACCAATAATCAACAGTCCATTTTTGCACCTAAGCCAAAGATGACTTTCATCATAATATAAGCATGAGGATGATGACAATGATATAAGCATTAATCAAACGAAATCAAGGATAAATATTAAAGAATTTAAATTTATCCAGTGTTTAAAAATATCCAAATTGTCAACATGATACTGCTTTGTGGAGTAAAATTCAAGAATAATATTCATGTACCAAAAATAATTTGGACAAAAAAAAAATATATTTTTGGGGTAAATAGTACCCCGCAATAGTACCCTATGAATAGTACTTCAAGAATAGTACCTCGTGAATAGTACCCTAGCATAAAAAGTACCCCAAATACCCGAGTGAATAATATTCGGGTGAATAGTAATTTAGATGAATAGTAACCCGTGAATAGTAACTCATGAATAGTACTCCGACACGAAAAGTACCCCGAATACCCGAGTGAATAATACTAGAGTGAATAGTAACTGGGTGAATATTAACCTGTGAATAGAAACTCGTAAAAAAAATACCAAAGAAAATTTCTCTATAATACCAAAGAAAATATCCCTTACCTCAGAAGAAGACTGGATACTAGAATAGTGAAGTAACAGACTTCACTTCTTCTTTCTCTCTATAGCTTCTCTCTCTATAAATTCTCTATAATAATTGCTCTTGTGAGACTTAGTGAATTGGTGAAAAATAATGAAGGAATGAACTTCTATTTATAGGAAAATATAGTTTCCATAATTGCACATTTTGGGGCTCGAAATATTACAGTATAATACCCTCATCTTTTCTTTCATTTTTAATTTAGTCATGCAAGTATTATCAAACTTGCACCACCTCCCCTAATAGTTAATCATGTGAATCAATAGTAAATCATATGACTCAATAGTTCTAAACATGTGAAAAAATTAATTATAGTATAGTACCTTCAACTATACCTCCATTTTTAACTTAGTCATGCAAGTATTATCAAACTTGCACCAACTCCCCTAATAGGAAATCATGTGAATCAATAGTACACACATGTGAACACATAGTTATAAACATTTGAATTAATAGCAATTAATTGTTTATTTATCCGGTTAATTACCCGATTGGTCAATATAACCTCCAAACATCAATTATTATCGAAATAAATGTCGATTTTCATTAACACTAATAATTCTAACACAATAGAACTATCAATTTTATTTTTAATCAACACAAACTTATTCATCATTAATATTATAATTCACAATATTTAACAACCATGTCGTTCCCAAGAAAGAGGGGACTTTCCGATAAGGATTTCTCATTATTGGCGCGCAATTAGGTGACCAAACCTCTCCTTGACAGAACTTCTAGACATTGTCAATATTACAAATAATAATATGAATAACTTTGCTGTCTCAATTATTGATTTAATAATATAACATATTATGCAAATGATACTGTGAGAATAATTGAATCAATAATATGAGAAATATGATGCATCAATTATAGTAGCAATAATTGAGTATAACTGAGTGACTTCTTACGTAAGCATCAATAATCAATACCGTGTGCTACTATGCAACCAAGCGTATTACTGTACTTTTACTACCGGGTAGTTCAACAGTTTTAACGGTAACACTTTCGCCGTTATTTTTAATAAAAGATAAATCTGTCGTTTTCTAAATACAACAATACTTCCGTTGTGGAGTCCGCCAATGATTGTGCCGTCGTATGGATATTCCCGACAAAAAGAATATTTTTCGACCAAACAAATATTTTATATCAACTTGCTTACTTTGCAAAAAATTTCACATATCACCCTTAACTTTAACCTTTTATCAATTTAACCATTTACAAAATAAAATAATAATTATAAGATAATTGAATACTTTCATTTCATAAAATTTGGGGTCTTACATAAGGGGTATTATTTATTTCATATTCTGAAAAAGATATTATTTTTCTTATTCATATGAATATTATTTTCGTTCAATATTCGTAAGGAATATCATTTCGTTCAATATTCGTAGGAATATTATTTTCGTTCAACAGTCGTAAGGGGTAATATTTCTTTCGTATTCATGAAGAGAGTTATTTTCTTTCAATACTCGTAAGAGTTGTTACTCCATTCTTTATTATTCTATTGGAATAACCTGTCCATGCGGACTACCGCATCCATGGTAAAATTCTTATGTTATTCCATTCTTTATTATTCTGTTGGAATAACATATCTACGCGGACGACCGCATGTATGGTGAAATTCTTCTGTTATTCTAGGGCTATTTATAAATTTTGGTATTTTCGATTTTCTAGGTGAATCGAACCGAATTCGTAACCCTATTTCGATTGCACCAAAAAAATGATTCAGTAGGTTCAAAGACAAATCGGTTTTGGTTCTACACTAGTTTCATACGTCCTAATATTATACCGTCTCGAACCGATTTTTACCAGTTAAAAATCTTTTTAAAATAATTTGTTTACTTAGCCTTGTAAAATTGGCTTAAAGTCTTCTCTATTTATATTATAATATAAATAACATAAGAAAAGTCATAATAGAATATTTAAGACTTACTAAAATTATTGGTGGTCTCCCCTATTTATAAAATAGAGGTAAGACAAGATAACACAAATTAGACAATGTGGGATATTGGTAGGATAAGAAAACACATATATATGATTGTTTGAAAGTCTCACATTGATTAATAAAAGACTATCAAGTGAAGGTCAAGTATTCAAGTCCCACATTGGTTATTTTTATAAAAGTCTAAGGAAGTTTTCCTTATAAAAGACTATCAAGTGAAGGTCAAGTACTCAAATCCCACATTGGTTAATTTTATAAAAGTCTAAGGAAATTTTCCTTATAAAAGACTATCAAATGAGACCTTCATTGCCAAGTTCCACATTAGTTATTTTATGATACCTTAATAGCCTATTCCCACATTGGTGACTATCAAGTTAGACCTTACATTGGTTAATGTCGTTTATAAAGAATAAAGAGCTAAGTCCCACATTAGTTATTTTATATTTTATAAATGGCTATCAAGGGAAATGGTTTACAAGTTCTATATTGATTAATAAATTTGGTAAAAGTAAAAGAAACTAGATAAACTATTTATCAAAGATTACAAGTGAGACCTTAGTAGTCAAGTCAACATTGGTTATTTTATAGTCAAGTCCCACATTGGTTATTTTATAAAAGTTTAAGGAAGTTTTCCTTCTAATAGCCAAGTCCCACATTGGTTATTTTATAAAAGTCCAAGTAAATTTTTCTTATAAAAAGACTTCCAAGTCTTTTATTTTTTATGTGCCAAATTTTGGCTTAAAGAAACCTGGGCGTTGTATAATTCTTGAGTTTCTTGACCTTGGGCCAAATTTTTGTTGAAAAACAAGTCTTGTGCTTGCTCTTTCTTGGGCTGATTTTAGTTAAAATTGGGCTGAGTTTTGGTTAAAATTTGGGCCGGTTCTAATAAGGTAAAAATAGGTACCGAACCAAGTCTTGAATCTATTATTCTGTTCTTATCTTAGATATTCAGCTCAACCTAGATACTTCCATTGGTACCGTATTTTGGGTATTATCGGTATTCGGTCCGATTATTTACCGTTGAACACCCCTATGCTATTCTATTTTTTATTATTCTATTGGAATAACCTGTCTACGCGGACTACCGCATGCATAGTGAATGACCATTCATATTCATTCTTTATTAAATTCTGGAAATGATCTGTCTACGTGGATTACCGCATTGCAGATGAAAATCCATTTGCAGTTTCGTATATTCTATTATACTTGTATGAGATATCATTTCTTTTGTACTCGTCATGGAATATCGTTTTCTTTTGTATTTTTCTTTTATTAGTACTATTCATGAAGTACTATTCACGGGTACTATTCACAAAGTACTATTCACAAAGTACTATTCATAGGGTACTATTCTCGAAGTACTATTCATGGGGTACTATTCACCCGGGTACTATTCACCCAGAGTACTATTCATGACAAAAATTGATTTCTTTTCGGTCCAAATCATTTTTGATACATAAATATTATTCTTGAATTTTACTCCACAAAGCAGTATCATGTTGACAATTTAGATATTTTTAAACTCTAGATAAATTTAAAGTCTTTAATATTTATCCATGAATTCATTTGATTAATGATTATATCATTGTCATCATCTTCATGCTTATATTGTGATGAAAGTCATCTTTGGCTTACGTGCATAGATGGACTGTTGATTGGTATGATTATGACCGGGGATCATTCGGTATAATCAGGACCCGAATGGTTACAAATGATGTGGTAAAAGTCCTCATTGGCCCGTAGTGCATTGATGGACAGTTGTTGGTATGATTATGACCAGGGATTATTCGGTATAATCATGACCATTGATGATTACATGAATATCCTTGGCCCGTAGTGCAGGGATGATTCGATAATGTGATTTATTTATTAAGTTGAGTCTCAGCGATAAAATTGATGAAAAACTTTTTAAATCATAGAAGATAGTAGATATCATGCTCTACTTGACTCTTCTAATGGATTACCTGTTCCGCTGCAGTTAAACTTGATGTTTATTATTAATACTGTTGAAGACTAATGATAATTTATTCTGCATTATCTTAGTCATAATATTTCTTACTGGGCTACTTGAGCTCACCCTTTTGCTTTTATTGTTCTCTTCAGGAAATGAGAACGTAGCCGGGACTAGTCGAGGAATGGAGTGATGGTCCGAGATGGTGTTATGGTAGTCCTCACTATTCTATAAAATAGTGTGACAATAAATGTAATGAGGGCTCTATTTGAGTTTGGATATTGTCTAGAAGACAATATTCGTGTAAAAACTCTCAGCTCATGTTGTATAATTAAGTTTGTATTTGTATTCAGTACCATGTATTTGGTGACCCAAGATGGGTGATGTATACCTATTTTGGGGGCGTCACAATTAGTATCAAAGCTTAGGGATATGGTCGCTGACAGAGATATGAGTGTAGAACTAGGAGGGGAGAGACGAGTAATATACTTCGCTAGTGTGTGACTTACCTAAGCTGAAATTGTTTACTTGAGAAGTTGACAAATTGTGATATGTCAATTAACCTTTGTTTTGAAGATATATTCTAGAATGATATCTGAAATACA
This sequence comes from Panax quinquefolius, assembly GCA_020205615.1. NCBI lineage: Eukaryota > Viridiplantae > Streptophyta > Magnoliopsida > Apiales > Araliaceae > Panax > Panax quinquefolius. Next base: position 58,013,527 of record CM035156.1, read on the forward strand.
GGAGATGAGCAATGGGAAAATCATGATACAAAGGAAATAACCGGGAAGGTACAATCCAAAAAGAAAGCAAGGTATTCTCATCTCTTCGAACTACCAGGTACGTAAATTTCGAGGGCAAAATTTTATAAGGAGGGGAGATTGTGAGATCCCGAATTTTATGAAATGAAAGTATTCAATTTTCTTATAATTATTATTTTATATAGTAAATGGTTAAATAGACAAAGGGTTAAAGTTTAGGGTGATATGTGAAAATTTTGCAAAGTAAGCAAGTTGATATAAAATATTTGTTGTGTCGGGTAATATTCGATTGGTCGGGGAATATTTGTTTTAACAGGGAATATTCGTACGACAGCATAATCATTGGTGGACCTCACAACGAAAGTTTTGTCGTAGTTAGAAAACGATAGAAATATCTTTTTATAAAAATAACGACAAAAGTTTTACCGTTAAACTGTTGAACTACTCGGTGGTAAAAGTACAGTAATACGCGTGGTTACATAGTAGCACACGGTATTGATTATTGATGCTTACTCAATTATACTCAATTATTGCTACAGTAATTGCTGCATAAGATCTCTCATATTATTGATTCAATTATTGTCACAGTATCATCTGCATAATATTTATTATTATTAAATCGATAATTAAGACGTTAAAGTTATTCATATTATTATTTTCAATATTGACGATATCTAGAAAGTTCTGTCGAGGAGAGGTTTGGTCACTTAATTGCGCGCCAATAGGGAGAAATCCTTATCGAAAAGCCCCCTCTTTTTTGGGAATGATCTGGTTGTTAAATATTGTGAGTTATAATATTAATGATGAATAAGTTCGTGTTGATTAAAGATGAAATTGATATTTCTATTGTTTTGGGATTATTAGTGTTAGTGGAAATCGACATCTATTCCGATAATAATTGATGTTTGGAGGTTATATTGACCAATCGGGTAATTAATCGGATAAATGAATAATTAATTGCTATTAATTTACATGCTTATAACTATTTGTTCACATGTGTGTACTATTGATTCACATGCATGTACTATTAGGGGAGGTGGTGCAAGATTGATAATACTTGCATGACTAAATTAAAAATGGAGGTATAGATGAAGGTACTATACTGTAATTATTTTTTTCACATTGTTAGTTCCCAGTAGGCACAATAGATCTAGAGGGGGGGGGGGGGGTGAATAGATCCTTTTTAATTTCAAATACTTTTTTGATTTATTTCGTATTGCTAATAATTTAGCAAATGACAAACATACATTGTTCGTAGAGTTAGTTCAATGGTAAGCAGTTAAAACATACATAGCAATTATAGCAATTAATGTACACAATGTAAATGACATAAAGTAAAAGACACAAGGGGTTTTAAGTGGTTCAGAGACTCAAGCTCCTAATCCACTCTTCTGCTTTCAACTAGCAGGATTTCCACTAAGGAAGAGCAGCACCCCGAATCGCTTAGATTCCTTCAAGGCCAGCAGCCTTGGGACTTCAGTTCACTAAGAACTCTTCAAGGCCAGCAGCCTTGGAACTTCTCTAGTTCCCTAGGAACTCTTCAAGCCCAGCAGGCTTAGAACTTCATTTAGTCCCTCCGGACAAGGACCCCTCAGGCCCTGGCTTCTTGTTGTTCGAGTTGTTGTTGTTGTTGGTGCTGAGCTGCTAAGATGTCATTAAGCTCTGAACATCTTGTGTACTTATCAGCTTGGTGTGGTCCTCTTGGCTTTCAGCTTTGAGTCCAGACCACTTCTTTAGTGCAGCTGATCTTCATTCTTTTCTTCTCATTTTCATCTGGTATCAGCTGTGCACCATCACCATCTGGGTTTGCTAAGTCTTTGTGCTTTTAGTAGACTTTTTCTAGCACTTAGCAATCCCTTAACCCTTCTTGAATACTTTGCAGACATGGTTCTGCACTTGTTCAGTTTTAGCTTTCGGTTCATAGTGATTCGTAGAGTGGCTCTTTTGATCTTCTTTGTACTCAGCCACTTTCCTGAATGCTGTCTGTTTGGCCTTCTCGGCTCTTAGCTTGGCTGCCATCTTTAGTGGCATTCTCATCTTTATTGAGTGAAGCTTCGATCTGTTTGAGTCCTTCTTCAAAGTTGCTTCACTTCCACCTTGGTAGTCTCACTGTCACTGAGACTTGTTCTATTGATCTTTGGTGGAACTCGTAGAGTCAACAATAGCATTCACCAACTCCACGATTCTGCAACTTCACAATCATCAGCAACTCTTGATCTTTAAAGCTCTGTTGATTTATACTACTTCCCAATCTTCCCGTTGGAAAGTAGCCGTTGAAAGCTATTCAAATGACTTCACAGATCTCGAGTTATTTGGTGCAGACTGCAGATGTGACATGACATCTTTTTCTGACTTTCTGACATTGCAGTCTACTGTTTCACCTATTGTAAGACCCCAACTTATTACAAATAAAATTAAATTTCCTCTATTTATTATTTTGAAATAGTAATGGTCGATTTGATTAATGTGGATAGTTATGGGTAAAATGAGCAAATATTTTAAATAAGTAAGTGGTTATAAAATATTCATTGTTGTCGGGGAATATTCGTTTGGTTGTGGAATATTCTTATTATCGGGAAATATTTGTACGACGGTGCAACCTTGTGTGGGCCCCATAACGGAAAGCGATTGGATGAAAAAAATGACAAGTATAAGTTGTTTAGAAATAACGGCGTAGTTGTTACCGTTAACACTGTTGAAATACTCGGTGGTTAAAATACAGTAGCACACAGTATTATTCTAATTATTGATTCTTACGTAGGAAGGAATTACTCAATAATTGTTACAGTAATTACTGTTCAGTATTTTATTTTATTGATTCAATAATTACTGCTGCGTTGATATTTTATATTACTGTTGTTTCAATAATTGTAACTACACAAAGATTTTTTCCATTATCTGAATAATAATTCATATTATCCTGAATAATATTATTAGATAACATTATTAGCAATGTCTAGAAAGTTCTATCTAAGAGATGTTTGGTCATCTAATTGCGGCAAAGATGAGAAATCCTTATTGAAAGCCCCTCTTTCCGAGAACCGCCGGTTATCGATTATTGTGATTCTGTAATATTATTTGTGAATAATTAATTATTGATTTATATGATAAGAAAAATATTCATTTTATGTGGATATAGATGGAGAAAATTTTTAATGTGACAATTGTTGAAAATTGGTATTTTACCTTTTTCTGATAAAATAATTCATTTAAATATATTTTTATATTTTAATAATATAATAATGGTGAAATTTTTACAACAAATGTGGGATATATGAGGAAGAAGAGTATTTTTGTTGCATTAAATGATAAACACATGTTTTGTGTGTCGGTGGACCCCATTTCTTGATTGAAATTTAATTATAGCTTGTAAAATCGTCCGTTTGTGGATTTCGGTCAATTTCTGTTTGGAATTTGGAAAAACTTTCTTCTGGAAAGTTGTAGAGAATGGAATTTCCTATGGAAAGGACATGTGGTCCGAATTTTTCTGATAGAAGGACTATTTATTATGAATTATTGAAATTCCGTAGTTCCGAAATAATTGATTTTTGAAGTTTTAAATATTTTTTAAAGAAAAATGTTTTTTTTTTATTTTGTGGGCATCTTTAACATGTGCAAGGTGACTGAATTCAGTTGACAATGGTGTGCGTAGGAATTTGGTTAATAAATATTATTAATTTATTAAATTTTCTGCTTTGGTGTTCTAAGCAATTTCCTATAAATAGGGTGCTTAGGTTAGAATTGAAAATCACACCAGAAACTGAAGTTTTCTCTCTCTTTCTCTATCAATATATTGAGCGTATTCTTATGAGTATTTTTATACTTTGAGTGTTGTTATACGGTGCAAGTTCCTTCAAAGACTATACCCCAGATTCCAAATTCGGCCAATCTTATTCTTTTGAGGTAAGAGATATTTTTTTTTAAAATGATATTATTTCTTTCAATATTATTATGAAGGAATTTTGGGAGTATTTTTCTTGTGAAATTCTTGTCTTTTAGTGTCGGGGTTACTATTCACGTATCGACACTATTCACCATCATAATCTAACTTATTCACGTAAAAATTAAATTTTCATTTTTTGCCCAAAATATCTATTATGGATACTAGCTTTGATTGTATCCATGTTTTGATCATTCTTGAATTTTACTCCACTATGATTATTTATGAGGTATTTTTGATTACACGGATAAACCGAAAAGATCTAATCCTTAATACTTATTCTTTTGTTTCACCGGATTCGTTTTCTTTAAAATATTTTCATCATCCTCAACCTAAATGATGATATAACTGAATATCTTTGGCTTGTAGTGCAAAGATTAATGATTTTATGATGAATATCTTTGGCCCGTAGTGTGAAGATGAACAGGTGTTGAGATGAATATGACCAACTGATGAATATCTTTGGCCTATAGTGCAAAGATGAATATTTGATTTATGATGTATATTGATTGATGTTACAGGGATAAAATATTGATGATGGACTTTTAAATTCATAGATAATAGTAGATTTCATTATCTACGTAACTCTTCTATGAATTATTATTTCCGCTGCGAATATTGATCTGAAACTTGTTGTCTATTATATTATATATTTCCCTGTTGAAGACTAACGATAATTTGTTCTATATTATCTTAATCTTTCTATATTAAGATCAACCTAACATGCTTAATCTTTCTATATTAATAGTCCTTGTACATCATTTCTTTTTAAGGACTTTACAAAGCTGTTTTACTTATGTAGGATCAACCTAACACATTTAATCAATTCATTCTAAGTCCTTGTACATATGTTTCTATTATCTATCAAAGGACTTTACAACTTTTCTTAATGCAAGCATACTTGCATATTCATTCATATATATATATATATATATATATATATATATATATCCTAATCAAATCATATGTAAATAGAAATATCATTCACATGCTTATTCCTGACAATCTCCCCCTATTTGATTATGTCAAAAACAATAAGTGCATATGCATGTTATGAATGAATCTTATATACAGTGAGCAGCTGTATTTTTAAAGTAGATAATCATGAATGTCATTTATAATGATGTGGAATTTAATACACTGACATTGTACATCCTGGATCCAGAACATACCTAACTAGTTAGAGATGTACCTCTTTGGTTCCATGTATGCTTCCAGGATGTCTTTTGATCAGCTATTTATCTGTTTGATTCCTTTGCTCCCCCTGGGATGTGGAGCTATTCAATTTTTCTTCTTCTGGTTCTGGCTCTGGCTCCCCCTCAACCTTTGAATCATCATTCTTTGGCTCCCCCTTAGATAATGATTCAGCTCCCCCTGGAGTTGTCTTCTTCTTTTTTTTTTTCCTTTTGCTCTCCTTGCTCTTTCTAGAGTGCCTCTTGTTCTTCCCCTTTCTATGCCTCTTTTTCTCCCCCTTTTTGTCATTAATCATTTGGGAGAGCTGCTCCATGTTGGACATAAGCTGCTCCATTAGGTAAGAGGAGTTACCAACTTAAATCCCGAGTTCTTGTTGACTTAACTCAAGTTGCATAGAGAAAGACTGATTCATGTTGTCAATTTTGTCAGAGAGGACTTGGATTTGCTCTTTGTTATCCTTCTGTGCTCGTAGAGCTTCTTTCTTTTGTTCATTCATGATCCTTAGATGGATTTGATCTCTCTCTTTGACTTTAAGAGATATGTCAGACACAGCGGCGTGGAGTCTGCTTTGAACCGCATTATCTCTTGCTTCTGTCAACACCTTTGCTTCTTTAGTGATGATAGACATCTTCTTGACCAACTCATCAGAATTCTTTAGTAGCTCTTGCTCTGTGGGAATTCGATCATCTGGTTGGGCAATCTCTTCTTGAACACTAGATTGGACTCTACGATTTTCATCCTTGGACAGATTTTCGAAGGTGTTGAGAATCTGTAAAATTGTTGAGTGCCAATTGTTGTTAGAGGATGATAGCATGTTAGACATTTATGCATGACCAGAGGGAAGCTCTTCAACCTGATCTTGATCATTTTTAGTAATAGAGGGAAAAGACTCTACGATTGTGTCCTTGCTCATGATCCTTTTTCCATCAGAGCCCATTCTATGATCGTAGGGAATATAATGGTTGCCAGCATGTCTGTAGACTTTGTAGTGAGGTTGGTCTTTGATCATCATTGTAGCGAAACTCTTTACTCTTGGGAAGTTTTGTGACACCAGCTCTAGATTTGGAAACTGAGAATAGCACCAACTAAAGTAGCTCTCATCAGCATTAGTATGTGCCTTCAACCATGGCATCCACGGGAAGAACCATCTCATCAGAAGGTCTTCAGAGTCATACAGTATTGTTGTGCAGTCTAATTCCATGTTTTTCCAGTTGTGAAGTACTTCATCTGTGGTCATTCTTACAACTCGAAGTTATTCATTTCCTTGAATTATCCATCTTATTGCTGGTTCTGCTGGTGGCTCATCAAAGACTTCCACTACAATTCTTCTGCTAATTCTGGCTGGAGAGAGAACATGATAATATTCTAATGCCTCAGATTCATCAATAAATTCTTCTTGCTAAACTTCGTTTTCAGAATCCCCTTCAGCAATGGCTTCCTTGGAATCATCTCCTTCCAGAGGCAAATTGAGTTATCAATCTATGACTCCTTCTTCTTCTTGGAGGTTCAGTTATGGGTGAAACAGATACATCTTCTTCTTCAGACCCTGAGGTCTTTGAGTCAGCAGACAGGCTCTCTTGATTTTCATCATTGACAGGGGTAGGTGTTTCTTTTTTGAATTCATCATCTTTTGAGCCATCATGAAGGCTTGTTGGAGCACTTGCATTTGGAGATTTCGATGGGTCATTTTACAGCTTCTCTCTATCTTCAGAGTGAGTACTCTGAGAGTTGGTCACTGGACTTGCACATTTCTTTTCTTCATCATCAAGCTTGATTCTTTCTTCCATAGATTCAACTTCTTCTTTATTGTTGAACTTGCTCCTTGAAGGTTCAATCTTTGAACTTTCAGTTCCTTTCTTATCTTCAGACTCTACATGTTCTTCTTTGTTGGATGGACTTTCCTGGGGAGCTGGGCTGATTTCTTCATCACTTTTGCTTTCTTCTTGGGTGGTTCTTGGAGTAGTCTGTTACTCCTTCTTTTTGGGTTTTCAGCAGTAGATGCTTGTTCTCCTCCTGCTCCTTGTTTCTTCTTGTCAGTGGAGACATGTCTTGACGAAGCCTCTGCATTCTTCACATTCTTAGGCTTCTTATTTGTCGGTGTTGCAGCAACTGATACAGAGTCATTAGACTCAGAGCTTTCTACTTCCTTTGCTTTTTTCTTCTTTGTAGAGACTTTTCTACTAACTCCAGTTTGTGTTAGCCTCCTATTTTCCTTTGGGTTTTTCTTCCAATTCATAAACAGTTGTGGTGACATTACTTTGTGCACATTCAGAGGTTTTCCATCATCATCCTTGATCTTGCTTCTCAGCTTCTTCTTTATCACAATGCTCATCAGTCCTCCATGAAATACTTTTGTAAGTGGTTTGTCTGTAGATTTCTTCAACTCAGCTTTTTCTATCCATTTGGAGATTTGGTTGAACAGGACAACTCCAAAGTTGATCTACTTCTTCAGAACTATGGTAGACATAATCTTCAACTACTGGTCGAGTACAGTGTCGTGTGCAGTGTCTTTGCACAGTATACATTTTCCCATTATCTCAGTAAGGAACTCGTATTCCTCTGGAAACTCCTTTTTCTTCATGTCCTTCAAACTAGGGTTTCTTTGGTACCCCATAATCTCCTTTGCTTTCTCAATGTCAATCTCATCAAGGTTTTTCAGTCCTAGGTCAGGAAAATCTAGGCATTGGTTAATATCGGATGATTTCAGTTTTAGAGACTGACCTTTAACCTTGGTTAAAAGAGTTCCGGCATTTACGGATGCATTTGAGTAAAATTCCTTAACCAGTTCAGTGTATACTCGAGTGCTTGCCTCAAGACATTCTGAGAATCCAGCTTTCTTCACGAGTTCAAGAATGTCTCTGAACTTCTTTTCGGATTTCTCAAATGACTTGGTTCTGAGTTGAATGCCAGTGATTACTCGACAATCTTCCATTTGAATGATTCGAGGAATATGGATATTGATTCAGGGAGATTTATGAAGTATGGCTGATTGTGATTTGAACTCTGGAAATTTTAGTGGTTTGGCTTCGAAGAGAATTCTAGGGTTTGAAAATGGGAGGGAGAGAGGTTCAATGGATTTTGGTAACTGTTTGCAGATTTTGAATTTGTCTTTATGGCAGTTCTTTCTTACACAGCATACGCTATGACGTGTCAACTAGTTATTGATTGCACGATGCCCAGTAACGAGCTGTAACTCCCCAGTAACTTGTCAGTTAGCTGTCTCTTTTAGAAGAGTGGACGTTTGATTGACGTGGATTGACCTTTGACCTCTTGAGTTCGTAGAGTAGCATGATAGGACATCTATTGACTCTCCGTTTTCCTTTGTTGACTCAACGATCAATTCTCTAAAAGATGTTGCAGTGGATGGTTTTGACATTTCTCCTTTTGTTGAAAATGCATAGCTCAACCACTGATGTACCCCAAGCCAGTTTGGGTACTTAAGTTCTGATGTGCGTTTGTAAGATGTCTTTCCAAACTGTATTTGAACTAATCTCCTCAAACTTCAGAATGGTAGAGCAATTGTCTCGTTCTTCCAAGCTCCTCATGAGCTAGAGTGCCTTTTTGTTAAGTCTGCGATCGTCGAGTCTGCTTCTGCGATTGTTGAGTTTTTACTACGATCGTTGAGATTGCATCACGATCATTGAGTTCTCTTAAAACTCTATTCTACAATCGTTGACTGACTTGGTCCTTGAGATGAGCTTTACTAAGCATTCCTTCTGGGTCAAGGTAGCTCAGGAAGGGCTAACCTCTTTAGAGTGAGCTAAGGGTCAGGTTTGTCCCTGAGGCGCTTTCCAGATGAAATACTTTGGAAGTGATTTGCAATGATATCTCATTTGACCTTTTCTGTTGGGGAGTCCCTCTTCCAACTTTAGATATCTGCACTGGCTGCAATTGTGGTGTCCTCTTGCTCTTACACTACGATCAGATATTTGATCGTAGGTACTCCACGATTTTGAGTTGGGTGGCTGAAAGGTTATCAGTAGTACGTTTTGAGACGTTCTTACTGACTATGGATCTTTATTTGGTTCATCAGCCACAAAGTTTTGGGACTTTGTAACTGATACACAGCTTCATAATATATCTTTGATGATTTAGAGCTTCTGTACTGTTAGCAGATTACTGCTCCCCCATAGTTGATACTGTCTTCTCAGAGAGTCCTAAGTTCTTCTTCTTCATGTGTAGCAGAAGGCAACCATGCATATCTCATTCTGGCTGAAGTCATTAAATCTCTTTGTATTATAGGAATGGGCATTTTCAGGGTTGATCATTCTACGATCCTTTGACAAAGACCTTCTGACGTAGTATTCCTTGCCGATTTGTGCTTTGCGAGTTCTGCTCCCCATAATGAGTTCCTCATGATTGATGCTCGATGATCCTCTGTAGTCAGCTTCCTTGAGGATTCTTCTCTTATGACATGCTTTGCATGATTGAGCATATAAGACCCTTTTCTTCTTTTGTTGAGTGGCCTGCTTCCAAATAAAGATATGCAGCCTTTTGAGCTTCATTTAGATTAGCTCAACAGGTCTTCAAGGACAGGCTTTGACATATAGGAATTTTGTCAGAATTGTTTCTAAACAGTCTTAAGCCTTCTGTTGGTTGACTCTTCTTGACTGAAGTCTTTTGCTTTAGCATTCCTTAGTGTGGTCAGATAGACCAAGTACCTACAGGTTATTCATTTCTAATATTTGGTACCCATGGTTAGATGGGCCCTGCTAGGTTAGTTACTAAAACCCCTGTTCCTCATATATTTGGATGAACATCACATTGACCACCATCAGTCGTATCCATGTATGTACTTCATTCAGATAATACATTTTGAGATTCATAGTGGTGAGTGTGAGAAAAATCTGCCATTTTAATAAAACACTCTTTTCCTTGATGGTTTCATTATATGCTAAGTTATGATCACAAAGTTTAATTATTCATAGAGTGAGAATCAGCTCTACGATTTATTAGCATCTGGTTGATTCATGTAGGTGATCAGTTTCTATGAATCTTCAAGATTCTCTTGTAGATCTGATCATGCTCTATGTGTCATTAAACACTTAGACCATAGGATGTACAAAGCACATTAACCCATCAGCAAAGATTTCTTCACACTAAATCGACCTGTGAGGCTCTTGAAACTATTTCAAATCTCTTTCAAGTTATCATCTTCAACCTAAAACTTGGATGGAGAGAAAGTTTATAGACATTTGAGTTTCTATCATTAGTGTACTTTCTCTCTTCACCTTTTTAGATAGATTATGAATATTTGAAGGAAAACTGTTATAGTTCATGAGTAAGATGCAAATATGATGTTCATATCTACATTAGCGAGGCAACTAACTTTTTCTCGTTAATTTCTTAATACCATTTATCTTAGATATCTTGAGTTTAGGCATTGATGTGCATGTTTTCTCATTTGCTTCTGACAACCAATTGCTCGGTTGATCTTGATCTTCGATAATCGTGTGTCTTAAAGATACAAGCTAAGAGAGTGTCGATTCTTTAATTCTTTGACATCCTTGAGTTCATAAGATTTACATCCAGTTGCAGTTTGACCAAGCCTGTGGTTGAGAAGTTCTTCTTTCTTCTCTGGATAAGCATTACTTAGCATGTATGGCCTTTTTATCTTTTCAGGCTGGTGGATGTTTGAATCTTTCTTGTTGACATCTCTTGAGCTTTCTAGCCTGATCTTCAGTCAACAAGATTAACATCGAGCAAGGATTGGTCTTGTTAATATGATAATCAAAGACATGGACCAATCTGAGCATCTTCAGGTGTATATGCACATTTACCTGTACACAATATTTCCAACGTGTGAGCTCATCTGCATATAACAAGTGACTTACTACTAAACTAAGTTTAGAACAATGTTTGTGCCTAGGATCAGACTCAAAGCGATTAGCTTTTGAATGTAGCATGAGAACCTGCTCTGATACCAATTGTTAGTTCCCAGTAGGCACAATAGATTTAGAAGAATGGGGGGGTTGAATAAATCCTTTTTAATTTCAAATACTTTTCTGATTTATCTCGTATTGCTAATAATTTAGCAAATGACAAACATAAGAATCTTTTCAAGCACAACGGAATAAGTAAAAGATCCTCTTCATTGATATAATCATAATCATACATACATTGTTCGTAGAGTTAGTTCAATGGTAGCGATTAAAACATACATAGCTTTATAGCGAGTTAATGTACATAATGTAAATGACATAAAGTAAAAGACACAAGTGGTTTTAAGTGGTTCAGAGACTCAAGCTCCTAATCCACTCTTCTGCTTTCAACTAGCAGGATTTCCACTAAGGAAGGGCAGCACCCTGAATCACTTACATTCCTTCAAGGCCAGCAGCCTTTGGACTTCAGTTCACTAAGAACTCTTCAAGACCAGCAGCCTTGGAACTTCTCTAGTTCCCTAGGAACTCTTTAAGCCCAGCAGGCTTGGAACTTCATTTAGTCCTCCGGACAAGTACCCCTCAGGCCCTGGCTTCTTAATGTTAGAGTTGTTGTTGTTGTTGGTGCTGAGCTGCTAAGATGTCATTAAGCTCTGAACATCTTGTGTACTTAGAAGCTTGGTGTGGTCCTCTTGGCTTTCAGCTTTGAGTCCGAACCACTTCTTCTTTAGTGCAGCTGATCTTCATTCTTTTCTGCTCATTTTCATCTGGTATCAGCTGTGCACCATCACCATCTGGGTTTGCTAAGTCTCTGTACTTTTAGTAGACTTTATCTGGCACTTAGCAATCCCTGAACCCTTCTTCAATACTTTGCAGACATGGTTCTGCACTTGTTTAGTTTCAGCTTTTGGTTCATGGTGATTCGTAGAGTGGCTCTTTTGGTTTTCTTTATACTCAGCCACTTTCCTGAATGTTGTCTTCTTGGCCTTCTCGGCTCTCAGCTTGGCTGCCATCTTTAGTGGCATTCTCATCTTTGCTGAGTGAAGCTTTGATCTGTTTGAGTCCTTCTTCAAAGTTGCTTCACTTCCACCTTGGTAGTCTCACTGTCACTGAGACTTGTTCTATTGATCTTTGGTGGAACTCGTAGAGTCAACAATAGCATTCACCAACTCCACGATTCTGCAACTTCACAATCATCAGCAACTCTTGATCTTTGAAGCTCTGTTGATTTATACTACTTCCCAATCTTCCCGTTGGAAAGTAGCCGTTGAAAGCTATTCAAATGACTTCACAGATCTCTAGTTATTTGGTGCAGACTGCAGATATGGCATGACATCTTTTTCTGACTTTCTGACACTGCAGTCTACTGTTTCACCTACCCCATCAGAGATGTCACTTTTATGCCTTGGGCAGGTAGTCAACTTTATTTCTTACTTCTGATTTCTAAATCATAGGTTGTCCTTTTGCATCGATGTTCTCAATAAGCTTTATTCGAATATCAATCTTCAAATTGAGCCGTTGTCAATGCCTCAATCTTCAGTTGTTCGAACTCTACGATTCTGATGCATACCTTCTTTGACTTGATCTTAGTGTCTTGTTGACTTACTTTTGATGTGTAGAATTAACACTATGATCTTGAAGAGTGTTCATTAGATCTCCAATGTGGAACACCTCTTCTTTCTCTTGTGCAGTGCTTCGATACTTATATTTGCCTTGGCTGCTCTCAGATACTGATGGCTCGATTCCTTGCTCTGGCCTTTTATGAATAACAAGACCCTTCAGATTTGTGGCGTGTCCAGCTCGCTTTCTCCTTGTGATCTCCCGTTCACTTATCATCAATGGACTGACCCAATGCTTAATCACTTTAGCCTTGTTATTTAGAGGCTGACCAGTATCTCAGTGTGTACTCCATCAGTTCCTTTTTCATTTAGCAAACACTACGATCTTGGTTGCTTCCAAGAACGTTGTCGTCTTTCTACTTGACAGCTACTGCATGTGCTGACTTTCCTTAGTTAGCTATTAAAGTCTTCTTATGATCAGGGAGTGCTCATTTGTTGAGAATCGTATTTGCTCTACAATTCTGCTTTGGCATTGTGAGCATATTTGTTGAGGTCTTAGTTCTGCACTCTACGATTCAGGTTTGGCTGTGCAGACACTACGACTCTGAGATCAGATTTTGACACTACGATTTCTTTCGTTGTGCTTGTTTTCTTCATCTGATCTTGCTCGACTACGATCTCTGGCTTTGGTATGATTAGTAGACTCTACAACTCTGAGTGTAGTCTACGATTCTTGACTTGGCTTTGGCAGAAACTCGGTCGGCTCGTAGGCAGGCTGTCTACGATTCTGAACATGACTTCCTCAATAGACTACGGTTCTGAGGAAGTGCTACTCGACACACTACGATCCTTCCTCGTCTCTCTTGGCAGTCTACAAATTCTGAGATCTACTATCTTGCAGACTATGATTTTGCCTCGATAGCTCTTGAGTTAGTCTTGACTCACTTGGCAGACTACGATTTCTGGTGTAGTGCTCGACAATCAGACAAGCCTATCTATTACATCATAAGATCAACCTAACATGCTTGATCTTTCTATATTAATAGTCCTTCTACATCATTTCTTTTTAAGGACTTTACAAAACTATTTTACTTATGTAGGATCAACCTAACACATTTGATCAATTCATTCTAAGTCCTTGTACATATGTTTCTATTATCTATCAAAGGACTTTACAGCTTTTCTTAATGCAAGCATACTTGAATATTCATATATATATATATATATATATATATATCATAATCAAATCATATGTAAATAGGAATATCATTCACATGCTTATTCCTGACACACGTGTATAGAACTATTGAGTCATATGATTGTACTATTGATTCACATGATATACTATTAGGGGAGGTGGTGCAAGTTTGATAATACTTGCAGGACTAAATTAAAAATAAAGGAAAAGATGAAGGTATTATACTGTAATATTTCGAGCCCCAAAAAGTGCAATTATCGAAACTATATGTTTCTATAAATAGAAGCTCATTCTTCTTTCATTCTCACCAATTCACTAAGACTCACAAGAGCAATTACAGAGAGAAGCTATAGAGAGATAGAAGAAGAGAAGTCTGCTACATCACTATTCCAGTATCCAGTCTTCTTCTGAGGTAAGGGATATTATTTATTTCATATTCTGAAAAGATATTATTTTTCGTATTCGTATGAATATTATTTTCGTTCAATATTCGTAAGGAATATCATTTCATTCAATATTCATAGGAATATTATTTTCGTTCAACAGTCGTAAGGGGTATTATTTCTTTCGTATTCATGAAGAGAGTTATTTTCTTTCAATACTCGTAAGGGTTGTTACTCCATTCTTTATTATTCAGTTGGAATAATCTGTCTACGCGGACTACCCCATGCATGATGAAATTCTTTTGTTATTCCATTCTTTATTATTCATTTGAATAACTTTGTCTCGCGACTCTTCTGCATGCATGGTGAATGACCATTCATATTCATTCTTTATTAAATTCTGGAAATAATCTGTCTACGTGGATTACCGCATTGAGGATGAATATCCATTTGCAGTTTTGTATATTCTATTATACTCGTATGAGATATCCTTTCTTTTGTACTCATCATGGAATATCGTTTTCTTTTGTAGTTTTCTTTTATGAGTACTATTTATGAAGTACTATTCACGAGTACTATTCATAAAGTACTATTCACAAAGTACTATTCACGAAGTACTATTCATGAGTACTATTCATAAAGTATTATTCACGGGGTACTATTCCCGAAGTACTATTCACGAGGTACTATTCACCCGGGTACTATTCACCCAGAGTACTATTCATGATAAAAATTAATTTCTTTTCGGTCCAAATCATTTTTGATACATAAATATTATTCTTGAATTTTACTCCACAAAGCAGTATCATGTTGACAATTTAGATATTTTTAAACTCTGGATAAATTTAAAGTCTTTAATATTTATCCTTGAATTCGTTTGGTTAATGCTTAAATCATTGTCATAATCTTCATGCTTATATTGTGATGAAAGTCATCTTTGGCTTACGTGCATAGATGGACTGTTGATTGGTATGATTATGACCAGAGATCATTCGGTATAATCATGACCTGTAATATTACAAATGATGTGGTAAAAGTCCTCATTGGCCCGTAGTGCATTGATGGACAGTTGTTGGTATGATTATGACCACGGATTATTGGGTATAATCATGACCATTGACGATTACATGAATATCTTTGGCCCGTAGTGCAGGGATGATTCGATAATGTGGTTTATTTATTAAAATTTCTCTCGTGATAAAATTGATGAAAAACTTTTTAAATCATAGAAGATAGTAGATATCATGCTCTACTTAACTCTTCTAATGGATTGCTTGTTCCGCTGCAGTTAAACTTGATGTTTATTATATATCACTGTTGAAGACTAATGATATTTTATTCTGCATTATCTTAGTCATAATATTTCTTACTTGGCTACTTGAGCTCACCCTTTTGCTTTCATTGTTCTCTTCAGGAAATGAGAACGTAGCCGGGACTAGTCGGGGAACGGAGTGATGGTCCGAGATGGTGTTATAGTAGTCCTTACTATTCTATAAAATAGTGTGACAATAAATATAATGAGGACTCTATTTGAGTTTGGATATTGTCTAGAAGACAATATTCGTGTAAAAACTCTCAGCTCATGTTGTATAATTAAGTTTGTATTTGTATTCAGTACCATGTATTTGGCGACCCAAGATGGGTGATGTATACCTATTTTGGGGGTGTCACAATATTTGACATTATTGAACAAATAATTTTCATCGTAGCAAGGGTAGTTATAGAAAGTTATGTAATTAAAAGTCACCGGTATTAAGCAGTTAGACAGACTCATTATTTGAAGAACACTAATATATGTGATATTAATACATTAAGTCAATAATGCAGAAGATATATACTATAATAATAATTGATTAATGGTATAGATTAAAGATAATCTTGATAAAGGTGTAAATAATGGATGAATAAATAAATTAAAGATAAAGATAATGGATGAATATGTATAACTAATGGATGAATAAATAAATTAAAGATAAAGATAAGTGCAAATAATGGATGAATAAAAAATTAAAGATAAAGATATATAATGGATGAATATGTGTGAATCATTATGAATAAATAAGTGAAAGATAAAGTTAATGGATGAATATGTGTGAATAATTATGAATAAATAAATTAAAGATAAAGATAATTGATGAATATGTGTGAATCATTATGAATAAATAAATTAAAGATGAAGATGTAAATAATGGATGAATAATATATTGATAATATTAGAGTGTGATAATTGATGTGTGGTAGATGTTGGTTAAATTTTGGCTATAAATAGGGGGCTTAACATTAAGAATTTCTTAACTTTCTTACTTAACCTTCTTTCCACTTGCTAAAAATTTCATAGTGTCTCTCTCTGAGTGTGCTAAGGCTACCTTAAATATTGGTGAATATCAAAAGTACAAGAATTGTTTAGGTTGATCAACCACATATAAAGCAGCATATAGTCAAGTATTTTTTGTAAGTGTTAAGGTAATGGATATCCTTTTCCATCATACTCCTAAAATCTAAACTTACTAAGAAAAATACTAAAATGATTAGAATTTCCTAAATAGTTGGTGTTTCATATAATATCTTTTCACCTAAATCTTCCTATCGAATTTTAATATTTATACTTGAACTGTGAAACTTATATATTATTCTTGAACTTGAATCGAATATCTTTTGGCCTAAATCTTCCTATTGAATTTTAACTGTTATATTTGAATGTGAACCTTATTCTTGAAATCGAATCGATATTTTGAATATTGTGTTGACAATTTGGATAATATTAGATTATGGACAAATTAAATTGCAAATCTTTAATGTTTATTCTTTATCTTATTGTTCTGATTATTTATGTCCATTCTTCATATCATTGTTGTTTGTACTAATCATCAAGACTAAGTTGTTGTGAATGTCTTTGGCCTAGGTGCAAAGACAATATGATTGTTGAGTGATTTTATCCTTTGTGGCAAAGACATGTGGTGAAAGTTCACTTTAGTCTAGGTACAAAAAGAAACTGCCGATTGGCATTATCATGACCATGGTGTTACAGTTGATGAAATCTTGATGGTGAATTTTTAAATTGGAGAATATAGTAGACGTTATGATCCACTTGACTCTTTTAATGAATTGTTCATTTCGCTGTAGTTACTTGTTGAAAACTATGCAAATTCAAGCAACCAAACCGTTGAAATTAATAACTGTTATTTCTAGCCATAAAGTTATTTGCTTATTGAAAAACGATATCAAGCCTTCTTAGCTCATATCACTGATTTAAACAAAAATACATAAGACTTAATGATATTTTTATTGTTAATGAATTTCTCGATGTATTATCCGAAGAACTTTCTGACTTACCCCCAGAAAGTGAAATTAAATTTTGTATTGACTTTGAGACCGATACTAAACTTATTTCCAAAGCCCCATACCGATTGGCCCCCATCGAACTCCAAAAGTTAAAAGTCCAACTACAAGAATGGTTAGATATTGGTTTCATAAGTCCGAGCACATTGCCTTGGGGTTCTCTTATTTTATTCGTGAAGAAGAAAAACAAGAGTATGAGACTGTGCATTGACTATCAAGAGTTGAACCATGTCACCATAAAAATAGGTATTTTTTACCTCGAATTGATGACTTGTTTGATCAGTTACAAGGTTCTCAATATTTTTTAAAAGTTGATCTCCGTTCTAGATATCATCAGTTAAAGTTTAAAGATGATGACGTTTCAAAAACAACCTTTAGAACTCGATACGGGCATAATAAGTTCTTAGTCATGCCTTTTGGATTAACTAATACTCATGTTGCCTTCATGGAAATGATGAACCGAATATTCAAATATTATTTGGATCATTTTGTGGTTATCTTTATTGATGATATTCTCATATACTCCAAGATTCGTGAGGATCATGAATGCTACTTGAGATTTATACTCTAAAAGCTTCGTGAAAATAAGTTAAAAAATGTGAGTTCTGGCTAGAGGAAGTAATGTTCCTTAGACATGTGATCTCTTAACAAGGAGTATCAGTTAACCCTATGAAAATTGAAGCAATAGCAAATTGGGAGCAACATAAGACAGTAATTAAAGTACGAAGCTTTATGGGTCTAGCTGGTTATTATCGGAGATTAGTTGAAGGATTCTCTCGAACTGCCACTCCATTAACTCAGCTGACACAAAAAATCATAAAATTTGAATGGAGCGAGGAATGCAAGAAGAGTTTTTAAGAATTCAAGAGGAGACTTCTTTCAGCTCTTGTTCTGACCATACCATCAGGATCAAGAGGATTTGTCATCTACATCGATGCATCAGATAGAGGCCTTGGTTGCTTTCTCATGCAACACAGAAAAGTTATAACTTATGTCTCTCGAAAACTCATGGAAGATCTTGAGACACGAAAATTACCCTACTCACGATCTAGAGTAGGCAGCGTTCGTTTTCGCATTGAAGATCTTGAGACACTACTTTTATGGGGAGAAAATGGAGATCTATTCGGATAATAAAAGTCTCAAACAATTTTTCACTCATAAGAAAATCAACATGCGACAACGGCGTTGGCTTGAGCTGTTGAAAGATTACGACCACACGATCCATACCACACTGAAAAGGCGAATGTGGTAGCTGGCGCATTAAATAGAAGATCATATGGAAGTAAAAGTGCAATATTGACATAATAAGGGAACATTTTGTATAAATTGCAGAAGATGGAGATAGAGTTAAGGACACTAGGGACCCACATGATGATTTCACATGTTCGAGTAAAAATTACTTTAATTGACAAAATTTAAGCTGCTCAAACTACTGACCCAGAACTAGTGAAGATGATGAAGAAAGTACAAGAAGGTACTATTTCAGAAGCAAGAATCGACGAGGAAGAGATCCTTTGAGTTAACTCTCGATTCTGTGTCTCTAACGACCTTGGATTAAAATATAAAATCATGATGGAGGCACACAACTCCCATTTACAATCCACTCTGGAAGTACAAAAATATATTATAACTTTCGACATATATTTTTGTGGAACAATATGAAGAGGGAGATCGCAAAATTTATCTCAAGGTGTTTAACTTGTAAACGCGTCAAGGCGGAGCATCAGGTACCTAAGGGTCCATTGCAATCACTTGAGATTTTAGAATGAAAATGGGAACATATTGCTATGAATTTCGTAACAGGTCTTCCCAATGTTTCCCAAGGCTTGGTCGTAATTTTGGTCATTGTAGATATATTGACCAAGACCGTTCATTTCTTACCCATACGAAAAAATTATTCACTTGAGCGTCTTGCTATTATGTACAAAAGTGAGATCGTGATATTGCATGATATGCTAGTATCCATAATTTTTGATCAGGAACCTAGATTCACTTCACGATTTTGAATCGACCAGCAAAACGTTATAGTAATCGAGTCGCAATTTAGTTCTCACGTATCATCCCCAAACGTGCAGGGCAAATGAAAAGGATAATCCAAACTCTCGAAGATCTATTAAGACTTTGCGTACTAAACTTCAAGGGAAGTGGACAAGTACTTACCCATGGATGAATTCTCTTACAACAACAATTATCAAGCAAGTATAGGCATGACTGTGAGACCCCAGATGTGACGCCCCCAAAATAGGTATACACAACACCCATTCTGAGTCGCCAAATACATGGTACAAGAAGCAAACTACAACTTCAATAATACAAATGTCGTGTGAAATACAACAATATATACTGTGAGTTTAAATATAATATTGTCTTCTAGACAATATCCACACGCAAATAAATCCCCATCATAATTATTGATTCATTATTTTACAAAATGGTGAGGACTACTAAACAACTCTCTCTGTAACCTTCATTCCATACCCCACTAGTACTCGCTACATTCTCGCCTCCCGAGAAGAAAAATGGAACAACAAGGAAAAGGGTGAGCTCAACTAGCCCGATAAAAGAATATTATGACTAAGATAATATACAACAAATTATCGTTAGTCTTCAACGAGGAAAAAAATCGATAGAATACAATGACAACAAGTTTCGGATCAATATTCGCAATGAAATAATAATTCATAGAAGAGTTACGTAGAGAATGAAATCTACTATAATCTATGAATTTAATAATCCATCATCAATATTTTATCCTCAGAACATCAATCATTATGCATCCGAATCAAATATTCATCTTTGCACTACTGAGCCAAAGATATTCATCATTAGTCATGTTCATTTAAACACTGCTCATCTTTGCACTACTGAAGCCAAAGATATTAATCAATCGGTCATGTTCATCTCAACACTGCTCATCTTTGCACTACAGTGCCAAAGATATTCTTCAAAATCATTCATCTTTGCACTACGGGCCAAAGATATTCAATAATATCATCATTTAAGGCCGAGGATGATGAAAATATTTTTAAGAAACGAATCCAAAGAAACAAAATGACAAGGATTAAGGATTAAGGATTAAGTACTTGGTTTTATCCACGCCCAAAAATACCTCAAAAATAATCATAGTGGTGTAAAATTCAAGAATGATCAAAACATGGATACAATCGAGTTAGTATCCGAATAGATATTTTGGACAAAAAGAAGAAATTTTATTTTTTAATGAATAGTCTTGATATCGTGAATAGTCAAGTGTATCGTGAATAGTAACTCAGACACCAAAAGATAGAAATTCCACAAAAAATCTTCACGCTTCATGAATAGTACTGTGAATAATAGTAACTCGTGAATAATAACTCATGAATAAGAACTCGTGAATAAGAACTCGTGAATAGTAACTTCATGAATAGTAACCCATGAATAGTAACCCCATGAAAAAGTTCCAAATTTGATAAAAACTTCAGATCAACATTTCAAAGATAATGATATTGAAGAAATAATATCATTATAAAAAAATAATATCCCTTACCTCGAAAAGATCGGTACTTCTATTTGAAACAGGATATAAAGCTATGACTTGGACTTGCAGACCGTATAGCAATACTCAAAGTATACTCAAAATACTCACAAGAATACGCTCGATAATATAGAGAGAAAACTTGATTTAAATGTGATTTTCAATTCTAACCTAAGCACCTATTTATAGGAAATTGCTTAGAACACCAAAGCAGAAAATTTAATAAATTAATATATATATATATATATATATATATATATATCAAATTCATCGCCAACCTTAGAATTCAGATCCTAGCATTTCCCACATGCCACCTTCTAGAAAGAAATGATAAAAACGTTTTCATAAAATAAATAATTAAAACTTACAAAAATTAATTATTTCAAGCTTCGAACTTCAATAATTCATAATAAATAGCCCTTTCATCAGAAAATTCGAATCTCGCGTGTTTTATAGGAAATTCAATTCTCTACAACTTTGCGAGAAGAAAGTTTTTCCAAATTCCAAATAGAAATTGACCAAATCCACAAGCGGGCGATTTTACATTTATAATCAAATTTCGACCAATAAATGGGGTCCAATTTACATGTTTAACATGTTTTAAACATTTATTGCAACAAAAATACTCTTCCTCCTCGTATACTCAGTATATCCCACATTCGTTGTAAAAATATCACCGAGTTAATATATTATTAAAATAATATATTTAAATGAATTATTTTATCGAAAAAGATAAAATATTAATTTTCAACAATTGTCATTTTAAAAATTTTCTCCATCTATATCCACATAAAATCAATATTTTCCTCATCATATAAATCAATAATTAATTATTCACAAATAATATTACGAGAATCATATTATCGACAACCGTGGCGCCTTCTGAGCAGGGGGCTTTCCAATAAGAATTTCTCTTCTTATCATGGCGCGCAATTAGGTGACCAAACCTCTCCTTAGATGTAACTTTCTAGACATTGCCAATAATGTTATCTAATAATATTATTCGAGATAATATGAATTATTGCTTCGATAATGAAAGATCTTGTGTAATGACAATTATTGAAACAACAACAATATAAAATATCAACGCAAACAATTATTAACTCAATAAAATAATCGAACGATAATTCTCAGTAACCATTATTGAGTAGTGCCTTCTTCGTAAGAATCAATAATTGGTGCAATACTGGTATCTTCTTGCTCAACAACGCCGTATTAGTGTGTTTTAACCACCGGGTATTCCAACAATAATACTTGTAACAACTACGCCGTTATTTAAAAACAACTTATATTTGTCGTTTTCTTCATCCAATCGCTTTTGCTATGGGGGGGCACACGGTCATTTGCTCGCATTTAATGCGAATATTCCCGACCGCATTTAATATTCCACGACCAAACGAATATTCCCAAACAACAATGAATATTTTATAACCACTTGCTTATTTTGAAATATTTGCATATTTAACCCTTAACTATCCACATTAATCAAATCAACCCTTACTATTTCAAAATAATAAATAAAGGAAATTCCTTTTTATTTAAAAATTTGAGGTCTTACAACCTCCCTCCTTATGAAATTTCGTCCTCGAAATTGACGTGCGTACTGGTGTTTCAAAAGGTGAGGATACCTCGCTTTCATTTCCGCTTCCAACTCCTGTGTCATTTCCTCTATAGCATGATTCCTCCACAAAACTTTAACTTGTGGTATAACCTTTCTTGCGTAGGGACATGCTCCTTCCTATCCAAAATCTTGACAGTACCTCCTCATACGTTAAGTCTTCGCTATCTCGTCCTGGGTTCAACTCAATAACGTGGTTCGGGTCTTTCACATATTTACGAAGCACGGATATATGAAACACATTATGAACACGAGACATACTTGGAGGTAACGCAAGTCTATAGGCTACATTTCCTACTTTCGGTCGAGAATTTGAAATGGACCAATAAATCGTGGATTGAGCTTTCCTCTCTTCCCAAATCTTGTAACACCCTTCCATGGAGCAACTCGCAACAATACATGATCCCTACATTAAATTCCACGTCCTTTCAATGAAGATCCGCATAACTCTTTTGTCGATCTTGTCTTGGTTTGTATACGTTGTCGAATCATTAGTCATACGTACTTAACTTTCGGGTCCCAACAATGTTGCTTCACCCACCTCATCCCAACATATTGGAGAACGACATTTTTGTCCATATAATGCTTGAATGGAACCATGCCTATATTTGTTTAATAACAATTGTTGTATGAGAATTCCACCAATGGCAAGTACTTATCCCAACTTCCTTTGAAATCTAGGACACGAGTTTTAATATATCTTCAAGAGTTTGAGTAGTCCTTTCGATTGCCCATCCGTTTGAGGATGGTATGCCAAACCAATCAGAATCCGTGCCCATAGCTTTTTGCAAGCTAACCCAAAATCTTGAAGTGAATCTTGGGTCACGATCCAAAACTATGGATACTGAGCATGCCATGCAACCTCACAATCTCATTCACGTACATACTAGCAAGACGTTCAAGGGAATAAGTCTCCGTGTCGGCAAAGAAATGAGCGAGACTTGGTTAATCTATCAACAATAACCCAAATAGCATTGATGCCTTGAGAAACCGTAGGAAGACCCGTAACGAAATCCATAGTAATGTGTTCTCACTTCCATTCCGGAATCTCAAGTGGTTGCAACGGACCCTTAGGTACAAGATGCTCCGCCTTTACACGTTAACAAGTTAAACACATCGAGATAAACTTTGCAATCTCTCTCTTCATATTGTTCCACCAAAATGTATGTCAAGATCACGATACATTTTAGTAATTCGAGGATGGATTGCAAATGGTGTAATCTTGTGCCTCCATCATAATCTTATACTTCAAATCGAGTCGTTAGGAACACAAAGTCTAGAGTGGACTCAAGTATTCCTTCTTCATCAATTCTCGCTTAATAGCTCCTTCTTGTACTTTCTTCTTCATACGCATCATTTCGGCCTACGGTGGCTTGAGCGACCTTAACTTTTTCTATTAAAGTTGGCTCTGTCGTATACTTGACATCATCGCACTTTCCTCGCATATGATCTTCTACTCAACGCGTCACCTACCACGTTCGCTTTTCCAAGATGGTATGGTTAGAATATGTGTAAAAATGAGTCGCCTCTTGAGCTCTTGGAAAATCTTCTCGCATTCCTCGCTCCATACGAAATTTTGTATCTTTTCGAGTCATTAAGTTAATGAGTAGCGATTCGAGAATATCCTTCAACGAATCTCCGATAATAACCAACTAAGCCTCTAAGCTACGTTATTTCGATTCTCGACTTAGGTTGCTCTCAATCGTGACTCATATCCCAATCTTGGATAGCACGTCACAATGACACCTATCAGTTTACTATCGCACGAATATGACGTCCCCTACAGAGAGTCTGGCTTAGGTGAATTCCACAAAGGAAGTCACAAAATAAAGGCTCAAGTACCAAATTCTATAGTTGAATTTTTAACTCCTGAAGTTCAATAGGAGCCATTCGATATGAGATTTTAGAAATGAGTTTTGTCTGGGGTTCAAAGTCGATACAAAATTTAATATCGAAGCCAGAGTAAGCCAAGAAATTCTTCAGAAATACGTCCAGAAAAATCAATAACAACAGAATATTATTCAAATCTGACGTGTCTTTATTCAAATCCATAACATGGACTAAGAAAACTTGACATCCGTAATAAACGAATGACTTCATGGCTTGATATGAAAATGTTTGACTACAATGGTTTGATTGCTTGAATTCGAATAACAGGTTGCTTAGGAATATGAAAACTAACAACCTTACAAAAGCAATCAATTTGGCATGATGAGTAGTTAACCTTAAAATCACATCAAAAGCAAATATCTCTATAGAAATAAGGTTAACGGTAATGTGATAGTGCTGACTTGAATCAAGCAAGATTTTTAAACAACGGATGTAATGAAAGTTTCTCCCAATGGAGTCTCCACAGATAGGTCAAAGTTTAATTTCTCCGTAGTCAAGTTCAAACGTTGAGCGCAAGTAAGAGAGATAAAAGAATGGGTAGAACCAATATCTAGTAAGGTATATACTTCGCAAGAATTTATAATTAACTAACCTGTACTAACTTCGTTCGGGTTCCTCGCATTTTGACCATCACAACAAACGCTCTTCCAAGAACCGCTTGACTTTGACTTTTACGGGACATCCTTTTGAGTCACCATTCATTGCTGGATCGGTTTTCGATATCGTCTAATCTCGAGCGATATGTCCTTCTTTTCCACAATTATAGCATACCTTAAACTGTTGTGGGCAGTTTGGGCTGATATGTCCCTCTTTCCCGCATTTGTAACATACGACCGGTGGTCGTTCTCCTCCCTTAAAACTAGTTGCTCTCTCGCCGACGTCTTCACATGGTCGTTGTTGAATCTCCTCTTTTTAAAATCTCCTCCCGACTCGCTTCTTCTATTTTCATGGCCACGATTACCACCAGAGTGGTTACCGCCTTTGTCTGTATTCTTCTTTCTCCGTTGGTTATCGTTATTACGATGATCGCTATCTTCGATGATGATCCTCGGTTATGGTCCTCGATTGAACATACTCGTTATCTCGCTTCTAACAATCGAGCCTGTTGACAACATCTCGAATAGAGAGAAAATTTATGAGAAATGAGATACCGACGTATGTCGGTTTCAAACCTCTTAGAAACATCCGCGTCATCGCTCCTCATTCTCCACCAAATGAGGTGCAAACTTGATAACTCCGCGAACAACGCCTCGTCTTTGGGACACCGCCATGTTATTCTCGCTTTCTGAGTCTAATAAACTCCACTTCCTTCATACGATTTAATACTTTCGTGGAAGTACTTGTCATTGAATCTGCTTCAAACGTCTCCCATGACATGCCGAAAGTGCAATGGATGGGTACGCCTACGATTCCCACCAAGATGTCGCCTCGCCACGAACATAAAGGCGCGAATGGAACTTTCTGTTCCTCCGTGCATCCCAAGACATCGAATATCTTGGTAATTTGTTTGACCCACGCCTCCGCCTTTTAATCGGATCCGCTTTCCCACTCGTGATCCCAACTCTTTGAACTGTTTGGCTGTGACCACTCGTGAATTGCTATCATTTCCTCCTGTATTTTGAACACGAGTCTCCCTCGTCTGATTTTGCATGAACTGCAAAAAACTTCTAAACATCCCCATGAAATTAGTCTCACTCGGATCGCATGCATGGTGATTTCTTTTGTTATTTCATTCTTTATTATACTCAGTTGGTTAAAGTTTTGACTTCTATACTCCATGAAATTAGTGGAATATCCTTGATATTTAAGCTTCATCCAAGATATCATTTCATGGAAATATTCTTCTGAGCATTCTTGAATTTTACTCTACAAAGAAGTATCATGTTGACAATTTGGACGTTATTAGTTCCTAGATAAATTAATTCTTGAACTTGTTTTATTGAATTCTTATATCATTGTCATCATCCTCATGTTTATATTATGTTGAAAGTCATCTGTGGCCTGTAGTGCATATATGGACTTGGTATAATTATGACCAGGGATTAATCGGTATAATCATGACCGTAATGTTACAAATGATGTGGTAAAAGCCCTCATTGGCCCGTAGTGCATTGATGGACAGTTGTTGGCATGATCATGACCATTTATGAATACACGAATATCCTTGGCCCGTAGTGCATGGATAATTTGTGGTTGTGATACTAATGAATATCCTTGGCCGTAGTGCAGGGATGATGTGGATTATTTATTAAGCTGAGTCCAAGCGATAAAAGTGATGAAAAACCTTTTAAATCATAAAAGATAGTAGATTTTATTCTCTACTTGACTCTTTTAATGGATTGCTTGTTCTCAACGTAGTTAAACTTGATGTTTGTTATATTGTATCGCTTTAACATCTTTGTTGAAGGCTAACGATAATTTATTCTGCATTATCTTAGTCATAATATTTCTTACTGGGCTAGTTGAGCTCACCCTTTCTTTCACTGTTCTCTTTAGGAAATGAGAACGTAGCCGGGACTAGTCGGGGAACTAGAGTAATCTGGCCCAGATGATAGCATTAGTAGTCCTCACTATTCTGTTAAATAGTGTGACAACAAATGTAATGAGGACTCCATTGAGTGTGAATATTGTCTAGATGACAATATTCTTATTAAAACTCTTAGATTATGTTATGTTGTATTTTATATGACTGTTGTATAATTAAGTTGTATTTGTATTCTGTACCATGTATTTGGCGACTCAGAATAGGTGATGTATGCCTATTTTGGGGGCGTCACAATGACTCCATTCGAGACTTTGTATGGACAAAAGTGTCGCTCTCTAGTATATTGGGACGAGGTAGGAGAAGAAAAATTGTTGGGACTAGAGTTGGTATGCATGACTATAGTAAAGATCCAAATGATCCGACAACGAATATAAGTGGCACAAGAACGACAAAAGATTTACGCTGATCTTTTTACGCTGATCTTCATCGAAGGGACGAAGGCTTCAATGCCGGAGACCATGTATTTTTACGATTTGCTCCATAGAAAGGAGTTACGAGATTCAGAAAGAGAGAAAAACTAAACCCTCGAATTATTGGCCCACTTGAAATCCTCGACTGAGTAGAAACTATGGCCTACAGACTAGCTTTACCGCCAAGCATGTCCCGCATTCATAATGCTTTTCACATATTCATGTTATGTAAATATATGAAGGACCCGAACCACATCATTGAATTGGAACCAGACGTGATAGCAGAGGATTTAACGTATAAAGAGATAAAGATTTTTGATAAGAAGGAGAAAATTCTACACTCCAAGCTTATACCTCAAGTTAAAGTTCTATGGAGAAACCATAATACGGAGGAAATGACCTTGGAGTTAGAATCTGAAATAAGATTTAGGTATCCTCACCTCTTCGAAATGACAGGTACGTCAATTTCGGGGACAAAATTTCATAAGTAGGCGAGGTTGTAAGACCCCAACTTTTAATAAATAAAACTTAATTTTCCTTATAATTTTTATTCTAAACAGTAAGGTATTAAATTAATAAAATGTTAAAGTTAAGGGTGATATGTTAAAATATTAGTTATGTCGGGGAATATTCGTTTTGTCGGAGAATATTTGGTAAAGTACGATGGCGTCGAAACAACCAATCATTGGTGGGCCCCACAAATAATACTTGGATAGAGAAAATAAAAATAATAAAATTTTTAATAAAAACTGTCAACGGAACTATCACATTTGAACTATTAAAATACCTAGTGATAAACGAGAAATAGCACATGATGCTCTACAGTAGCACGCGGTACTCTACAGTAGCACGTGGTACTCTATAGTAGCACACGACATTCCACAGTAATACGTGGTATTGCACATTATTTTGTATAATTGTCACAATAACAACTGCATTATATTTCATATTACTGAACCAATAATTGACACAGTAACAATTGCACAATATTTTATATTTTTGAACCAATAATTATCACAGTATTAACTGCATAATATTTCACATTATTAAATCAATAATTATCATCGTAACAAGAATAGAAATGAAAAGTTACATAATTAAAAGTCATGGGTATTGTATTATAAAATCTTCGAAAGATATTATTCTATCGGTTCAATCGATAATTAATAATGCTACATAAAAGAAAGATATTTTACTCAAACTAGAGCAACATTAATTAATTATATTCAAATAGTTAGCTAATAATATATTAAAAGCGAGGAATACCAATTAGTAGTGCAATTTTTTTTAAATATAAACCAAATCAAGATAAACATTATCTAATGACTATTGGGCAAATTCATTAAAATTTAAGGAGGCCTTACAAAAATAAGGGTCCTTTACATAAGTATACAAGTATTAGAAAGATATTACAATAATAGTCACCAATTAATTAATTATTTTAATAGTGCAATAATATAAATTAATACCAATAAATCAACAACGCCATAAAAACCAAATCGAATGCTTCTACTTTTTAAGGACTACAAATTCAAAACTTACTACTAGATAATCATCATCTTCAAAAAAAAACTAATTGATCATCTTGAAGATAAGATCGATCGATAATCATCATCTTCAGCATTAATCATCTTCAAGAAGAATCGAATTGAAAATTCATACGGAAGCGAAGGCAGTGTCGAAATCGATATCATCGCACAAAAAACCGATCGGAGGTTTCAAAAGCGAAAGAAGATATATAAACAAAGATTGAAAACCGAATCGGATCTTTGAATACAAAGTGCGAATCGGTTAATATATATAAATTGAAATCATGTTTTGTTACCTCTGAATTCAACTTGGGAAATATTTATAACAAAAAATATTTGTTGTTCACTCTGAATTTTGATCTGCATACAAAGTTTTGGGGACATTCGTATGAAGATTTGTTTACCTTGTTTTAAGTGTTCAAAATATCGACATTATAATTTGTGTTTTTGATATGGAAGCAATGAAAACATTAATTTACAATAAAAAATATACCAATATCTTATAATTTGGTTCTTGAATAATGTTAGTTTGGTAACCAATTAAATAGTTTTTTTAATTTGGTGGCAAAATACTATTGGTTATAAATGCGATTTTGAAAACATTTATATAAAACTTTGGAAACATTATTATAAATATTTGGATTCCTTGTTTTTAGTGTTTAATATTTATTATTTCATTTTGAGGGACATTATAATTTGTGTTTTGCTTTCGTGGAAGTAATTAAAACATTAATTTACGATAACAAAAATACCAATAACTTATAATTTGAGTTCTTGAATAATGTTAAATTAGTAGCAGAGTAGATAACTTTTGTAATATCGATTATACAAATACTATTGGTTACATTACGATTTTGGAGTCATTTGTATAACAATTTGGCCACATTCATATAAAAATATTTAGATTCCTTGTTTTTAGTGATTAATATTTGGTATTTCATTTTCAAGGACATTATAATTTGTGTTTTGGATATGGAAGCAATGAAAACATTACTTTACATTACAAAAGAAACCAATAACTTATATTTTGATTCTTGAATAATGTTAGTTTGGTAACCATTAAATAGTTTTTTTAATTTGATGGCAAAAACCTATTGGTTACAAATGCCAATTTTGGAGTCATTTGTATTACAATTTGGCCACATTCATATAAAAATATTTAGATTCCTTGTTTTTAGTGTTTAATATTTGGTATTTCATTTTCAGGCACATTATAATTTGTGTTTTGGATATGGAAGCAATGAAAAGATTACTTCTACGATTACAAATATACTAATAACCTATATTTTGTTCTTGAATAATGTTAAATTAGTAGCAAGTTAATAACTTTTGTAATTTGGTAGCAAATACTATTGGTTACAAATGCCAATTTTGGAGTCATTTATACAACAATTTGGCCACAATCATATAAAAATGTTTGGATTTCTTGTTTTTAGTGTTTAATATTTGGTATTACATTTTCAGGGACATTATAATTTGTGTTTTGGATATGGAATGAATGAAAACATTACTTCACAATAACAGACATACAAATAACGTATCTCTTGGTTACTGAATAATGTTAATTTGGTAACCAATAAAATAGTTTTTAAATTTGATGTCGAATACTATTTATTACAAATGCATAATTTGTAAGCATTTATATCAAAATTTGGCAACCTTCATATAAATATTTGGATTACTTTTTTTAGTGTTTAATATATAGTATTTCATCTTAAGGGCATTTTAAATTGTGATTTGTTTATAAACAAAGCTGAAAGCGATCGATGCGTAATAATTGATACTAAATCGTCTACTTTGGTTACTTAATAAAGTTGCTTTAGTATCTTAATAGTGTATATAGAATTATATAAGTTACAAAATAGTTTGAAAGCGATAACATTCATAATTCATTCTGGCATACAAATATTTGGAAACATTCATATAAAGATTTGGATACTAATTACATTATTGTGTGAATATTCTTTGTTTGATATTCGCACCATGGAAATGCTTCGATTGTAGTTTACTTCAACGGGCGTGGATGAAAGACGATGTGATATACAAATTTTGATTTCTGAAACTCTTAGCACCTTATTTGTTCATTCATTCACGAAATGCACAACATGATATGTCTTGCATTAAATCGGACTACAACCTGATGAAATTGGCAATCAAATTTGATTAAAAGCAACATTCCTCAATCGAGGTGACAAATGAAGCAACCTTAAGATTCTATATGGAAGTACATGAAGATCGGATGATCATGTCAAATTTCCACTAATTATAGATTATGAACAAATCATTGGAGGGACTACTGAAACTTACGTAGCGTGATAAATGAAGAAGAATATATAGTCTGACGAAAACGCCCATGATGAGATTGACACGGTGGAATTATGAATTTGGTTCGTTGGCAACCTGAAGACCAAAATGAATCACAATATGTTGAGCATCGGCAATTGAAGTAATTGACAAAGAAAGCGATCGAGAAAGCGAACATATCAAACAACTGCGATCTGATGTGATGAGGTCATTTCAGGATCGAAATAAGTTTGAAGTCAAAATACATCAAACTTACATAAACAAAAAATCCTTTCACAAGCAATAAGGTTACATTCCATAAGTAAGTAAAGAATGACCTGAGGTTGAAAGAACAAGTGGTCGAGATTTTGTTACGGTATGCCTAGACAATGGAAATTGCAAGTGGAAACTAAGAGCATCAAAGTTTGAAAAAACAACTATGTTCAGGTAAGAGAATTTAATGATGTACACACTTGTTAAATCGAACATATTGCTTGGAGATCACGAACAAAACAGCGGTGAGATGGTTAGTGAGTGCATTAAGCATAAACTAACTAACTTCAAGAAAATTTACACACCAATGGACATTGTGGAAGACATGATGACGAATTATAACGTGTCCATCTCCTACCAAAAACATGGAGATCGAAGGAAAAAGCAATGCAAAAAGTAAGAGAAATCCACCACGACTACACTCACGATCCCTTCTTGGTTGCACATGTTGCAAAAAACTAATCCGGTGTAGCAATTGCAAACTATTTATTAAATGTTTGACTATTTTGGTTACTCAAAGTAAAAAGTTTAGACACTTACAAATACATATATAGCTCTTACCTATTTTTAATTGAATAAAACTAAATCGATTTTTGCGAGAAAACAAATATATAAATGAATTGAAACTATTAAACATCATTTTAGATACCATCTAAACACTATAAAGACATAAAAATATAAGTTATTATAAAGCAAAAGTAATACACATAGTAATCATATCTACAAATCTGGACAATAATTATTGTATATAATTACATTAACCTTACTTTAAAATTCATTTCAGGATCCATCACATCATTGGAGTTGGAAAAAAAATGGTCGCTTCAAATATCTCTTCTTGTGATGATAGGAGCATCCATCGAAGCATGGCAACATTGTTTCCCAATCATTGTAGTTGATGGGACATTCATCTGATCGAACTACGAAATTACCTTGCTCATATAGCAAGCACACACAAGATCTGACAGAACATCATACCAATTGCTTTTGCGATTGTTGGCAATGAAAATGAATCATCGTGGAGATGGTTTTTCATCGATTTGAAAAATGCTTGTGGTGTTAGAAGGGCGATTACATCGTTTGAAGACGGACGTGAAGCAATTATCAAGGACTTAAGCGTGTGTTCCACGATGTCATGCAGCGGTTCATGCACTACCATATTACGAAAAATATTAAAAATAGATTCAAAAGAAAGGAGAAGATATAAAAAAAGCATCTGGCCTTGACTTGTAGGGCTTACTGTATAGAAGAATTCAACATACGTATGGTTGAACTTGATCACGATTGATAATAGAATAAGAACATATCTCGGAGGAAGAAGTTAAGCTAGAAAAGTGCGAAATTGCATGGGCGTGGCGGTATTCAACAATGACTTCAAACACGTGATCTATTAACCATGCAATCGAGGAATTAGAAATCTTCGATTAAATCGATGATTGAATACCTACGTTGTATGGTTCAAAGGTGGTATTTCACAAACAAGCGATCAATGATATCAACATTCACAAATCTATCCACGACGGTGAGAGAAGATTGCAAGATAATATCAACGAGTCGAAGAAACTTAAGGTCGACCGTAAAGCCCATAAATTATTCTTGCACATTTTGGAAAAAAATATCATTAACAATTATATGAAACCACGATATGAATTATTGGTTACCAAAATAAACCGTAGTAAATTTACTAACAATACATATAACTTTAATTATTCTATAAATTTTTTTTTAAAAAAATAATTATTATATATACTAACTAAACTATTAAAATTTGTTGTAGGTTGAGACATCGAGACTAGTGATTTTTCTTTTTTTATGATGTCACCAAGCAATTTATCGTGGATATGGGAAAAAAGACATGCATTACGTCTTAGTAAATTTCAATACCATGAAATGCCTTGCTCACTGCCTGCTAACTTCTTTATTATTAGCAAAGCGGAATATGAAATTATTATGATTTTTGCTCAAAATACTATTCAAAAAAAACTTTGATGGACACGTATTAAAACACATAAATTACCGTTTAGACGACAAAGAAAATTGGAATGTTCGAGACGAGATTAAAAACATATGTGTCAAACCACGAATCTGAAGAAGACCAATTTGGGCGACCAAAGATTGGAAGATCTGAAGCGTGTATGCGAAAATACCATTCGAAATAAATCACGAGCGATCTGAAACAAAAGGACCTGACAAAAAAACATGATTAATCCACAAATTTTGGAGTAAAAAGCGTTGTAATATATTTCATTTTAACGAAAAAATTTATATGAGACTTCATTGATGATTCTTGAGGTTGCTTCGATATACATTCATATTGTAATCATTTTATTGATTAAATAAATAAAAATTTATATTGCAAAATATTGAAATATGTTTATTTTCATTAATTTCTTTTTAACAATAAGTAATTATATCTTAAAATCAACAAATGTATATTATAATTATTGATGTATATTTTATTTACTACCTAAAACTACAAGCTGTTACTGTAAATGCAATTTTGGATACCAGTGTAAAATGAAAAAAATTTGCAAGTACCAACAATCAAATTAATATATTAATTTTAATTAATATAACTATTTGGTAAACCACAAAAAAGCTGTTTATTATAATATATACACTATAAATGAAATTATAGCTCTTATCATACCATGTTAAAAACTATAAAAGTACTATTTGGTTCTATCTAAAACTAAAATAGATACACATAAATGAAATTTTGGATCTTAATAGAACCATGTTAAAAAAACTATAAAATTACTAAAATTAATTAATAGAAATTTTTAAATTAATATAAATGTTTCATAAACCTCAAATATTGATTATTATAAACAATATATGTTGTTAGTGAACCATCACTTACCATAACAAATGAAAAAAACATAAAATAGTGTGTAAAATGTGATATAGTTTCTGTTATATTTGATTACCCTTTTAAAATGTTTTTATTCTAATTAATATCTTTAAAAAACAAGTAGTTCTAATTACAAATAAAATAAAATGTTCTTGACATATTTATGTATATTTTGGTTACTATTTAAAACTAAAATAGTTACACAGTAAATGAAATGTTGGCTACCAACTATACCGTATTAAAAAATATAATTACATAAAATAATTATCCATACTAATTCCCTAAACATTTTAGGTTGACACATATTCAATTCTATTCATTTTTAGGTTGTTGGGGAAGTAGACCGACTTAGGTCTCTGTTTTTTACTTATTCAAGTCATAAGTGAAACATTGATTAGGTTTCTGTTTAGCTTTTCCTCCACTTCCACATTGTTGTCATTTACTTGTTTGGTTTTGAACCCACAACCTTTGTACACATGATTACGAAAAATGGAAACTCTCTTTACGGTTTAGTGCCACTTTGCCACAGTTAAATGTTGTTTTTTTTGAATAGAAACTCAATTTATTAAACATTAGACATCTTAACAAAAAAATAAATTTATATGGGTCAATGACTATATATCTCATTGTCATTGGTTTGAATACACATTACATATACAACATTATTAATGTTTTTAATGTTTTTTACAATATATTATCCATACTAATTGGATACCAATACCAATTCAAATAGATAACATCATATCAACATTTAGAAACCAAGCATACGATAAATAAAAATGTTAACATTAATAAGTAAAAAATTAAATAAAAAACAAAAAAGCAATGATGTGAGCCAACAAAACATACTCATACTTCCACTAGTAAAAATTAATACATCATTCAACCATCATAATAATTACAAAACATTCCACAACAAATAACCACGTCAAATCGAATAATTACAGCGAATTTCCACAACCAATAACCATATCAAGATTCATAATCATACTAGTCTTGATGGCTAATCTTCACGGATATTACGAATTGATTCATATCCAACTAAATGTTTGTTCCTTGCATGATTAAATAAGTTGACACATATCTTCCTACGGTATTGAAGTATCGGAAATGGTTTTGGCATTTGGATATCATCGATGAATGAAATGTCTTGCAAAACAAATGGTAAACATTCCATGATCATTTGAAAAAACAATAAATATATAACCTGAAATCAAAGCAGACTTCATTATATATACAAAAGCCCGAACAAATATAAGTAATAGAAAACTTACCCTTGATTTGTTAGGAATACCCTCTGCAAATTCTAGCTCAATGATATCATATTACGCTTTTGTTGCGGTATGGAACACTATTGAAATCAATATACATTATATTCTTCCAAAACCCATGACTAGACAAAATTATGGGAGAATAAAGATGTACGGCTCTTGCACATCCATAATATTTGTCGCGCGCATAACATTCTATCTGTTGAAGAAAATTATAAACCACAAATACTCTGCGATGCACGTCAAACACAAGCGAGAACCCAATGACCGGAGGCGACATATGAATGGGAAACATAACAAAATCGGCGTTAACCCGAGGTGTGTTGACTTCCATAAGATACCCATGAATGTACTTTCGGCTATATCACGAGTCCAACAACGATTCTTATCACAATTTCTATTACAATATTTCCCAAATAAATTGGTCAACTTGATATGGAACCAACAATCGGTTGTTGTAACCCTTATTTGAATTTGGTTGAGTCTTGCCACTTTTCTGAATGTAATCTGAGCATATGTTGATGTCTTGAACAAAAATTAAAAACAAAATAACAATCGAGAGTTAAACAAAGGAAAATAAAAATAATAATGTAACATAATAGTTTCCAATAAATATTCAAATAGTTACCAATATAATTGATAAGGTGACCAAAACTAACAAACATGTATTCAAAAAAAAAAAAACTCACATCATCATCAAACCAACGGCACAGGGTCTTAAGCTTGTAAAACCACATTTTGAAGCTATTAGCACGGACCCAATCTGAATGAAGGCTCAATTTTGTCATTGTTGCGGAAACTTTTCAATCCTTCAAAGCGGTAACCTGATACAAAAACCAAGAAAATTATTTTATATCCTACTAAAAAACATAATGAAAATATATTATACTCCAATATACATACCTTTTCCGGTTATTTAATCCAATCTTAAACCACTGCTCAAAAAGAACATCTTCATCTTTTGAAGGAATACACATACAGATATCTGGAAATGCTGATAGAGCTGGGGGTAATTGACGAACATCCACATCTGAAGAGGTAGAACCAGCTGAACCAAACTTTGAAGTAAAAGGACTCTTCAAAACAACACTCTTCGCATGGCCGTGCGAGCAGGCACGCTTGATTAATGTTGCGGCGAGATTTTTCAACTTCAAAACATTGAATTAAATCACGAGTTGTAAACACCGACTCATCAGTATAGAAATGTCGATCCTTGAATTTATTACCTGTAATGTTTTACAATACATGACACAAAAAAAAAAAAGGTCGATATCAAGTTAAAAATACAAAACTTTTGATCAATACAAACATAAACACTATAGCAAACTAACTAATACAACAAATTAATTAAATTGCTGATAAAAATAATAACAAACCTCAATGGGGGTAAAAACAACAATTTTCTTTCCACTAGATTGACTTAAAATATCAAAGCTAGGAACATCATCCATCTTCTCAGCCTATTAAAAAAACAGTTTATAAATATAACAGATTAAAAAAAAATAACATTTTAAAAAAAATGATTAACCTTTTCATCGTCGACATGAATTTTAACCCCTCTAGGAGTATAAACAACTATCTCTTTCCCAGAAGAATTTAAACCAACATTCTTGCTTTGAATCTGTTAATAAAAAAACAAAAAGAAGTAAGCATTTACTTAATAAGCATGAAAAATAAAATGAAAAACTAAAATAAATGTAAACACATGCATCCTCTTCCTCAAACCGATTTCCAACAACACCACTAACGGGAGGATCAACCTCCCTTTAATATTACCAACATCAACGTTCTCTTGACTCATCATCATCATCATCAGTTGACGAACCATCGACATCATCAACATCATCATTATCGGCAACACCATCATCATCACCACCATCACCATCACCATCACCATCACCAACATCATCATCAGCATCATCATCACCATCACCATCATCATCATCATCATCATCATCATCATCATCATCATCATCATCAAAAGAAACATTTTTATGTTTGCTATAACTAGACTGACCATTGACCAACTTTCTAATCATCTTTTTTATATCCATGCAAATCTGCATTTGAAACACTTGCAGTTGGTCTTTTAACTTTCAACACCCAAATTCTCGATATCTTTTTCATCTCCATCATCTTACCTTCTAAAGGTTTTACCCGTTTATCGATAACTTCTTCCACATCGAAATAGAAAATCCAATATCATTAAACTTCCTTGATGAGTCGACTTTAACATAAGAAATTTTGCTGCAATATCATTTCCATTAAAAAATGGAAATCCCCAACCCCAATAGAACCTTTTCATCAATAGTAGGAACAATATTACGAACGATCAACTGAAAAATAATAATAACAACAAATATACCATGTCGAAAAGATTAAATATAAAACATAAGCAAAACAATACAAAAAAATTTTAACAAAAACCAATATAAAATATAAATGGAAACCAAATATAAACCAACTGAAACCAACATACGACGGATCCAAAAAGGTCATTCGATTTCTCATTTTGGGAGGCTTTCCTAACTCCTCCATCTAAATAATCTCAACTCTGCGGCATGGTCATCAACACAAAATCCTCGACTTTGAAAGTAGGTATTGTTTCAAACAAAAAACTTGAAACACATAAAGCGATCCATTAAGTTTGTAAGATTTACAATGACCGTCCCTATAAAATTGTAAATCACCCCACCGTGCTTACCCTTCCTTACATGACCCTTAGTACAATGGATAAAGAATTCTTTATGCATTGAAATGCAAATTTACCCCATGGATAACTTTCAATATCCCCATAAGACAAAAAGTTGAACAAAGTTTGATCGAGATAATTATCGAAAAGCGAAAGCTAGAATGAAATTAAAAACCAATAAAATAATGGACATCCTAATTGCCTCATCATCATCATAAAAAACAACGCTCCTATATATCCTCCCAATAGTAGAACGGGTGACAACCTCATCACCAAAAAACTTCTCCACCAACGGATTTTGAATCCCCTTAAAACCATCAATATTTTCATTTCCTAGCCAATTCAAGCCAGAAATCAAACAAAATTCGGGCAATCCAAACCTTACCCGTCTCTCACCAAATAGAAACCACAACTCCCCATCATCCCTTTGATAAACTTCCCTAATCAAAGCCTGATGAATAATCTGTGAAAACATTTGTGGCTGCCCAAACTCTAAAAATTTTCCAAAACATGTCAACCTAAACTTATTCAATTGTACCTCAGACAATTTGTTCTTGATAATATTAGGAACATCCATATCACACCAATAAATTACTTTTGCTGAAAAATTTCGGTTATTCTCCTCATAGAATAGATCCCAAATCTGAAAATGCAAAAACTTACATTAAAAACACATTAACCAAATTAAATAACTACATTAAAACTTTAAACCAAAAACTTTTAAATGAACAATATCAATGATAACCAAAATAATTTCAGCAGTTGATCATAACCAAAATTAATTATAATTTTTAAATAAAAAATCATCAACAATCATCAATCTCCAAGTCTATTGGAATAAAATACATGTTAACAAGAATGATATCAGCAATTTCCAATCATTTGCATGTTGGTAACAAAAAATAAAATAACAAGTTACATGCATAATATAAATCTAAATAATAACAATAATCTAAAGTATTTACCAAAAATAAATCTAATAATAACGATACTCGAATAGAATGAAAACAATGATTTAAACAATAACATTTTGAAAAATCTTAAAAACAACACAAACTCTAATGAAATATTATACATTTTAACACCTATTACAAAAATCAGTTTCCAAACATATAAAGGAAGGTAACCAAATAACAATTAGCAGGTTACTTCTACTGAAACAAAATACATGTTAACAATTATAGTATCGGCGGTTTCAAATCATTTCAATATTGGTAACAAAAATAAAATATCAAGTTACCAACATATTATAAATCTAAATAATAACAAAAATGTAATGTAGTAACCAAAAAAAAAAATCTAATAGTATCTGAGACTCAAATAGAATGAAAACAGTGATTTAAACAAGAACAATTTGAACAATCCTTAAAATAACACAAACTCTAATGAAATATTATACAATTTAACAACTATTACAAAAATCAGTTTCCAAACATACAAAGAAAGGTAACCAAATAACAATTATTATGTTACTTCTATTGCAACAAAATACATGTTAAGAAGTATAGTATCAGCAGTTTTCAATCATTTCAATATTGGTAACAAAAAATAAAATAGCAAGTTACCAGCATATTATAAATCTAAATAATAACAAAAATGTAATGTAGTAACCAAAAATAAATCTAATAGTATATGATACTAAAATAGAATGAAAACAGTGATTTAAACAATAACAATTTGAACAATCCTTAAAACAACACAAACTCTAATGAAATATTATACATTTTCACAACTATTACAAAAATCAGTTTCCAAACATATAAAGGAAGGTAACCAAATAACAATTATCAGGTAACTACAACAAATAACAACATGTGTGATCACAAAAAAGAAACTTTAAGGACCAACCGAAAATAAACTTGTATCAGACACTAAAATATGAATGAAAACAAAAATTTTAACAACAACAAATTGAACAAAACTTAAAACATAATATAATGTGTTTCAGAAAATACACTCGAATGGAAACAATGATTTTATCAAACAACAAATTCAACATCCATAATACTCTTGAACAACAAAAAAAACAACAATCTGAAACCAAAACACCACCATGCAAAAAATAAAAACACAAAAAACAAAAACAACTAAAAATATAATTCTTAAAAAAATTAAGAAACCTTCAAATGTTTACTTGCGTGGAACCATTTTAAATTTATGAGCCTCAACTTTATCTTCTTTGACAACTTTTTAGCGGAACCTTCAAAATCGGAATCAATATACACGGTGATTTACGCCTTCTTCCCTGAATGTCTCCCAATATTCTTATCATCAACATCGATTTCAACAATAACCTCTTCCCCTGTTTAGAAGACTTTGGACTACTATCCTTCACCATTCTGAGATAACTTTGAATCCTCCAAATAATTATCTTACGAAACTCTTTTCCTCTTCTATCGACTTTCTTAACCCCATTCCCTCCATGCTCTTCCTCGTGGAGACCATCACGGAAAAAAGAGAAAAAGAAGTCGAGAAAATGTGATGCCAGATAAATAGGAACAAACCAAAAACTTGAGAATAATACGATCTGAAACAAAATCGACAAAAACACGAAGTAAAAATCAAGCAGCAAAACAAAAATCTACCCCAGAAATCGCGAAACACGAGAGAAGAAGAAGAATAAGGGTTTGCTTAGAAAGTAAACAAAACACCAAATAAGGGTTTCCAAAAGAAAAAGAGCGACATCTGGAAGAAAAAAAATTAAAATTAACACAATCCCCAAAAAAGCAGCGAAATCGGTTTTTTTTAAAAAAAAAAAAGCCGAATTGCCATATCATCGAAATTAAAACACATCCCATAATTAAAGGAAGCATAAATATGTACTAAAAATGAAAATAAAATTTTAAAGATTAATTGTGTAAATATTTAATGAGTCAAGTAAATAAATTTAATGAATTGTCCCAAAATAGAATAGTCTAAAATTTTAATGTTCTAATCGTTGTTGCTTAATAATAGTTTTTGTGAAGATAATTCTAAGAGTAGATATTTTCTCATTTTCCCATTTAATAATAGATGTTTAAAATTTAAAATAACGTCGGTCCCTTGATAATTATTTTAATATTTTAATAAAAAAATTACGCAGTTTTATTTTGTCAAAACCACGTACAAACTAGAACATCAAAAGTATGAAATAAATAGAATATATAGATTTAATGAAAAAACAAAAATACAAAAAAAAAAAAATCAAAAGAAAACAACACTAGTTGTTGAAAATACAGATGATAAATCACTCTGGAGTCTAGTTTATAGACTCTACACCACACATAGCTATCTTGCTTGCTGTTTATTCTAATTAAGCATTTTATAAATGGTCATGAAGACATATACGTACACATATACTATATATCCATTAAGCTCCATTAAATAAAATCATCTGATCGATCACTAACTTCATTGGGTCCTATGGCAAATTATTATAAATTAGTCTCACAATTATATAAAAAAGGATAGGATAATAA
This sequence comes from Panax quinquefolius, assembly GCA_020205615.1. Classification (NCBI taxonomy): domain Eukaryota; kingdom Viridiplantae; phylum Streptophyta; class Magnoliopsida; order Apiales; family Araliaceae; genus Panax; species Panax quinquefolius. The sequence continues at coordinate 58,055,374 of CM035156.1, forward strand.
TTACAAAATAATTTATCTATATAACTAATATGCAGTCATTTAGTTCACTGATATAACTCATTTTTATTAATATACAGGGTCGGTTCTGAGTTTTTAAGGGTTTAAAGTAATAATAAAAAAATATGTCTTTTGCGAATTGTTATTAAGATAGGAATAAAAAAATTAAGAACTTTTTCTGAACGTGTAGGTGTAATATGAAAAAGAGGTCTTCCTGATTCAAAAACTATAAGTCTGCCATTGAGATTTGAGTCAATTTCATTGGATAATTTTTTATGGGCCTTTAAATTTAAACTGATGTGGATTGGGCTGTTTTGTTTCGATATATATATACATAACACAAATATCTCTTAGGAATCCTAAAAATTTATCAATTTTAATGAGTCTAAACCCCGAACACTTTGAACTTTAGCCCAATACCGATACTGTTAATATAAAGATCTAGGGTCATCGTGTGATGAAAACTGAAGACAGAACACAATAAATTATCTCTTCCTCCACCCAAACCTCTCGCCCTTTCTAATAATCTTCAAAAAATTTAGAATATTCAACCATAACATGCAAAATATAAATATATGTAAATTTTTATTTAACTTATGCATGATTGTTGAGCATTATCAATATAATCTTGTAGAAATATTTCTTTTTCAACCACTTAAAGTTTTTAACTTCCGTGTAAATAACTTTCCATCGTTATTAGATAAAATAATTGACACACACTACCAAATTATTGAAAAAATATTTAGATACTCTCATATAGGGTCCGGTTCTTAAGATGCGGATTTCTTTTTTTTTTTTGCTTTTTTTTTTTTAAAAAACAACTAAAAAAAAAGTTTATATTTATGGGCTGAAATTTTTTCAAATACAACAGTGTTTTGGATGTGATTTATATCATTATAACAAAAGCAGTGCATGCGATACTGTGTGTAGACATACATACATTTTTGGTATAGATATCCAAATCACGCCAAAAATATCAGACATTATGGAAAAATTCCAGCCCATAAAATATTAAAAAAATTAGTTGTTTTAAAAAAACCAAAAAAAAATTCGCGATTTTAACAAAAGTAAGGGGCTTTTCAATTGATGGGTTGTGCTCTCATATATATATATATATATATATATATATATATATATGGTTAAAAGTTTTTTAAAAAATAAATCTATTAGATATTATATGTATAGCTAGCAGTATAGGGGTCCATTATTTTTCTTTTCCACTTGAGAGAATTCTATTTGTTAAATATTAATCCACTAAATCATGCAAAACCTGTCATGAGGTGAGGAATGTATCTAGACAGCAACCAAGCCAAGATTCATGATTCAACAGCAATCCATCTCCGACAAGGTACAGTCATTTCTTTCTATATGTAAACGAGATAAGATGAATTGTATCCCTGGAAAAAGATAAAGTTACTCATTTCCACCATTTATATGCAAACAAAGTCGCAGAGTAAGCACTTTGTAGCTACATTCATAAGCTGATTGAATCTAGTCATTTAATGGCATCAATCACTATCTTAAAAATAATTTATTTTAAAATAGTAATTTATTTTAGTAATTGAGGTTAATCTATTTTAGTTAGTTGCGATCAAATGTAACACATTAGATCATAGCTCTTGAGAGCATTCACAACAGTTTTTTTTATCTTTATCCTTATTCTGCAGTATTATTGGATCATTCTGTAAAATAGAGATTCAATTTTTTCACTATGTACCTAACATGTTCCTTATATTATTCTTTAAATAATGTAATTTAAAATTTAAAAGTTCCAACAGTCAAAATATCAAATTAATAATAATCTTATAGTTTATAAAAGAGAGTATAATTTATCAATTATATTCCACCGTAAAATAATTTTTATTTATTTTAAATTTTAAGTAATTTATGGAGTGAGTATTGAATGGATTGTAATTGTAAATGTACATAAGATCAATATTAATTTTAAAAAAGTTAATTTGTGATATTTTAAATTTAAATTTAATATGATTCATTTAAATTTTAAAAATAATAAATTTTATAATTAATAGTACTTTTATAATATTTATAATTATATTGACATAAATTAAATAAATTTATATCAATTTTAAATTTGAATACGTTTGAAATTAATTTTTTTTTAAAAATCAATATTGAATTTATAATTTGAAAATGAAGTAGTAAAAAAATGTCAAGATGTGTATTATTGATGAGTTGTCCACTTAAATGAGGGTGTAAAATATCATTTTGTATATATAGATAACGGTCTTTTGATTCCCTCACACCGAGGAGTAAAATTCTGTATAGGAATTAAAATAGATAGTCACATAAAGATAAGAAAACTGTTGGATAATAATTTATTAATATATTCTTTAAAATTGAGGATAAAGAGTTAATTAGGAAAACTGTTATTAATGCTCTTAGTGAAGTTAAAAATAATTATAAAAAAAATATTCAACAATCAGATTTTGAAACACTTGCAAATGATTTCTGAAACTCAGTAAATCTACGAATTTTGCAGATTTTGCTGTATTATGGAAGGGAAATTGTTGGTAAGTTTATAAGACAAGCATCGAGAAGAAAAAATTATTATCTTAGTTCAAAAAAGGAAAGGAAAGAGATGGAAAGAAGGAAGAGAACAAGATACACATTACAATTAAGTATAAATAATTTTTTCATAGTATTCTCTATTTTGAAAGCAAGTGGCAAAAAAAGCATCATAGTATCGTACTGCTATCATCCTATCAAAATAAAAGAATAATTGCCTGAATACTTATGAGCTGAATTGGTTCATATCATATATATATATATATATATATATAATAGATATCAGTATATCCCTTATTTTATTCACTTCATTTTCACCCCCTTTTACACTACGTAACCCTACGTGACAGGTTTGGTCATACAACCGTAGCCTATACTTTTAACGACGGATAACATATAAGCGTCCGCTAAAATATAGGCACTTACGGTTGAAAGACGGTGAATGACTTTTGGATGAGTAAGATAAAATTCCACTGATCAATCGATATATATATATATATATATATATATATATATATATATATATTGTTAACGCTAAGATTTTCTTCCACGTCCCAATCACGTAAGACGCCTTGATCCTCGCATAATAAACACGATCAACACCAAAAGCAGCGGTTTGCTTCGACCGTCGAGGATAAACTTCGAGCGTGAGAGTCGATCTGAAGCGATCACGAGGTTAACAATGGAGGATAAAATATCTAGTGTATTGAGAGAGATAAAATTATCAGTTACCTTTACTTGGATGACTTCCTTGCTATGTTATACTCTCCTGCCCGGTTAACCGTGCCTTCTACTGCTGTCTGACGTCTATCCACTGACTCTGACGGTCTCATCCGACTGCATGCAGCTCACCCATTACATATTGTCACTGTTCACCACCGCCGGCCGACTATAATCCCATCCACATTAATGCATGGCAGAGATCTCGGTCAACCTTTATCTTTTTTCATCATTGCAAGTCAAAGATATAGATATTTAAATTATCTAATGGGTCGGTTCAATAATTCATTGAAGACTTTGTAAGACCCAATCAAGATAATCCAATGAATTAGTCTAATAACAAGGCCCAATAATAATGACCCAAGAGAATAACCAAATAAGTAGACCCAATCCATTCGGCCCAGTAGGTGAAATATCATGACCCAACATTGCCCCCTAATTTTTTATTAAACAGATTGTTTAATAAGAAACTACAAATGGTTCATGATATGAAAAATCTGATAGGATTGAAAGAGGCCCAAAACAAAATTCATCAAGGCCTAAACAGTAAAGAGTTAAAATAATAAGGTAAGTTGGAACCGGAAATTCAATTGGGAAAGCCTAACCCGGTAAATGCTTGAGACTTAACCCGGACGCTACCCTTTCAAATTCGTCATTATGATTATCAATTAAATGTGCCGCCCTCGTGTACTGTGTAATCGTTAGTATAAAAGATAATTTCTCCTAAAATTGACAGTTTTACCTGTCAATTTGAAATTCAGACGACTCCTAACCTTCTTCTTTTCTATCGAGCTTTCTCCCTTCTTCTGTAACTCAATATCAATGGCTTCCCAAGATTCTGAGCAAGGTTCACCCATCCATGCTACTCTAATAACTACTGTTCCACCCAATCTAAACCCTAACAAAGAGGCTTCTAGTTCCAAAGTTAGAGCTCCAAGAAAAAACTCACATACGAAACCTCTTCCTTACCCTTCTGCATTCTTCAGAAGTAAAAAATGATGTGCTCATGCCAACACTCCGTCGACGGTTACTGAAATCGATTTAAGGAGGATCCGGACTCGATGCCATATCCCAGACACCCATTTAGTGAGAGCTCCCAGATCAGAGGAGCCAATGTACCAACGACCAGAAGGATGGACGGCCGTTCCGGTGACTATACTGGAGAAGGGGGTTCAATTCGCTCTTCACGCTTTCATAGTAACTCTCCTAGGGTTTATTGGTGTTGGGTTTGCCCAACTGGTGCCGAATTCCTATATCCATATCCTAGCATTCATCGCCTTCTACCATGAACTAGGAGTTGAACCTACTCTTGATTTTTTCTTTACCGTCTATAAAATCGGTCAATCTAGAGAGAAAGGATTCAAGGCCATAAGCAAGCATTCACCGAAGACGAGAGAGAAATTTGATAGGCGATCGTTTGTCTCCACTCCATCCAGCAACAAAGGATGGCACAAAGGATGGTTTTTTATCAAAGGGCCAGAAATTGCCTCCTTGCCAAATTGGGCCACGGATGAGAAGGTCTCTGCTGACTTCGGAGATATTCCTGAAGAACGTGAGGCGGAAATGATCAAACTTTTTTATAACTTCCCGAAGGAGAAATGGAACCACAGACTTCTTTCCAAACAAGTATGGTTGTATAATCACTAATGTGAGTATTGATCTGTCTTATGTATATAAATATTTGAAAATTTATGTGATGTAAATTCTGATATATGACTGTTTAATTTTTACAGTATCTTTGATCAAACCGAGCTCCTCAAAGGTAAAAGATTATGAAGATTTCCTGTCTGGAAAATCTTCGGAAGCTGCTGGAACTCCCCTGATAAAAGCTACACCCGAAGACAATCCAACCCCTGAAACACATACCGCTGAACCCCAAATAGACGAGCCAGAAGCTGATGACCTCATTCCCCCGGAAGAATCCCTTCAACCACGCCGGAAAGAGAGAGCTATCCGAAAACCTAGACCCAAACCAACACCAATAGAACCTGAAACCATCCTAGAAAATGAAACTATCCCGGAACACACGCACTAACTACTCAATCCAACCTCTCTGGTAGGGGAGTTTACTCGATCTACCTGTAGAAGATCGGAAACGACTCCTTTGAGTCAAAAAATTAAGAACCAAAGTCACCCCTCTGACAACCGATGAACTTTGAGTGCCTTCATCTTTAGTTGATCCAACTCCTGTAGTCCCTATGGAGATACAGGTCTCTGATGATGAAGAGCAAGTCGAACCTATTCCAACATTGTCCCGAAAGAGAAAACATCACTTAGATAGTCACCCAAATTCAACATTTGCTCCATCACCACCTCGAGAACCTACTCCAATTCGATCTCCATCTCCTGAGAATGTATATATGGATCCATCGCCACCTCGTGATCAACCCATACACACTCCCCCAGGACCTTTATCCTATGAGTTCCAAAATGAAGCAATGGCATTGCCAACTCTATGGCCCCAATTTAATGCCAACTTTCCTTTCCAGCTCTTCAATTCTTTCGTTTGGGAAACCGACGATCACCAATTTGGCAACAACTCGATCGGGGATCTACTTGATGAAGGCATCAGCTATATAGCACAGGTAAAGATTTTCCCCAATCTTCATACACCTTTTCATGCTTAGGTTAGATATCTGAGATTTATTAAATAATTCTGAACATATACAGGCCAATGCTGTTTTTGGGCGTTAATGCCCTAAAAATCTTGAATCCGAATCTGCAGAAGCGGCCAGAAAAGAGAATGCAATATTGCAGTCTGCCTTGGCGAAGGCAAGACATGACTGTGATATTGCTCTCTTCAACAATGAATGCCTTCAAAAGGATTTAACTCAGACCAAGGAAGAGCTTAAATCGTCCAAGGAAGAACTAAAGTTGTTCACAAGAGAGCTAAAGACAACTAAGGCCAGCCAACAAGATCTGACCAATATGAACATCGATCTTGTTGAAAAGAACGAGGTTCTGAGGACAAAAAATGAAAAATTAGCTACAGCCAATCTGAGTTTGGCCAAACGAGTTGATGAACTCCAAGAGAAGGCTCGAGATGATAAAGAAAGACACTTGGCCAGACGTCGCAAGCTTCAAGATAAACTGAAGGTATTAGAGGAGTTAGGCCCTCCTTTGACCGAAGAACTGCGTAAACAAATCCAAGAAGAATACCGAAAGTCCGATGAGCTGAATGCAGAAGTTCTGAAGGTATATTCTGAGGGTTATGAAGTTTTCAGAGGTCAGGGTAAGGAAAAGTTGATTGCAGCCCAGCTAGACCCAGCTCTTCTGGACTCTTCTGAAGGCGAGGATGATGCCTAAAATAGTTTAACACTTCCTCCTAGATTTAGGTTTATTTTGTAAAGAATTTTCATCCTTTTTGATGTAATCAGTTAAGTATTAATGAATAGTTAACTTTATTCCTTATAACTTCAGTATGATTTGCTTTTTGTCAATAATTCAGTATCAATCAACTTGAAAACTGTATAAGATTCTTTTGAACTTAACTTAAATTGTGAATCAGATAAGGCATATAACAGTTAAGTTAAGAAATGACATAAACCGAACTTAAAGAACCGAACTCAACACTTGAACAAAATAAAGTAATGCATACTTATCGTTTCCGAAGTATGAGACATATCATGTATAAGGTGAATTCGGCTGATCCTCCTTGCACCAACGGGATCTTATCTACCACTCAAGGTAAACCAAGTATATAAGGACCATGGAATTTGTTTACCACACGGGGTGAAAAAATTCATAAGGACACACCTGACAATAAGGCTACCATCGAATGGTCAGCGAGTCCGACCGAACCTCCTTACTTCAGTGCATTGGTTTACCACTCGCGGTAAAACAATATTAAAAGGACTATGGAATTTGTTTACCACGCAGGGTATAACAAGCCCATGAGGACACACCTGCCGATAAGGTTACCATCGAATGGTCAGCGAGTCCACCCAAACCTCCTTACTTCGGTGCATTTATTTACCACTCGCGGTAAAACAATATTAGAAGGACTATAGAATTTGTTTACCATGCAGGGTATAACAAACCCATGAGGACACTCCTGTCGATAAGGCTACCATCGAATGGTCAGCGAGTCCTACCGAACCTCTTTACTTCATTGTGAATTTAGGACCAATAGGGAGAAGATCAATTGTGAAAAAGTGAATCTTTTATTGATGATGATCCCATATTTATAGACTTCCGGGAGACTGACTCGATCTTTACTGAAAATACTTTCAAAGCCTATCAGCATGCCAAGTGTTCTTGATTTCTGATCCGTCTATTGCCTTTAACCGATAAGTTCCTGGCTTCGGTACTTCAACTACCTCATACGGTCCTTCCCAGTTCGGCATCAGTTTTCCCAAATTCTGAGGCATAGATGCTTTGACTTCCCTGAGGACGAAGTCTCCCACTTCAAATCTACGAAGCTTTTTCCCCCTTATTGTAATGCTTGGCTACTCTCCGTTGATAGGCTGCTAACTTGATTAAAGCCACCTCTCTGACTTCTTCCAACAGATCCATGTTGACCTTCAGCCCTTCATCATTGTAAATCTCTTTGAACTGACTAACCCGAAGACTTGGAGATCCAATCTCAACTATGACTAAGGCATCAGTACCATAGGCCAGTCTGAAAGGTGAATCCCCTGTTGTAGTCCTCGGTGTAGTCCGGTAAGCCCATAATACGCTGAGCATCTCTTCAGGCCACCTCTCTTTAGCTTCATCGAGTTTGCGCTTGATCCCATTCAGCAGTGTTCTGTTGGTCACCTCGACCTGCCCATTCGACTGTGGATGAGCCACTGAAGTCTTTCTGTGCTGAACCCTCAATTCCTTTAAAAATCCTTCAAATTTCGATCCCACGAATTGGCGTCCGTTGTCCGATATCACCACCTTAGGAATTCCAAAATGAAATACTACTGACTCTTTAATGAACTTCAAGCATTCTTGTTCCGTTATCAACCTAAGTGGCTTTGCTTCTACCCATTTGGTCATATAATCGATGGCAACTATAACAAAACTGACCTGACCTTTAGTTTTCGGCAATGGACCCAGTATATCTACCCCCCAGACAACAAAGGGTATAGGAGATAAGATCGAGTATAGCTCTTCTAGTGGCTAATGAGGGATAAGACTGTTGAGCTGACACTTCTCGCACTTCTTCACATACTCCGTAGCTTCCATGAAGATAGTAGGCCAGTAGAAACCCTGACGAAGTACTTTGTAGGCTAATGACTTAGCAGCCATATGGTCGCCACAGATGCCCTCGTGAACCTCCCGAAGAGCATATTTGGCCTCAGATGGAACCAAACACTTCAACAATGGTGAAGAAAAAGCCCTTCGATAAAGGTCCCCATCAATGAGAACAAAATTGGCACTCTTATACTTGATCTTCTTAGCCAACATCTAATCTGAAAAAAGGACGCCATCTGCCAGATACTCTATGTATGGAGTCATCCAACAGTTAGAACGTTCAATGCACATCGCGACTTCATGCTGGATACTCGACTGCTGCAGAACCTCCAAATAAACTAACCCATCAAAATTGTTGGCGTCCGTAGTGGCCAGCTTCGATAATGCATCGAAAATAGAATTGTCATTGCGCTCTACAACCTGAAACTCATAAGAGAGAAAATATTGAAGTTGATCCTTTAACTCGGCCAAATACTTGATCATCCTTGAACCTCGAGCTTCATACTCCCCTGAAACCTGCTTAACGGCCAACTGAGAGTCACTGTAGATGATCAACTTCTGAACTTCGAGACTCTTCGCTAGTCGGACTCCGGCTAACACTGCTTCATACTCTGCCTCGTTGTTCGTTGCTCTGAACCCAAATTTGATGGCATGTTGCACTTTGAATCCTTCCGGACTTGTCAAAATAATCCCTGTTCCACTGACATCCGAAGTAGAAGACCCATCTACATCAAATCCATGAACCACAGTTGTCTTTGAAGAAATCTGCAATGATCGGTCGAGACACTTCGACTTTACAGCATCTTTGCATCTGCCTCTGTGAATGAACACTCCACCATGAAATCAGCCAAGGCCTGCCCCTTTATAGCTGTTCGGGGATGAAATTCAATGAAAAATTGGGACAACTCCATTGTCCATGTAGCCAATCTCCCCAAAACTTCTGGCTTGCTCATCACCTTCTTCAGCGGTTGATCCATGTAAACAACCAGGAGCCGACCTTGAAAATATTGCCTAAGCTTTCGACTGACTATTATCAAAGCAAAGGTAAATTTCTCAATATTCGGGTACCTGGTTTCAGCATCCCTTAGAACATGACTGACATAGTAGACTGGATGTTGTCTTCCCCCAACTTCTCGAACCAGCACTGCTCCCACTGCCAACGAACTAGCTGCTAGGTATAAATAAAGTGGCTCAGCAGGAAGTGGCTTTACCAATAAAGGAGCCAAAGACAAATACGTCATTATGCCTTGGAAGGTGTCTTCACACTCCAAAGTCCACTGGAACGTCTTCTCATTCTTCGGTCCCTTCAACGTACCAAAGAACGGCAAACACCTTTCTGCCGACTTGGACATGAACCTCCTTAAAGCTGCAATCCTCCCGGTCAGACGTTGAACATCTTTGAATGACTGAGGAGTCTTCATGTTTAAAATAGCTTGGATCTTCTCTGGATTGGCCTCAATGCCCCTCTAACTGACCAGATAACCCAAGAACTTTCCTGCACCGAGCCCGAAGGTGCATTTGGTAGGATTGAGCCTCAATTTGTGATGACGGACTGTCTAAAAGCATTCCTCTAAATCATCCAAGTGCTTCTGAATGATCATGCTCTTTACTATCATGTCATCAACATACACCTCCATGTTCCTTCCTAGCTGCTTCTAGAAGACAAAGTTCATCATTCTCTGATAGGTGGCTCCAGCATTAATCAAGCCGAATGTCATCTTCTTGTAGGCATACACCGAACGGTATGTGATGAATGTTGTCTTTGAAATATCTTCTTTGCACATAGAGATCTAATGATAACCTGAAAAAGCATCTATAAAGCTTAGTAGTGCATACCCCGAAGTCGCATCAATGAGCTGATCGATGTGGGGTAGAGGATAGAAGTCCTTCGGGCAAGCTTTATTCAGGTCCGTGTAGTCGATACATACTCGCCATTTCCCGTTCTGCTTCTGGACCAGCACTACATTTGCCATCCACTCCGGATAGTCGATCTCAAAGGTGAAGTCAGCAACTATCAGTTTTGCGATCTCCTCATCAATAATCCTCTGACGCTCAGGTGCAAAGATCTGTCTCTTCTGCCGAATTGGCTTCTTTCATGGGTCTACGTCGAGCCTATGCTCTGCAATCTTCTGACTGACTCTGGGCATATCTTGTGGCTCCCATGCAAAAATGTCCACATAACAGCGAAGAAGTTCCATAAGGTTTGTCCGGAGAGGTTGCGGCAAACCCGAACCTATCTTCACTGTTTTGTCCTTCTTCCCAAGAACCAGCTCGATTTCCTCCATCTCTCCTGCAGGCATAACCAATGGCTCCGAATTGCTTTTGGTAAATGGCTCAATTTTTATCGCCATGGTCTGCTTTTGCTTGCTGACCTCTACTCCCGAAGCTATCATAGCATTTCGATAACATCGTCTGGCTAGATCCAAGTCCCTTGCTACCTCTCCGACTCCATGTACCATTGGGAACTTGATTTTGAAATGAGGAATGGAAGTCACTACTTGTAGAAAGTTGTCAAAGTAGTCGTCCCGATATGGCGTTGTAAGTAGAATCTACATGCACAACATAGAATTTACGTTATTTCTACTGTTGTGGAGCGAGATGTAAGATTCTTGGTAGCTCAATAGTTCTTGCCACTTTAACCGGATCATTACTGAAGCCATACAAAGGTGCCTCCTGCTCCACCTCCATCTTTCGCCCATCAAGATGCATCCTCGATAAGCGTGGGCATCTGAGAATATCCACGAAGACCCGTTGTCTATCATCATCCATTTCATGTCAATCGAACCCACTTGTGCTATGATCACCAATGCTCCTTCATGGGGTTCGATGGGTTCCGAAGGATAATATGCATCAGTAAAAGCTATAACTGTCCCTGGAAACGGTCTATCAATCTTTGGGAGAACACCCGCCACGGACATGACCGAGTCCAGATACTCTATCCTCTTCTTCCCCACCAATTTTCCTGTCGTCCCACCGGTTATTACATCAACGATGTGCCTTGGCGGCTGATTTGGAGTAGGTTGTACGGGTGGAACCGATTGAATCACCTGAACAGTCCGATCTGCATTCTGTTGTTCCTGCTGATGATCCCTTCTGGCCACATACTAAACCAACACACCACTCTGAACCTTCCTCTCTACAAAGTCCTTCAAATTACAACATTCATTAGTATCGTGACCTGCAGCTTGATGATAGCCACAAAATTTTCGAGCATTGCCCTGCCCTGGCTTGATATTATCACGAGGTGGTTCAAAGAATGGCTGGTTCCTGATCTGATCCAATATCACCGACCTATCCGTGTTCAGTTTGGTGTAAACCTTGTTCACCTTCTGGGTAGGAGCATATGGGCGATTACTTCCCTGTCGTCAGTTGTTGTTGTACTTCTTCGAGCTACCCTCTTATCGATCATTATTCCCTCCATTCTTCTTCTGATCGCCTTCAACTTTTGAAGTATCTCCTCTTTTTTATTTAGTGCGAAGAAAGGCACTTCAGGTTATTCATAGCCTCCTCCATCACAATATAGCCCTCCGCTTTATCAAAAGCCTCGACCAAACTCTTCAGATGGTGAAACATCAGCTTCTTCACAAACTTCTCTGACTTCACCAGATCTAAACCGTTCTGAAACAACCCCACAGCTTGAAGATCATTGAGGTCAGAAACCTGGCCAACGGCTTCCCTGAATCGCTTTACATACAGACCCAAAGACTCATTAGAAAACTGCCAGACTTGAGCCAAAGAACCAGTAGGCTTTCCCCTCCTTCGATTGCTCCCAAAACGAACATGAAACTTGTCACACAGCTCGGACCATGACGAGATTGAATCAGTAGGCAAAGTCCCCATCCACTGCCTTGCATCCTTCCTCAACGTCGTGACAAACTTGTGACACTTAGCAGCATCAGTGAAATCATAATAGTTCATCAACCTATCAAACGCCTGACTATGGTCATAAGGATCCTCGGATCCATCATAACTCTCCATATGAGGCAACTTCTTGGTAGTATCTGCCTTCTCCTTAAGAATATCCGAGGAAAAAGGAGACGCCTTCTTTCCCGGAGTGTCCTTCACCTGTTGAACCTCAGCCAACTGCTTCCGAAGCTCTTTTAACTCCTTCACCAAGAAATCTACACCTTCTAGTTTCGAGGAGACTTCCTTCTCTGGAGATACCTTCTTCTTCTGAGTGGATCGAACTCTATATCGATCCCACCGCCTTTGATGGACTTCGGATCTACTTGACGTGTGGCCCTGCTATCACGATGAGAATATTCACGCCGGTGCTCTCTCCTTCTTTCTCGGTGCATACTCTCTTAACAAGCTTCTTTTGTCTACCACCATCACGACCTTGAGAACCGATCATAAGAAGTGCTTTCTTTGACACCTCAGGAGTTCTACTCCTTGATATCCTTCGTTCCTAAGGTCGCCCCCGAGACACATGACCAGAATGGACAGGCTCTTTCCCTTCTCTCTGCTGCCCATCTCTAGGTTTTCTACGTCTTTCAGACTCCACATAAATAGATGCCTCGTCTTTCAATTCTGCAATCCGAAGCATCTGTTAGGCTATGTCCTCCCTCTGCTTCAAAAGAACCTCTAAAGTCTTATCTGCCTCATCCGCCATCTTCGCCAACTTAGCAGCTTTATCATCTCGACCACTTCGGTGACGAGTTCTAGGCGGTGAGCCTTCCACATGCCTTCTGTCCTGGTCACGACCTCCATCATCAGCAAACACCAACCTTCTTCGGGCTTCACCATGGGCTTTCGAACGAGAACCCCTCGAATCATGCTCGGAAGCCGTACTCTCATGAGCACTTTTGGAAGGAGCCAATCGATCCTTAACAGAAACATGTGGTAACGATGAACTCACAGTCATCGGTTGTCCCTTCGGTGTACTAGTTCTACTCCTCACCATTCTTTCCGACGTAGAACAAATAAATCAAGTGATTGAAATCTCAAGGACACTAGAACACAGCCCTCCTTTTAGCGCCAATGTTAACGCCAAGATCTTCTGCCACGTCCCAATCACGTAAGACGTCCTGATCCTGCACAATAAATACGATCAACACCAAAAGCTTGACGGCTTCGACCGTCGGGGGATAGCTCAGGCGTGAGAGTCAGTACAGGCGATCACAAGGGTTAACAATGGAGGATAAAATATCTAGTGTATTGAGAGAGATAAAATTATCAGTTACCTTTACTTGGATGACTTCCTTGCTATGTTATACTCTTACGGCCTTTGTTAACCATGCCTTCCACTCATTGCCGGCGTTTATCCACCGACTCACACTTGGTCTCATCCGACCGCATTCAACTCACCCACTATATCATCACTTTGTTCACCACCGCCGGCCGACTATAATCTCATCCACATTAATGCATGGCAGAGATCTCGGTCAACCTTTATCTTTTTTCATCATTGCAAGTCAAAGATATAGATATTTAAATTATCTAATGGGTCGGTTCAATAATTCGGCCCAAGACTTTGTAAGACCCAATCAAGATAATCCAATGAATTAGTCTAATAACAAGGCCCAATAATAATGACCCAAGAGAATAACCAAATAAGTAGACCCAATCCATTTGGCCCAGTAGGTGAAATATCATGACCCAACATATATGTTAACGGCAAAATTTATTCTCGCTAAATCACTAAATAACAAACTTAAACATGCATAGTGAACAAATAATTACACCAGAAAGTTTGACGATCAGGATTGTCGGGGATAATTCTAGTGTGAGAATAAGTACATGTCAAAAACGTCAATTTTGATTGAGTAAGTACATGTCAAAAACGACCAGTCAGAAAATAATTCCAGTGTGAGAATAATTGTTTTAGTGCGTAAAAATAAATAATGTATCAGTATTTTAAACTTAAAACTATTATAAAAGATTAATATATAATATGAAGAACAAAGATGATGATCAAGGAAGGAGCATTCTCATTTCATATCTTGTAATTGTATATGTCCATCTCACCTTTACTTTACAAATGTTATTATATATAGATATAATAACATCAATACTAACATAACTACTAGGATGTTACAAAACTCAAGAGTCATGAGTTACAAAACTCAATGGACATGGGAGTTACTAGACATCCATTATATAATGAATCTAGACATAATTTTATAACACTCCCCCTTGGATGTCTATTGTATAGCAATACGCATTGAAAGCTGCCTCATTAAAAACCTTACCAGGAAAAATCCAATGGAAAAAACCATGGTTAAGGAAAAAGAGTGCAGCGCGCATTAGCTCCCCCTCGTGAATGTATACTTAAGTTCTTCAGCTGTCGCATTCCAATATTGCAGCGCAATCCTTCAAACATTGCAGTTGATCTGCTAGATTATCTTTGATGTATCCTCCCTTTAATTGAGCTATACATGCAACATTGTCTTCATACAGAATGGATGGAGTTCTTTTGTAGCAATTTTCTAAGAATATGCCTCGTTAAAACCTTACCAAATAAAAACCCAATTAGGGAAAAAATTTGGCGAAGGAAAAGAGTACAATATTCTTGTATAACTTCTAGTGCCTTGGGATTGCCTCATTAAAACCTTGCAAAGGAAAACCCAGTGGGAAAAAACCTTAGCGAAGGAAAAAGAGTACAATCAGCATATATCCTTTTTACTCCCCTTCATAAGTACATAGAATTTCCATTGTTCATGGTAAAAATATCATTAAGTCGAGTATGCCAATATTGTGCACCATCTTCTTCAAAATCATAGTTGGTAATGACTTAATGAATATATCAACAAATTATCACATGATCAATATTGCCATTCTTCTGGGGCTCATGTGTATAAAATAATTTTGGTTCAATATGTTTGGTTCTATTACCATTTGGATTAAATAATCCCAAATCAATAGTCTCACGAAGACAACGTAAAATATGTTTAATTTCATTACAATATCTTGAGTTGGTGCGTAACTATATATTGCTAGTAAGTTAACTGCAAATGTTATATCAAGTCTTAATAAATTTGCAAGATACATCAAAGTATCAATTGCACTAAGATATGGTACTTCAGGACCTAATATATGGTACTTCAAGACCAAAAGTTTCTTTATTATTTTCTTGTGGTCAAAACGGATTTTTCATGATATCAAGTGACCAATCCCATCATTGGAGTACTCAAAGGATTAACATTATTAGTGTAAAGTTACTTGGGACTTTTTACGTGTACAAGAATTCTATAGTTCAATTTGTAGGCCAAGACAAAAATTTGTCTTTCAAATATCTTTCATCTCAAATTTGTTATTTTTGTCGACTCTTCTGGAGCAAAATCTTTCATCAATAAATACAGTAATAATAGCAAATCCAGATTATGATCTTTTGATAAAAATGCATGCATAAATTGGATTATTCTCAAATCCTTCTTTCAAAAGATATCTACTTAGGCGATTATACAACAATATGCACCTGGTGTAAGACCCTGAAATTTTTAAATAAAAAGGAATTTCCTTTATTTATTATTTTGAAATAGTAAGGGTTGATTTGATTAATGTGGATAGTTAAGGGTTAAATACGCAAATATTTCAAAATAAGCAGTGGTTATAAAATATTCATTGTTGTTTGGGAATATTCGTTTGGTCGTGGAATATTAAATGCTTTGTCGGGGAATATTAAATGCATTTACGGGCGCAACCATGTGTGGGCCCCATAACGGAAAGCGATTGGATGAAGAAAATGACAAATATAAGTTGTTTTTAAATAACGGCGTAGTTATTCTGAGATTAACACTATTGGAATACCGGTGGTTAAAAACACACTATCTGGCGTTGTTGAACAATAGCCACGGTATTGCACCAATTATTGATTCTTACGTGAAGGCACTTTACTCAATAATGGTTACGATAATTCTTATTCAAGATATTTATTGAGTTAATAATTCTTTGCGTTGATATTTTATATTCTTTGTTGTTTCATAATTGTCATTACGATATCTTTCATTATCGGATCAATAATTCATATTATTTGAATAATATTATTAGATAACATTATTGGCAATGTCTAGAAAGTTACATCTAAGGAGAGGTTTGGTCACCTAATTGCGCTGCGCCCGATGAAGGAGAGATCCTTATTGGAAAGCCCCTCTTTCTCAGGAACACTGGGTTGTCGTAAATGTGATTACGTAATATTATTTGTGAATAATTAATTATTGATTCATATGATAAGGAAATATTTATTTTATATGAATATAAATGATGGATTTATTTATGTGGTTATTAATGAAGGAATTAATCTTTGAGATGTTTTATTTTGTGGGGATTGGAGGTATTAAAGATCAAATCGGTTATTATTACGACTTTATTGTGTGAGTTATAATATTTAATCCGACCGTTGGATTGTGGTAATTTTGGGTATGTTATACATACATAAGTTGAGTATATGTCCACAAATTTTGAGCCGTTAAAAATGCACGAATGATTTGTTATGAATTTTAAGAGGTGTATACGATTAGGAAATTAGGGTTATAATTGATTTTGGTGGAAAATTCTAGAATTGAGTGGGCCCCACTTGTGGTTGGTGAAGAAATGTGCTGAATTTTATTTCAAATGTGGTGGGTGGCAATAGTAGCGAGTAAAAAGCCATCGGGTGTAGCGGTCGAAGTCTCGCTTGGTGAACTAACATTTTCTATAAATAGAGGGCTAAGTTAGAATTGAAAATCACACCGAAACAAAGTTTTCTCTCTTTCTCTCTCTATATTATTGGCGTATTTTGTGAGTATTTAGATACTTTGAGAGTTCTTTGTTAGGTACAAGTTTCATTCAAGATCACTTGAGCCTTTCCTTAGAAATCTTGATTCTTTGAGGTAAGGGATATTATTTTTTTCGTAATGATATTATTTCTTGATATCATTATGTTGAAATATTAGTTGGTACTTTTTATCAAATTTGGAACTTTTTCATGTATGGGTTACTATTCATGAGTTACTATTCACGAGTTACTATTCATGAGTTACTATTCACGAGTTACTATTCACGAGTACTATTATTCATGAAGCGTGAAAATATTTTTTTTTTGTGGAATTTCTATCTTTTGGTGTGAGTTACTATTCACGTGATCGGCACTATTCACGATATCTGGCACTATTCAATCGAAAAATAAAATTTCTTCTTTTTGTCCAAAACATCTATTACGGATACTAGCTTTGATTGTATCCATGTTTTGATCATTCTTGAATTTTACACCACTATGATTATTTTTGAGGTATTGTTGGACATGGATAAAACAAAGTACGAATCCTTAATCCTTAATCCTTGTCATTTTGTTTCCTTTGGATTCGTTCTTTAAAAATATTTTCATCATCCTCGGTCTTAAATGATGATATTATTGAATATCTTTGGCACAGAGTGCAAATGAATGATTTCTGAAGAATATCTTTGGCTTTAGTGGTGCAAAGATGAGCGGTGTTTAAATGAACATGATTAGATCAGATGAATATCTTTGGCTCTGAGTGCAAAGATGAGCAGTGTTGAGATGAACATGACCAGATTGATGAATATCTTTGGCACATAGTGCAAAGATGAATATTTGATTTGAGATGAATATTGATTGATGTTACGAGGATAAAATATTGATGATGAACTATTAAATTCATAGATTATAGTAGATTTCATTCTCTCGTAACTCTTATGAATTATTATTTCATTGCGAATATTGATCTTAAAACTTGTTGTCTATTGTATTCTATCGATTTTTCCTGTTGGAGACTAACGATAATTTGTTGTATATTATCTTAGTCATAGTATTCTTCTTGGGCTAGTTGAGCTCACCCTTTTCCTTGTTGTTCCATTTTTCTTCTCGGGAGGCGAGAATGTAGCGAGTACTAGTCGGGGTATGGAATGAAGGTTCTAGAGAGTTGTTTAGTAGTCCTCACCATTTTTGTAAAATAATGTATCAATAAATGTGATGGGGATTTATTTGAGTATAGATATTGTCTAAAAGATAATATTTGTATTTAAACTCACGGATTTCTTGTTGTAATAATAAAGTTGTAGTTGTTTCTGTACCATGTATTTGGCGACTCAGAATGGGTGTGGTGTATACCTATTTTGGGGG
Source organism: Panax quinquefolius (assembly GCA_020205615.1). Classification (NCBI taxonomy): domain Eukaryota; kingdom Viridiplantae; phylum Streptophyta; class Magnoliopsida; order Apiales; family Araliaceae; genus Panax; species Panax quinquefolius. Next base: position 58,073,858 of record CM035156.1, read on the forward strand.
CGTCACAGTTGGTATCAGAGCTTAGGGATATGATCTCTGGCGGAGATCGTGGAATAGAACTAGGAGGGGAGAGATGAGTAAATCCTTCGCTAGTGTGTCCTACCTAAGCTTATTTGTTGGTTGGTCATAATATAGGAGTATTATGTGATTTGTTAATTTATTTAATTAACCCTTGTTTTATGACAGTATTTGAGAATGTCGAATGAGAATATTAATAGTGGAGTAAATGAGACCGTGGAGATGCCTGTACTTACCAACGAGGAGAACGTGCAACAGTGGCAATGTACCTCCTGTGAATAACACCACCGAGCGAGATGATGAGCGAGGGGATGTTTAGAAGTTTTTTTGCGATTCATGCAAAATCGAGACGAGGAGACTTCGTGTTCAAAATCTGAGGAGAAATGATAGCAATTCACGGTGGTCACAACCGAAGCGATTCAAAGAGTTAGGACCACGAGTGCAGGGAAAGCCGTATCCGATTAAAGGCGGAGGCGTGGGTCAAACAAATTACCAAGATATTCGATGTCTTGGGATGTACGGAGGAATGAAAGTTCCATTCGCTACTTTTATGTTAAAGTTAGTGGCGAGGCGGATTCTTTGGTGGGAATCATGAAGCGTACCCATCCAATTGCACTTTCGGCGTGTCGTGGGAGAGCGTTTGAAAGCAGTTCAATGACAAGTACTTCCTGAAAGTATTAAATCGTATGAAGGAAGTGGAGTTTATTAGACTATAGCGAGAATAACATGGCGGTGTCCCGATCTGGCGAAGAAGTTCGCGGAGTTATCGAGTTTGCACCTCATTTGGTGGAGAATGAGGAGCGTTATGGCGCGGATGTTTACGAGAGGTTTGAAACCCGACATACGTCGATATCTCATTTCTCATAAATTTTCTCTCTATTCGAGATGTTGTCAGCGAGGGCTCGGTTGTTAGAAGCGAGATAACGAAATACGTTCAACCGAGGGACCATAACCGAGGATCATCTAGAAGATAGCGGTCATCGAGAATAACGATAACCAAATGAGAAAGAAGAATACGAACAAAGCGGTAACCACTCTGGTGGTAATCGTGGCCATGAAAATAGAAGAAGCGAGTGGGAGGAGATTTTAAAAGAGGAGATTCAACAACGACCATGTGAAGGCGTCGGCGCCGATAGCAACCGGTTCCAAGGGAGGAGAAAGACCATCGGTCGTTATGTTACAAATCACGGAAAGAGGGACATATTAGTCCAAGCCGCCCACAAGCAGTTCAAGGTATGCTATAATTGTGGAAAAGAAGGACATATCGCTTTCGAGATTATGCGATATCGAAACCAGTCCAGTGAATGGTGACTCGAAAGGATGTCCCGAAAAAGTCAAAGTCAACGATTCTGGAAGAGCGTTTGTCGTGGCCGGTCAAAATGCGAGGAACCCGAACGAAGTTAGCACGGGTTAGTTAATTATAAATTCTTGCGAAGTTTATACCTTACTAGATCTGGGTTCTACCCATTCTTTTATCTCTCTTTGCTTGCGCTCAGCGTTTGAACTTGACTACGGAGAAATTAGACTTTGACCTATTTTATGGAGAATCAGTTAGGAGAAACTTTCATTACATCATTTGTTTAGAAATCTTGTTTGATTCAGAGTTGGCACTATCACATTACACAGTTAACCTTATTTCTATAGAGATATTTGCTTTTGATGTAATTTTAAGGTTAACTACTCATCATGCCAAATTGATTGCTTTTGTAAGGTTGTTAGTTTTCATATTCCTAAGCAACTTTGTTATTCAATTCAAGCAATCAAACCATTGTAATCAAACATTTTCATATCAAGCCATGAAGTCATTCGTTTATTACGGATGTCGAGTTTTCTTAGTCCATGTTATGGATTTGAATAAAGACACGTCAAATTTGAATAATATTCTTGTTGTTATTGATTTTTCTGACGTGTTTCTTTGAAGAATTTCTTGGCTTACTCCCAAAGCACGATATTAAATTTTGTATCGACTTTGAACCCGACAAAAAACTCATTTCTAAAATCTCATATCGAATGGCTCTATTGAACTTGAGGAGTTAAAAATTCAACTATAGAATTTGGTACTGAGCCTTTATCTTGTGACTTCCTTTGTGGAATTCACTTAAGCGAACTTCTCTATAGGGGCGTCATATTAGATGCGATAGTAAAGCGATAGGTGTCATTGTGACGTCTTTATCCAAGATTGGGATATAGTCACGATTGAGAGCAACCTAAATCGATAATCGAAATCGTAGTTTTCTAGGCTTAGTTGGTTATTATCGGAGATTCGTTGAAGGATATTCACGAATCGCTATTCCATTAACGTAGCTAACTCGTAGAGATACAAAATTCGAATGGAGCAAGGAATGTGGGAAGAGCTTGAAGAACTTCAGAGGAGACTCATTTCAACACATGTTACGACCATGCCATCCTGGAAAAGCGAGCGTGGTAGTGGCGTGTTGAGTAGAAGATCGATACAGAAACGAAAAGTCGATATTGTCAAAGACTAATTTATTATAATTTACAAATAATAGAGATGGAGATGAAAACTCTAGGTACCCACGTGATGATATCACGGTATATAATCGACTTTAATCAATAAAGTTAAAGTCACTTCGAGCAACTTGGCAGGAGATGCGTATGAAGAAGAAAGTACAAAGGGAGCTATTAGGGCGAGAATTGATGAAGAAGGAATACTTGAGTCCACTCTAGACTTTGTGTTCTAACGACTCACGATTTGAAGTACAAGATTATGATGGAGGCACACAATACACCATTTGCAATCCATCCTGGAAGTACTAAAATGTATCGTGATCTTGACATACATTTTGGTGGAACAATATGAAGAGAGAGATTGCAAAGTTTATCTCGATGTGTTTAACTTGCCAGCGTGTAAAAGCGGAGCATCTAGTACCTAAGGGTCCGTTGCAACCACTTGAGATTAGGAATGGAAGTGGGAACACATTACCATAGATTTCGTTTCTGGGTCTTCCTACGGTTTCTCAAGGCATCAATGCTATTTGGGTTATTGTTGATAGATTAACCAAGTCTGCTCATTTCTTGCTTGATATATGGGAGACTTATTCCTTGAACGTCTTGCTAGTATGTGCGTGAATGAGATTGTGAGGTTGCATGGCATGCACATATCCATAGTTTGGGATAGTGACCCAAGATTCACTTCATGATTTTGGGTTGGTTTGTAGAAAGCTATGGGCGCGAATTCTGATTATTTGTCATACCATCCTCAAACGGATGGGCAATCGGAAGGACTACTCAAACTCTTGAAGATATATTAAAACTCTGTGTCCTAGATTTCAAAGGAAGTTGGGATAAGTACTTGCCATTGGTGGAATTCTCATACAACAATAGTTATTAAACAAATATAGGCATGGTTCCATTCGAAGCATTATATGGATGAAAATGTCGTTCTCCAATATGTTGGGATGAGGTGGGTGAAGCAACATTGTTGGGACCCGAAGTTAAAATGCGTATGACTACCAAAAGATCCAAATGATTCGACAACGTATACAAAGCGGCAAAAGATCGACAAAAGAGTTATGCGGATCTTCATCGAAAGGGCGTGGAATATAATGTGAGGGGATCATGTATTGTTGCGAGTTGCTCCATGGAAGGAGTTACAAGATTTGGGAAGAGAGAAAAGCTCGATCCACGATTTATCGGTCCATTTCAAATTCTTGGCCAGAGTAGGAAATGTAGCCTATAGACTTGCGTTACCTCAAAGTATGTCTAATGTTCATAATGTGTTTCACATATCTCATACTTAATAAATATGTGAAAGACCCGAACCACGTTATTGAGTTAGAACCGAGGACGAGATAGCCAGAAGACTTAACGTATGAGGAGGTACTGTCAAGATCTTGGATAGGAAGGAGCATGTCCTACGCATGAAGGTTATACCACAAGTTAAAGTTTTGTGGAGGAATCATGCTATAGAGGAAATGACCAGGAATTGGAAAGCGGAAATGAAAGCGAGGTATCCTCACCTTTTGAAACACACCGAGTCGTCGTCCAATTTCGAGGACGAAATTTCATAAGGAGGGAGGTTGTAAGACCACAAAATTTTTTAAATAAAAGGAATTTCCTTTATTTATTATTTTGAAATAGTAAGGGTTGATTTGATTAATGTGGATAGTTAAGGGTTAAATCTGTAAATATTTCAAAATAAGCAGTGGTTATAAAATATTCATTGTTATGGGAATATTCGTTTGGTCGTGGAATATTAAATGCTTGTCGGGAATATTAAATGCAATGACAGTATGAACCATGTGTGGGCCCCATAACTTGAAAAGCGATTGGATGAAGAAAATGACAAATATAAGTTGTTTTTAAATAACTTGGCGTAGTTATTCACAGATTAACACTATTGGAATACCCGGTGGTTAAAACACACTGTCTGGCGTTGTTGAGCGATAGCACGGCAGTATTGCACCAATTATTGATTCTTACGTGAAAGGCACTACTCAATAATGGTTCTGATAATTCTTGTTCAATTATTTTATTGAGTTAATAATTCTTTGCGTTGATATTTTATATTCAACATTGTTGTTTGATAATTGTCATTACACAAGTATCTTTCATTATCGGATCAATAATTCATATTATTTGAATAATATTATTAGATAACATTATTGGCAATGTCTAGAAAGTTACATCTAAGGAGAGGTTTGGTCACCTAATTGCGGCGCCCGATGAGAGAGATCCTTATTGGAAAGCCCCTCTTTCACAGGAACGACTGGTTGTCGTAAATGTGATTACGTAATATTATTTGTGAATAATTAATTATTGATTCATATGATAAGAAATATTTATTTTATATGAATATAAATGATGGATTTATTTATGTGGTTATTAATGAAGGAATTAATCTTTGAGATGTTTTATTTTGCTCGGATTGGAGGTATTAAAGATCAAATCGGTGTTATTACTGATTGTGTGAGTTATAATATTTAATCAAACCGTTGGATTGTGGTAATTTTGGGTATGTTATACATACATAAGTTGAGTATATGTCCACAAATTTTGAACCGAATTAAAAATGCACGAATGATTTGTTATGAATTTTAAGAGGTGTCGATTAGGAAATTAGGGTTATAATTGATTTTGGTGGAAAATTCTAGAATTGAGTGGGCCCCACTTGTGGTTGGTGAAGAAATGTGCTGAATTTTATTTCAAATGTGGTGGGTGGCAATAGTAGCGGTAAAAAGCCATCGTGTGCTTGGTCAAAATGCTGCTTGGTGGGCTAACATTTTCCTATAAATAGAGGGCTAAGTTAAATTGAAAATCACACGAAACAAAGTTTTCTCTTTCTCTCTATATTATTGAGCGTATTTTGTGAGTATTTAGATACTTTGAGAGTTCTTTGTTCAATTACAAGTTTCATTCAACATCACTTGAGCCTTTCCTTAAAATCTTGATTCTTTGAGGTAAGGGATATTATTTTTTCAGTAATGATATTATTTCTTGATATCATTATGCTGAAATATTGGTTGGTACTTTTTATCAAATTTGGAACTTTTTCATGTCGGGGTTACTATTCATGAGTTACTATTCACGAGTTACTATTCATGAGTTCTTATTCACGATTCTTATTCACGAGTACTATTAACGAAGCGTGAAAATATTTTTTTTGTGGAATTTCTATCTTTTGGTGTCGGATTACTTATTCACGTTATCGGCCTTATTCACGTATCTGACACTATTCAATTAGAAAAATAAAATTTCTTCTTTTGTCCAAAACATCTATTACGGATACTAGCTTTGATTGTATCCATGTTTTGATCATTCTTGAATTTTACACCACTATGATTATTTTTGAGGTATTGTTGGACATGGATAAAACAAAATCACGAATCCTTAATCCTTAATCCTTGTCATTTTGTTTCACTTTGGATTCGTTCTTTAAAAATATTTTCATCATCCTCGGTCTTAAATGATGATATTATTGAATATCTTTGGCTTTGTAGTGCAAATGAATGATTTCAAGAATATCTTTGGCACGTAGTGCAAAGATGAAGCGGTGTTTAAATGAACATATCGATCCGATGAATATCTTTGGCACATAGTGCAAAGATGAGCAGTGTTGAGATGAACATGGCCGATTGATGAATATCTTTGGCACATAGTGCAAAGATGAATATTTGATTTGAGATGAATATTGATTGATGTTCTGAGGGATAAAATATTGATGATGAGCTGTTAAATTCATAGATTATAGTAGATTTCATTCTCTACGTAACTCTTCTATGAATTATTATTTCATTGCGAATATTGATCCGAAACTTGTTGTCTATTGTATTCTATCGATTTTTTCCTCATTGGAGACTAACGATAATTTGTTGTATATTATCTTAGTCATAGTATTCTTTCTTGGGCTAGTTGAGCTCACCCTTTTCCTTGTTGTTCCATTTTTCTTCTCGGGAGGCGAGAATGTAAGCGAGTACTTAGTCGGGTTATGGAATGAAGGTTCTAGAGAGTTGTTTAGTAGTCCTCACCATTTTGTAAAATAATGTATCAATAAATGTGATGGGGATTTATTTGAGTATAGATATTGTCTAAAAGATAATATTTGTATTTAAACTCACAGATTTCTTGTTGTAATAATAAAGTTGTAGTTGTTTACATACCATGTATTTGGCGACTCGAAATGGGTGTGGTGTATACCTAATAACCCATAGGTAGAAAACTCGCACTTTGAATCCGCTGATTTAGGATTCCGGCTTTGAATAACTTGATGCGGGTCAGCGGTCGTGACTTGATACCCGTGTTGAGGAATGTCACTGTGACGAATTTCGCGTTTCTTGACTTGGCGCAAAACTTATATTCACGAAGCTTTTTGGAGTGTCGACTCAGTGTTGTATATCTTCGACTTTTGGATAAACTAAAGATGCCGTCGATAAAACTGACCACAAGTGATCTAAATGATCATGATCGCCAGATATAGGTTCTGTATCGTATGAGCGGTAGGGGCATTGGTCGATCGAAAAAGGACATGGTATTTGAATTCATAATGCCGTCTGCAGGGTTACGTAAGTCTTTTGGAATGTAATGGTTACAATCTTGATTGGTGATATCTCAGGGCGAAATTCGATCTTTGAAAGAATTTGGCTCGCTATATTTGATTGACAGTGCGTAGTCATTAGCGATGGATACATGTTGCAGTGACGCGATTCGACTCAGATAATGAATCTGAAAGTAGCGTCCTCCCATCTTTCTTGCTTACTTCTAGAGCAGGGCAGCCCGAGGGGAATCTTGGGGCAAGATAAAATGATCTCCCAACAATTCTGCGGTTGGGTCTTTAAGCTCACCCGAAGTTAAGCCGGAGCCGTTCAATATGGGAGTTTGGAAACAGGTTTTGTCTGCGAGTTCAATTCGATCGAGTTACTAAAATTCCTAACGCTCGGGGTAGGCGGGGAAGTTCTTGGGGAATACGTGGAAATTTATTAATAATAGAAATATGGTTTAAAATGGCCAATTTTATTTAAATCGTGACGTGAGCTCAGAAAGCTTGACATAAGTTTTCAATCAGTGAATAGCTTGATGGCTTTGACGTAGTAAGTGATTGATTTTAATGGTTTTAGTCGTTTGATTAGCATGGCAGGTTGATTAGGAATATGAAAGCTATGACGCCTTAAAAATAATGAATTTTTTTGCGTGATAAGTGATTCTTGATCGATCCTGGGAATGCTACGTCGAATACGAGTATTTTAATGAAATAAAATCGACGGTAATGCTTAGAATGCGATTTGAACAAGACTTCTCATGATGGATGTCAATGAAGAGTTCTCCAGCGGAGTTTCCAGATAAATCGAAATCTAATTATAAATTCAGAGTTTAATCGATGATGACGTGAAATAAAGAATAGGTAGAAGCAGGTATCAAATAGTATAGACTTAAGTGGAGTTTATGACAAGCTTACCGTGATGACCTCGTTTAGGTTCTTTGCTCTGGGAGAGTGTGACTACGCTTCTCCCTTGCAACTCTGGGTTTGACTTTTCTGGAAGCAGCCCTTGGTGCCCTCCATCCACCATTGAATTTTGTCTTGATGCTGACAAAGTCGAACTAAGTGACTTCTCTTCCTGATTCTAACATGCTTTAGAATGACGTTGAAAGCGTGATTCAGTTGTGTCCCTCTTATAAAATTTGAGGCGTCTGATGGGTGGTCTTTCTCGCTTCCTTAACAGCGGGTCTTTGGTGTAAATCTTTCCGTGTTTATTTAAATCTCCTTTTCTTGAAATATCCGTTCTTATTGTTTTATTTGATTACCATAGAAGTGGTTACCATGCTCTAACATTGATTCCTACTTGTTGTCCTTGTAGGTATTCTACTAAATATAATTTGGCCGTTGCTCTCTGCTTACGTTCGTTATTTCGTTATCAGCTCCACTTCTTGAAGCCTATTCTGACCTCCCCGGAATCTGAACCACGGTTTATGAAATAAGATGTTGGCGATGTCATTCGAATATCAACCTCTTAAACACATTAACGCCGTTCTCTTCGTTTATCCACCAGGTGATACCGTAAGTAATGCGCTCATAAATTTTACCTCGTGATAAACACGGTATTATTTTTCATTTCGACTTGATAAACTCCCGCCTCTTTAAGTATGGCGAATACTTCGAAGAAAGTATTTGGCCGTTGAAGCATCTGGAACTTATAGAAGATATCTTGATCTGACCAAAGGTTAGTACGTTTCTGGAATTCCACCAAATGTCTACCTCCGCATGCAAGTAAGTGAAAGACACTTTGCATCCTCGAACATCGGGGCAATCAAATATCTTAGTAATCACTTTATCGTTATACGCGAAGTGGTTTATTTCTCGCAAACTTCCCGTTGGTCCAGGCTCCTTGGTGTTTAGCATTGTGCCTTGCGAGGATTCAGATGTTTCCACTTTCACGTTTTTGGGCCGAAATTCATTTCTTCTCACTAACTTTGTTCATCTAATTGCGTAAAGCCTCGAACATTTGTTCGTTCATCGTTTAGTCTGGGTGTTATTTGTTTGCGTGGGGTTATTCGCGCCGCGATTACACGCATTATCTGATTATTGATATGTATGGTGAATCGGCGATGGCACATTAACCATTATCTGCTACGACATTCTCGAGATGTCGTTTCAGAATCACTAGCAAAATAAAGGTTAATTGGTATAACAAGTGTCCTATATTACGGCCCAGAACGATAAATAGCCACATGTAACGATAGCTGGGTGCATGCTACTAAGCGAAGAGTGTTCCGTCTCTCCCCTCTGATCCTATTCTCGCATATTGTAGAGATCATATCTGAAGCATTGATACAAGCCTTGGCCTTTAAAATTGGGTATACGTCACCCATCTTGGGTAGTGGAGATACGTAGTGCGAGATTTTAAATCTGACTTACTAACATAGCTGTGATATGCAATCGACATTTTAAGCGTAAGTTTGAATACAAATATTGTCTACTAGATATTACCTGAACTTCAAAAAGAGTCCCTTATTCTGAGTGTTATCGCGCTTATTTCACAAAAGTGGTGAGAGGACTCTTAATCTTTATCCTCTGGACCATTGCTCGGTTCTGAGGCACAAATCCCCAAGACATATATTATTACCATTTACAGAAACGGGTGAGAAAGAAAGGGTGAAGCTCGACTAACTCATTAAGAAATATTATGACTAAGATAATCTACGAGAATAAATTATTATTAACTTCTGTGATATTAAAGTGATAAAATATAATGAAACGTCAAGTTTAACTCTGGTAGATTGACGTGATCAATACAAAGATCGAGTAGAAAATAAAATCACTGTCTTTTGCCTTGATTTTAAAGGATTTTTCGCTTAACATTACTAGTTGAGACTCGAAGCTGGCATAAATATTCCCATCATCGAATCGCTCACCTTTCGGCCCGGTAATGTGCTGTAGTATGCGACCACAATTATTACATACCGCTACGGGCGAAAGAATAATTTAACAATGACTTCAAGTAATAATTAACGATAATTGCCGACAAGCTGACCATTGATACCTTCTGATGGCCAGAAGTTTTTATCATCAATTTGCATATTCTGATTAAACGTTACGAATAATGATCTGCAATTATTAATCAATACGAGAAGTCCGCTCCCCATACTGCTTCGGGCCGCATGGATGACTTTCGTCCACATCATTTGTAATATTGTATTCATTAAGCGGTGCAAGATAGTCTCTGGTAAATGGCTCATACGAAAGTCCAGTATGCCTTTCTGGGCCCCGGATGACTTTCAGCCCTGTCTCTACAACGTGGAGATGATGACAATGATATAAAATTGAATCAAAGCAAAGTTGAAATTATTTTATCGGGAATTATTAACGTCGAATGCTCGGCGTGTAATCACATTTTGTAAGTAAATTCCGAGAATAATGATCGAGGAAGATATTTAATACGAAAAGATCTTTGGATGAAAGCGCGCCGGAAATATCGAGGATATTCTACCTTGTTGCCGTTATAGAAATTGAAGTTTTAACTTGTTGGGTATAATAAAGAATGGAATAACAAAAAGAAAATCACACCGTAAATGCGATGGTATGGCAGGCGAGGTTATTCCTAACGAGAATAATATCGCGGAACGGTCGGTGAAATTCACAAGCAGGGATGTTCAAGCCGAGAATAATAATGCACGAATAAATATTGATGGAACGAGGAGTCGGCATTAACAAAGCGCGAAGACGAGGATAGGCAGGAATAATAAAATGGCAGAATAAAAAGTACGACCAGTGCGATTGTAAACATACGCGCACGAGGATATTCAGCAGAATAATAATAATAAAGGCGAAGCCAGAATTAAGTATAAAAACCTATTTGACCCAGGATGTTCAGCAAGGCAAAATAATAGAGTCATCGCCACTGAGTATAGAATTGAAGCCCGCATTCCCGAGGTTATTAAGCCAAGATAATAAGAAATGGAATATGGCGGTTCTCTTCATGAATGAAGAATAACACATACGTCTGTAAATGAATAATATTCACTCTGTACAAGAAATGAATATTGGAAGAAATTGCTAGCGGTACTTCTTATATATTTACTGCATAATTTATATATACCAGAGTTGATGAATTAAATGCAGAAATATTGTGAAGAGATGAAACTTGTTTATAGAAAAAGGCGAGAATTAGCTCTTGATGAAATTATAGCGAAGGGTCGAAATAGTATTCTTAGTAATATTGAAGAGATAAGCTCTTTTATTTGAAGGGTGCATTAACCTTTGAAACACAGAAATGATTAAGCTATTAGTAATATTGAAGGATAATATGTATTATTATTTTGAAGGGGGTGATGCTGTTGGCGGAAGAAATTAATTACTTGTGGCGAAGGTAAATCTCTTTATTGAAGAGGTAATTCTTATTGGCGAAGGTAATTACGTTTATTCCGCGAAGAAGTGAAATTACTTATTCACTGGTAATTCTCTATGTGAATAGACTCTTAGATGATGGCGTATAGGTATTTGTAAAATAAATCAAAACTTCTGGCAAGCGATACCATGCGCAGGATTGCTTATGTCACGTGAGGATTGAATAAATATTCTGCTGAGTGGTTTTTATTTTAATAAACACATGTTTAATCTTTCAGTATTGATTATTTATCGTTTATAAACGTAAATGCCGATTAATAATATATTTCTTCTCTGATATAGTCTTTGATAATTGAATCGATAATATAAGAGATGTAGTCTCGTGATTCTTTGTGCATGATTGGTTAAGTATAGCTAAGTGACAAATAGCGTCCGATGATAATCGTCTGAGTGTCTTCTTGTCTGACCATAGCGTTATACTTGTGCTTTTTATCCTAGGGTGGTTCAGCCAATTTTTAGCGGTACTTGCTTCCGTAGTTATTTTTATGAAAGATAATTTTGTGGTTTTCTAAACTACGTGATACTTCCATTAATAGAGTCACTTTGCGATGATTGATAGTCAATCAGAAGATGTTAAGAGTGAAAGAATATTCTCGGAGCCAAGAAGCGAATATTTATAACTTGACACTTACTGCTGCAATTTTATAAATATTACCTAGCTATAACATTATATCAAATTTATTCCATAATATTCAAAAATAATATTTATAAAATTCATCTTTATTTATAAAAATTTGAAGTTTTACATTATATATATATAAACATTATGATCTTATTTTATAAAAGATGTAAACTTTTAATTCTCTATATCTCTCTCTCCCTATATATCTATATATATATATATATATATATATATATATATATATATATATATATATACCAATATTGAAACATGATGGTAGTACTCCATCTCAATATACTTGAATTTATATATATATATATATATATATATATATATAAGCAATCAGCAATCGTGAGGGGACGTTATCTGGAACTTGATTGATCGACGAGAATTCAGTACTACACAAAATTGAAGATTACGTAAAAGAAAAATTACTGATTTGTTTGTTGATCTTAATTACTATCGAGCCATTTGCCTCTTCTTCTTTCTCTCGATTTGTGTAGGGCGTGATGTTGAGTAAATTGAATTTTAGACATTTGTTAAGCCAAAAAAGCAGATTTTGTTAATTAATATATTTATAATTTAACTCTCGATTTTTAATATTAGGATTTTAAAAATTTGCAAAATTTTAAATTAGATCGAATTAGTTTTAAAGCCCAATTTTACCAATTAATTTATCCACAGCATTAATATTTATTAGGGTGATTCGTATTTTATTACATTTTTTAAAAAATTCCACGATAGTGCTGCTCATAATAATTACAACTAATACACTTCCGTATTTTTATTTACAATACTGATTGCAATTATGATTAAGCTTAATTTGGGGAATTAGTATTGATTAAAATTCATAATTTAAGGATTAGTTATCATGGCGTGAAAACCTTACATCTACTCCTTATCTATAACAATGCTTGATTAATAATCACCCGCCTTAACTTCATTTCAGTATTCTTTCTGCTATGCTTATATATGCATGTGGTAGCAAACAATTATTATTTGTTGAGAATGCATTAGTGGATCTTTGATAGCTTGATTCGTCGACATCCTGTCATTTGTTTTCAAACATGTTTTGTGTGTTTTTCGATCTATATGCATTTATTCACTTTGTATATCCTCCCACATGTAATATATATATATTATCATGTTGCTCTCCTATTAAATGAAGCGAGGCCGAGATTTCCCCGAACAATTTATTCGAGAACCATTGATACGAAAAGAATATTCTACCAAGTGAATCACGAGTTCTTGTAAGAAATTCATTACCACTAGTTTTGACTTTCTTACGTTACCGCAGCTGCTATCGATTCAATTGGCGAGGAAAATTTCAATTTTACAAAGATGAATTTATATCCTTGCATACAACAAGTGATTCTTGTACCTTGTACATATACTTACGTTCTCCCTTCTCTTGATGTAAGTGGACAACGGCAAATCCTTTTAGCCATGATCCGGCGGGTCTATAATCCCATCCCCCACCTTTGCGACACCCAGCGTCGTCTTAATATTAACGAATTTTCTTATAGTCTGATTGGTAGTTAAACATTATGAGAGTATTAACCAATGAGGTGTTGTTAGTTTTCTAATTTATTTTAAAAATTTATTATAGATTTTTTTTTATTTAATAAGTGCAGTTGGTATTGTAACTCTTTATATAAATGTAACGATTCGGATTTTATTGGAGTTCTTTAATTAATTAAAAAATCTATATGTAGATTATTTTTTTATATCTGATTGGTAGCAGGACATTGTCTGAAAAACTTGATACACGATTTTATTGGGTTACCAATTAATTATAAAAAATTTATTATAGATTTTTTTTGTCGTCTATGATTAGTAGCTAACCTTAATAAAATGTAACAATGACAAAACTAAAATTGTTACCTTTGTAAGTTTTATTACAAGCTATGAAATTTCTACCGATTCTTACATAGTTAAAATAGTTTACGCTGCTTATAAATATTTGGATCTATTTAACTTTAAAATTTATCATTTCTCGGCTTTTAATTTTACGTGCATCAATCAACAGCCCGTCACATATGGGTATGGTAGTAATGAATGAGGGAGATCGGCGTCCGTGGTATTTGAAAGCGGTAGAAGGGAGAACAGATAACCGTGAAGGGAGGATGAAGATGGCGTTATCAAACTTTGAATATTTGAATTTTAATTATTATTTTTGAATTTGAATTTGAGTTGTTGTTAGATTCAAATATTTGAATTTGAATTATTAATTATAAGGCGATTATTTATCCATGATTTTAGGTTTCACTATTAATGTGAATTATCTTATTTTGTAATATGAATTCTCTTTTTTAATTATTTGGTTGATCATTTTTAACAATTCACTACATTTGTTGTATATTATAAATTAAATACTAGTTTGTTAAAAGTAAATGACATCCAAAATATGTTTTAAAACAAGATAATTTTATTATTTAATATTATTATTATTTTTCGGGTATTACATTTATTCTTTCAGGGAGAGAGGGAGATGGCTGAGTTTATAAATTTATAGTCGTCCAAAATTGATGAAATTTCTATGACATATATGTTTTGATTTGTCGATAAAAAAATACACTTAGAAATGGATGAAGTGACTTGTTTGTTTCTATGTGAATCTTGGTAGTACCGCAGCAACTATATTTGTATTTAGGAGTATAGATATATCATATTTTAGCTTTTGTCATTTGAAGTTGAAATTGGGCATTTTTGATGTTTAACAAAGGGGATGAGAAGATTAAAGTTTGTGTTTGTGTTTATGTTTGGTGTATATGATTCACTTGTCAGCTGAGTAACGGTTTATCAATACAAGTGACTCAACTCAATTCTGCCCTTCATACAACCAGAAATTTTGCCCATATTGATGAGTTTAACGGAGATCAGATCTCACCACCCCCAAACTACACCAGTATTTATTCTTATGTAATCCATTCTGGTTGAACTTTAACCCTAATGCTAGGTTTGGATTATAGGAAAGAAGGTAGGAATAGAATTTGTATTTGGCCTAAATTTATCATAAAAATCAAACGTGGGGAACAAAAAAAGAAAGAGGAGTATATGGCATTATGGAAACCCTTCATGTGCAAAGTAGGGTTTGTCTAAAGCTGTGTCATCCCGATTCACAGACAGAATTATGTGCCTGCCGGATATGCGAGGAAAAGTTAATAATATGAGGACATGATCAGATGAACAGTTGAATTTATGCTGGTAGTCACTGCTTTTCTCTCTTTTTTTTTCTAGCAGAGAGAGGTGGAGAGGAGAGGAGTAAAACTAAAGTATACATAAATGGAAGACTTCTTTTCTTTTTAATTTTTAGGTGTGTGGAATAAAACCAAAACTTTTTATCTGGTACAAGTTTTCTGCCTGTATCTGATCAAAAGGGAAAGGAAAAATACCATTTAGTAGAGACAAGTCACCTCCTCAAGAAACAAACCGTTACAAACAGGAGGTGTGCAGGATCTATATGCCTTATTAGTTAACCTCCAAGCTCAGCAGGAACAAGTGGGATGAAGGAATGCAGGACATCCTGTCTGTCTGTAACTTGGTTAACCAAGTTGTTGCGCATAACATAACTACTGCAGCAACCTATACTCACTTTAGGAACTGGAGTAATGAAACATGCAAATAGTAGTAAACTTGAATACAAACCATTGCGACTTTCGCGGCCCGGGATTAATCTGTTTGTTAATAATAAATTTATACGTACACATTAATAAATTAAAATATAATAAGAAGATGGTAGATTGTTGTGCGATTATAAATTTTAATAGCGCATATATTATATAGTGTTGCGTAAAAATTTTATGTGCAAATCATATCCGAAGTATATAATTAATCTGATCACTAAACCCCGGAATATTACACAACGAGTTGTGTGTGTGTATATATATATATATATATATATATATATATATATATATAATGTCTTGATAAAATATTTATAATGTAGCCAATATGGTTAAAAATGGCAACTCTTTTCATTATAAAAGCACTAGCAAATATTTAGAAAGTGTTATGCATGATGCCATGATTGTTATATTGATATGATTCTTTAGTGGTATATTTGAAGTCATTACGCATTCCCAAATCTCACTTCAAGTCTCAAATATCGTAGCGTGTGCTTGGTGCGTTTGAAGAAATTAATTATGCTTACCGTATCTGTTCAATACTTGCGCGAGAATTCTAACATCCGAAGCGAAAGGGAAAACAATGAAAGAATGTCTGGGTTCGGTCCTGAGACACTGAAGGGAAAGCGGCGTATTACGTCTGGCCGAAAGCTGCGAGCGAATTAATAATTATGTTGGATCTTCATGTCAAACAAACACCATGTCCAAAAACATATGATTATAATAGGTGTCGTCCATGCGTAACGATGTTATATATAGTTAAAAAGCGAATACATACTTCATTAATTTTTGACAATTACCATAATACAAAAAAAATATTAATGATGATGAAAATGATTTACCGGATGCTAGTGCTAACAAATCCTTACAAAGCCACAATCCATATAATTTAAAAAACTAAACACAAAAATATTAATGGTTAACCAAGTTGTACGCATAGCATAGCTACTGCAGCATCCTATACTCACTTTAGGAACTGGAGTAATGAAACATGCAAATAGTAGTAAATTTATTGAACAAACTTGATATGGATGTTTTAGATCCATCTTATGTTTGGGAAGTTTTGATAAACCTGTCAGTAAGTTGCAGCATGGCCTGCTTATTTACAAAAAGGGTTTTAATGTCAATACAACTTCCAATAGCTCAAGCTCATATCAATTAAAGTTGCATGGTTGGTCAGGTAGTGAATTATGACATATACATTACCCATGAGACAATAGATTAGGCCATTTCTCCACATCCTTCCCTTCTACCCATCAGAAGAATGACTCCAAACATAGAGACATCAACTTGTATCAGTAAGCTTACCTTCCCAGTCTCTGACTACCTGTTATAAACTCTATCAGTCCCCCCTAAGTTTGACGGGTAGACTATGAACATTAACCTTGCCAACATTGCCATTATTCAGAAGACCCGTCAGAGCACTGATTTCTTTATATATATATATATATATATATATATATATATATATATATATATATAATATGTATGCAAAACTTGTTTTTCATTTATGAAATTAGGTGAAAATTGAAGACAGAAACACCATTAACAGCCACTAGTACCATAATACACTATCTTATAGTACTAGTAGTATTAAAACATCATTTCATTTTCATACACTAGAAATAATTATAAATATATTAAGATATTAATCATAGTATCTGAAATGGAATTTATTCCTTATCTAACATATTATATATATATATATATATATATATATATATATATATATATATATATGATCAGGATCAGTCATCCACATATCTTCTACTACTCATTGCATCACCCTTTAGCGAACCCGGCCTGACGGTGCGGTCATCTGTTGGCCGTCGTCTATACTTTCATTGACCTTTATATGTTGTCGTCGCTAAAAAGTATGAGCCGACGGTTGTATGTAAAACCAAAATCGCTAAGATAAAATCATTAAAGGGTGGCAGGGTGGAATTGAGATAAAGAATATCACATAAATAATTAATTTGACTTTAATAATAAAAATGGGACATTTTTATTAATTACTCCATCCGTTTTTTAACTTAATATAAATTACGTTTTAAAAAAATTGTTCTTTAATATAAAATTCGTTTGAGGGAATTTCAAGTAAGCATTAATTGCTTGGTTTTCAATATTACCAAAAGTAATAAATACTCATCAGATTCTATAATATTGTGCGTTTTATAAGAAAAATTTGTTAAAATGTTTGTAGTTTCTAATTTTTGAGAAGAATAAATCGTTTATTTTCCTATATTCACCCCTACCTCTCTACCGTTTTTCCAAGAAATTAACTTTTAAGCATATTAATAGTTTCAACTTCTCGCAAAGGGGTAGTGATGGAAATTTCAAAACAAATTTTGCTTGGTAGAATTATCTTTTCTTGTCAATATGTCTAGCTTTACTTGACAAGCAGAGATAATATAAGCTTTGGTTCTCTCTCTACTTTTGCGATAAATAATTTTTTTAATACAAAGGTAATATAGACAATTAATGTATATTTAATGCTACAATCTAATTATTTTTGAATAATGTATTGAGAACCTATGGCTTATATTACAAATATTTTACAAATTGTTGATATGTCATCTTCCTTATCAACATATTGTGTAGAAGAAAAGCTATTAAAACAATTTGTTCGTTAATATGTTGAGGATTGGAGTGTCTGGCGTGACGAGTTTATAAAATATTTGTAAAATAGTTAATAATGCAATAGCATTACTCTTATTTTTTTTAAGGATCCAGGTTTAGCATGAAATTATTTTTTTTTTTTGGTAAGTTGGTGATTGGTAGATAGAATATTGACGCATAAAATGCAAATGCTGCATTATGGGTATTACATTGGTTGATTAATTGAAATTCTCTCAAGCTTCATCTGTAGCTTTTTTTTAATATTTATACCTAAAATAAGTTGTGTGGCCAGAATCCATCCATCTCTTTGATGTCTGCATTGGAAGTCAAAAATGTAGGGTGCGTGGGTATGTAGTAATTAATTCTAAAATTTTAAATAATTTAAGACATAAATTTATCTAGAGGAGGAGGAGTATTTATGAAGGGCTCTCTGCTCTCTCTCTCTCTCGTGACTCTTTCTCGTCTGCATGCACGCAGCGGCACGTAAAACAAGGCAGCCATAAATTACAATTCCCCACCCCTTTTCCTTTCCCTTCCCTTCCCTTCCCTGCCTTGCCTTCTTAATTATCCTCCCATTTCCCTCCCCCCAACTCCAACTACTCACTTGCCAATTCCAATACATGTCTTATCTCTCTCTCTCTCTCTCTCTATATATATATATAATATATATATATATATATATATATATCAAGTCTTATTAGAAAGAGAAGGGACCGTGATCAATCAATATGATTGAATTATTGAAGGGAAGGAGAGGGAGAGAGAGAGAGAATGAAAACGAACACTGTTATCTTCTTGTCCCTAGCACTCCCTATTCATTTGTTTTGCTTTAACACAACAAGCCATAACTACTTATCCAAATCATCACAAACAAGAAGAAAAGAAAGATTTCAGGGGAGCAATAATAAAAAATAGAAGATCAAGGAATAGTAGCAGCAGAAGAAGTAGATCAACTGGTGGAAGATCATCATCAAGGTCAGGAAGAGGAAGAGGAGGATCATCATCATCAACAACAGTAATTGTGATCCATTATATGACTACCTCTTTGGTAGCTGTGGCAAATGGCCTTTCCCTCGTTCCAGCTCTCCCGACAACCCTTTTGACCCTCTCTCCTCCTCCTCCGTCTATCCAATTTTACCACCACCACTATTCCCTCTCCTCCACCCATTCCAATTTGCCTCCCCTGTTGCTTCCCTCCTTCCTCTCCACCACTAATAATCCTTCACCGCCCCACTAGTCATTGCTTCCCTCCACCGCATCTAGTAGCATCTCCGCCTCCACCATCCCATCCCTCCGCCGCCACCAGCACTAGTCCTTCTCCACCTCCACCAGTTCCTTCACCACCACCACCTGATCTACCACCATTTGTATTTCCACCGCCACCATAGACCCTTCATTTGCCACCGATATTCCCATGGTTTGCTCTCCTCCTAACGCTCCAACCTTCCCCATATTTTTTTCCTCCACCACCACTAGTACCAGACTTGCCACCTGTAGTACCGGACTTGCCTCTAGCACCTCTAGTTCCAATATTTTTTCGCCACCAATATCAGACTTCTTTCTGTCACCCGCCACCCTGCACTGAATTAAGTACGCTGGCACCACCTGTTGTCCCAGAATTTCTGCCCCCCACCAGTAGATCAATTACCACAAGCACCTGTACTACCTCTTGTCCCCAATATCCACAAGACCCTCCGCCTCAACTACCAACATTCCCGCTTCCACCACTGATTTTTCTTCCACCTCTTCGGTGGTTCCAGAGTTTTCAGTTCAACAGCAGCCAACGCCGGAGTCAGGCCCGCCACCAAATACTTTCAGAATGAATAACCATAATTAATTAATGTACTACTATATATTTTGGTTCCATTAAATTAATTGGGTAGTGGTAGAGGATAAAAAATTTATTTTTGAATAAGTTGGTGATTAGTCGATGGAAGTCTTGATCTGTCGTCGCGAGAGTTACATGTGTAATTGATCAGTGACGTATTGGTCGGTAATGGCAGAAGCTTATCAAAAAATAAAGCTTAGAATCAATTAATTGTAACAGTATGTATTTCTGTTTCAAATTAATCAATCCTGGACGTCCTGCTCATGATACATTCAAGGTTGAAGAATGTCTGATATTAAGAAAATAATTGTATAACATTAAATATCTATAAGTTGTTTATATTACACTTATATTAAAGAAACGATGTTATTTATTGGGCATATCATAGACTGAATAGAAAAAATAATCAATAAAATTCTGTCAGCTTCCCAAATGTTGGAATATGTTTAACTCTTTTTTTATCAATAATTTGACTCGGATAGTTTTACTTTATTCGCTCCTTCCTAAAATTATCATTTTAGAAAGTAAAATTTATTTTAAAAATTTGTAGTTTATAACTTTTGAGAGAATAAATTATTTATTTCATCCGTCCTTAATTAATTAAGCGTTTTAGAGGTTGGGCCTTAAAATTAAGATAATAGTTGGAAGCGTTAAATATAATATTGTTGTATACTAATAGGCCTTAAATTTTTATTGAAATAAAGAGAAAAAGTGTAATAAGGGTAATTTTGGAAAAATTGTCATTAATCCTCGGAGATTTGAACAAGCATCAATAATTGAGGAATTTGGTAAAAACTCAAAAGCATCTAATAATTAGGGACGGAGAGTATTTTCCGCATATTACTCTTCGTTCTACCGTTATGCAAAAAAATTCTCTGTATGCTATCTCCTTGATTCTTATAAGATTATGAATTTTGAAAGAAAAAATTTATTAAAAGTTTATTTGTTTACAACTATCCCGAGAATTAATTATTTATTTTCTTATATTATCACTACATTACTGCTTTATTGTTAAGAAATTTTTCGCTTTGTATTAATAGTTTTCAACTTCCCATAAAGGTGTAGTGATGAAATTTCAAATAAATTTTATTTGGTAATGATATTTTTTTAATTAAGTATGTAAAAATGCTTAAGCAACAATTTTTTAAGGCAAGATTTAGTATTAATAATTAACTTTCCATAAAGGGGTAGTGATGGAATTTTAAAAGCAATTTTTATTTGATAAATGGTATTTTTTGAATTAAATATGTAAAAAGCGTAGCGATAATCTTTTTAGAAAGGGAGGTAGTATTTTAAGAATGCAGCTTTTGTATTTGTTGAGGAAAATTCAAAATTTAGCATACTTCGAGTCCGCAGTCGAGCTGGAACTAAAGAGGCGTGCCTGCCCGCTTTTGCAAAAATTATAATTGAGATATAATTATTAATCTCAAATATCATGTTTCTTTTAAATTTAGATTCTGAACATAGCTTCAAAATTAAAAAATAACTTAACAATTTTGATGACATATTTATATAAATTATAATTCTAATAATATTAACATTATTATATTACCTTGAAATAAACATAGCATATATATACTAATAGATTAACCTACTTAAAATAGAAATTTCTCCGGAAATCATAAGCGAGCCAACTTCTCCTATATCATGGGCTTTGAACCAATGTGACATTAGTTATGCTTTTTTCAGGCACAAATAGTAAACAAATATTTAATTATAAAATTATAACAGGCAGATCAAATCTTCCAGTAGAACACTGTTTTCAAAAAAATTGTATTCTAGATAAAGAACCAACTTGGTATCTTACATATAAAAAGAAATGAAGAATAAATTAACATTTAGAATTAATAAACTTGGATAAAACTTGGTTAATAGACTTTGATTATTAAAATCACATCTTCCCAGTCCCAAACTAGAGGCAAAAGAAACAGACGTTCCCTGAACTAAATCTCGGTAAAGGAACATAAAGAACATTTGATACATGATTATCCTAGTTCTTATAATCTGGGTTGTCCCTGAGACCAAGCCTAGAGCTGAAGAGCTGTACGAGTTCTGATCCGTTCTTTGCATGAATACTTGTACAATTTCTTCCTTTTCAGACCATTGCTTGAGTCCTTCTTTCAGAGATAGCTTATCCTACAGTATTTAAATTTAAATTATTTCACCCTAATTAGCAATTGAGCAACATAAATGAATTATAACAGCAGGATATGAGGGAATGTACGCTTTTCAGCAAGCCCCACTTATTTAAGATTCTTCTACAATAGCCTTTTATTAAATTTAAGAGTGCATGCTCGAGAGGATGGTTGGAATAATTCTGGAATCTGGATACAAATACTCGCATAGGTCATACTTCGGATGAAATTTGGATTTCACCAAAACAGAAAGGGCATGTGCTTTTATGAAGATGATGAACACACAGTACTACAAAGACGAAATCTAGACGTAGCTATATGAGCAAGCTTTATATCGTCATTAGTGTTATTAACTTCAAGATTTCATCATCAAGCACAAAATCCTCCATATCATCGAGGAGAAAAAATGTGAAGATTGAGTCTGATCGGTTTATGGTATCTGCATCTACCAGCATGGATCTCCTTGGAGAACAATGAGCATTAACTAGCAATTGTTAATGTTGTAAAAGATCTCCAATAAAAAACCTAACGAAGAATTGCCCATGGATTAAGACCTACAATGGCATAATTTGAATTTCGCCAAAATATAATTTGGGTAATATAAAATCATTCCATATATGACCTTTTGCTTTTGTGACCTGTAGAGGCTGTAGAATGAATGCTTGATCTTTTGTTCATGAGAGCTGTGCCACTGAAAGAAAACAACAAAAGGGTTTTAAGCAAATAGTTATAATTATTATTAATATTATTATTATTAATATTATTATTATTATTGGGTTATAATCTTAATATAGTAGAACAGTGCACCCAGGTGGGATAAATACTTATGCGATAGAAATTACTCCAAGAAGAGGGCAGACCGTATATATAAGCGGTATAAAGAAAACTGAAACAAGTAAAACTGTCCAAAAAACCCATCATCCACGGATAAAAAAATTCAGAAACAATAACTTTACACATATTTAGTAAGCACATAACATTCATTTTGTTTAAACACACTTAATCACAGCATACATATACATTTTGTTTTTTGGATGTAAGTAATCGTAAAAAAAAAGGCGGCCAAGAAAAAGGGAGCAACGGCAATAAACGCTACACACAATCAATGAACTACCAATTAAAAGATAGTGAGCGCTTGCTTTTAGATTTAGTAAATATATTTCAAATCTCACGCGAACTTTGTAGAAATATTTTTCTTAGGCACAAAGTTGATGGCCGGAACGAAAGGCACACGACATTATTTGTACTGTGATTAACAGGAAGTGATTTGCTCGGACTTTCTCCAACAATAACAGTTTCTAGATAGTGTTTCTATCCTGTTGTTATTTGACACTGACCTCGTGAAAGTTGTATTTAAAGGTTTTAGTTTATAAAAGCAAGAGCATTCACAATAAGATGTTGTGTAGTATCAAAACAAGATAAAGAATGCCATACACCGGTCAACATATGAAAGTTGAGAATGCTTTTACCTTAAGCTTGAGCGGGGCCACAATCAGACTCTGACATTTTGAATTCATCTCTAACTTTCTTTAGCTCAATCTTCATCTTTTCAGAAAGAGATGACATGTGTT
This sequence comes from Panax quinquefolius, assembly GCA_020205615.1. Taxonomy (NCBI): domain Eukaryota; kingdom Viridiplantae; phylum Streptophyta; class Magnoliopsida; order Apiales; family Araliaceae; genus Panax; species Panax quinquefolius. The sequence continues at coordinate 58,097,636 of CM035156.1, forward strand.
GTCCAGATGGAAATGCTATTAAAAACACAATTGTCATGGCTTAAAAGCCATGACAAGTATCAACTACAAAAGTAGAGTAACATCAAACTCACTCATGAAAATATACCAATAAAGAACAGTCATTGAAAATTAGGCTAGTGAAACAAACGACTCTTTCAAGGATGAAACCTGATATGTACATATGGAACTCGGAATTTGTTTCAAATTCACCTATCTTCATTTTTAATTTCTTTTTTTTTTTTCTTTTTGGGGGGGTGGGGGAGGATTTAGAATAAAACGTACAGAGGCCATATTTCACACAATTTGCATTTTAAGGGCCCCTATTACCATGTAAAACCTTTTTCATTAAAACTACAGGAATATATTAACCAAACCAAAGTGGGCATGCACTTTGTTTGAGCATTACTACAATATGAGTATTAATGTCTTATTGAAGAAGAAATCAAATAGCTTTGTAGCATAAAATGACCAAATAAGCATATAAAACACCAAAACGCTAAACTCAAGGTCTCAATATTTGGAAATCGGAAGTTCTTTAATTATAAGTCCTCAAATATCCCTA